>CM054182.1:2155000-2755000 GCA_028829895.1 Sinotaia quadrata
ACAATTAATCACGCCTCAACCAGAATAAACAGTTGATACAGTTACCAAAGTATCTGCCGGACACATTTTCGGCTTTAAATACGTAACTAAAGGCATGTTAAGACCTTCGGCTGTGCTAGATACGTTAAAATATAGATACGACATTGTTTACAGTCAACACACATCTATCAAGTAGACATGCACAGTATTGTTTACAGTCAACACACATCTATTAAGTAGACATACACAGTATTGTTTACAGTCAGCACACATCTATCAAGTAGACATACACAGTATTGTTTAGTCAACACACATCTATTAAGTAGACATACACAGTCTAAATAAGAGCAAACTGAGTGAAATATTTCTAAGTCAATTCTCTCTCAATCAATCACTTAACTCACCATTAAGTTAATAATCACCTTTTCATGACTGGACTTGAGTTACGTCAAAATAAAAGTGATTAGAATATAGAACTTTTACATCAGATAAGTTTCAGTTTCTATGCTTTGGTTAGTTTGTTATTTGTAAACTATTGGATAGCAAAAAATACTCATCTACTCTGAATTTATATGGATTACATGAGCAGATTCTAGCATATTCTTTACCTGAGTTGTTATTTTAACTCTGGTACTTACAGAAATATTGTTATGTACACTACCCGAAGATCATGTTATGTCATTGCGTGCGGGTGTGTGTGTGTGTGTGTGTGTGTGTGTGTGTGTGTGTGTGTGTGTGTGTGTGTGTGTGTGTGTGGTTGTTCAATATCGTTTATGTTTCCTCTTCATTATCTAACGGTAATAAAATGATGATGGTGTGATGCGTGTGTGTGCATACATGTGTGTTTGTGTGTGTATGAGTTGTATATGAGTTGTGTATGAGTTGTGTATGTTTGATACGGCCAGTGTCTCCTCGTAATTTCATAGAGGAAATAGATTGAGAGAGAGAGAGAGCGAGAGAGAGAGAGAGAGAGAGAGAGAGAGAGAGAGAATGCAAGGAGGGGTGTGTGGGTGTCGTTATTTTCCTAACATTTTCCGAATGGAAATTATTTTTGGTGATATGCGTTTATATGTATGTTGTACTGGATATTGCTAGTTTCTTCATGCTTTCCTAAAGAAAATATATTTATGTGTTTATGTATGTATGTGCATTTGTTTGTGAAAGAAAGACAGCGGAGAAAGGAAGAAAGAATAAAAGAAAGAAAAAACAGAAAGAAAGAAAGAAAGAACTACAGGAAGAAGTTGCGGTAGAAAGATAGAAATGAAAAATACAAGAGGACGATAAAAATGAAGAAACAAAGATACAAAGAGAGAAGCGGAAAGAAGAAAGGAAGAGAAAAAGATTGAAGAAGGGAAGAAGAAAGGAAAAAAGAAGGGAGGAAAGGAAAGAATGAAGAAAGGAAGGAAAGAAAGGAGAAACATAGCAAGAAATAGAATCGACACAAATTATGATAAAAGAAAGAAAGAACGAAAGAAAGAAAGAAAGAAAGAAAGAAAGAAAGAAAGAAAGAAAGAAAGAAAGAAAGAAAGAAAGAAAGAAAGAAAGAAAGAAAGAAAGTGGTAGAGTCGAATAGAACGAAATGGAGGTGGGGAACGGGCAAGAAGATAGAGAAAAAAATGAAAGAAATAGAGAAGATACAAGAGAAAAAGAAGACAGGTAAACTTTAAAAAAAAAGGAAAGAACAAATAGAGAGGAAATTATAAAAATCGAGAGAAGAAAATCTGAGAGAACTGATAGAGATAGAATGTATGAGAGAAAGAGAGAAGATGTAGAAAGAGAGAAGAGGGAGAAAGAGAGAGAGATAAATCTGTTGCAAGTGGCGAGATCCAGACCCGATTATTGTCCTACCTCCCCTCATTTTTCATAGCTTCTTTACATCAACGTAATCGATTGGAAAATTGCTGTTTTCCCAGACTGAATCATGACGTTTGTTTGCATTTGACGTCTGCGAATATTTAACTAACAAATTACACGGACGTTCGGCGTATGCTTCAGTTAAGGAGATTCTGGACAGTTATAACTTGCGTTCGATAATACCTTTTTTAAACTAACGATTACCTGCGGGGTAGCAGTTTGATTTCTTATTTTCCCATTGATTCTTGTCATCGTGAATTAGGTTTGTTCAAGAAATTTCTGTCTGAAGTGGAAACACGAGCGTACCATCTGGTTGGAATTATACACTCGCCAATCATATCGCAGATATGTCCCTTTCATGCACAACTTTGCCACGTAATACTCGACAAGACTTGACGGTAATAGGCATTAGGTGGTCTGGGCATGCGTGTTTGAGTTCGTGTATATACGTCACACTCAGCTGTCATGTCGATAGGCAGCGGTTGTCTGGCCCAGATTTAAAGTCTGTCATTTGAAGAAGAGTTACTGCGCATTACAAAATTGAAGTAAATAGCAGATCGTAAAACCGGCTGTTTGAACTGAAGGGAGGTAACTACTAGTTCAGAGTTATTTCGGAATTAGAACCGTGTCGGTAACTTTCTTTAATTCATGTGCTCTATGTCTTTCTTCTTTTCTCTAGATGCAACCGACAATAATGATAAGTAGGCAACGTCAAGATCGTACAACACAAAGTGCAATGACATAAACATAAACACACCACATATACCAAAATACACAAAGTGCAATGACATAGACATAAACACACCACATATACCAAAATACACAGAGAGACACTCAAGTACATTTTATTCACACAAAACTCTCTCTCTCTCTCACTCTCTCTCTCTCTCTCTCTCTCTCTCTCTCTCTCTCTCTCATACAATACACACATCAATACAAGCATACATATACACGTTTATTTTCTATTCAAGGTATCGACAGAAGAGGCAAAATCGAAACTGATAAAACCTTTTGAAAATTGATCATCCCATGCGGGAAGTGTTTCAAATACGTAAACAAATCATAAGCGCTTGAATACTTTGAAAATAAAATAACACAAAATAACTGTTTTATTTTTAACAGGAATAACTGCAAAATACGAGAGAGAGAGAGAGAGAGAGAGAGAGAGAGAGAGAGAGAGAGAGAGAGTTTCCAGTAAGCCAGGTTTATGTCTTGGTCAGGTCTAACACTCGCAGATTAATTAATGTCGTTGGCTTCTACCTCAGTCATTATTCGCCATGCCGTCAGGGGCAAACATTACAAAAATTATTTCTTCACTTAGGAGCTAACTCAATTTGCAATCACGTATGAAAAGATAACGCTATTTTTTTTTAACAGCTCAATATACACAAATTCACAAACATAAAGACGTACATATTCACGCACACAATCTCCTACGAACTCACACTTTATTTCATGTTTTGTTTAATATTTATATTCATTTATTTATTGCTATATTGCTCTAGTTTTAAAACTGCTTACAGAGTTATTGTTTTATATTATCTTACAACTTTAGTGCTTTTCTTACATAATTATAATTTATTGGTTTTCGCTGATGTATTGGTTTACTATTAATTAATTGATTTATTTATTATCTTTTTCTTTAATTTCCTTTAATGTTTTAGAACTTTATTGTTTGACTGTTTAGTTTGATTAATAAATATTTTCTTCTCATTTGTTATATGCCCTTTTGTTTTATATGAAAGGTTATCTTTCCTTGAAAAAGAAAGAATTATGAAATAAAGATTTTGTGACCTCTGAGTCGTTGTAAGGAATAAAGAATGACAATTTGAATGAAAGATTTTGTGACCTCTGAGTCATTGCAAACGATAAAGAAAGAATGTAAGATTTAAAGATTTTGATATCATTTGAGCCATTGTAAACGATAAAGTATGAATATATAATATAAAGATTTTGTTAACTGTGAGTCGTTGCAAGGAATAAAGAATGTATGATGTAAAGTATTGTGACCTTAGAGTCATTGTAAGGAAATAAAGATAGAATATTTGAAGTAAAGATTTTAGTGACCCTTGAGCAATTGTAAAAGAAAGAATGTATGATGTAACATTTTGTGACAACCCTTTGAGTCATTGTAAATGATAAATACTGACTGATTGATGTAAAGATTTTGTGACCCTTGAACTTTGGTAGTAAGTACACGATACCCTGGGTTTAGCAATCAGCTGTGTACTCACTGGTCGGTAAACAATCTCAATAAACAGTCAGTTACACAAACACTAAAAATGAATCAAGCCAACTAACAAGTACATTAATAAACCCATTTATAAAAAGCTAACCAAGAAACAAACAACAAATAATTCTATAATCATAAGTAAAAAAATAAATGAAACTGCATACGTCATAGAAACAAGCAAATAAAACAACGCAAAAAACGAAAATGCAGACAGAGAGAACTAAAAATTGCCGCTATTCACAATATACATGTCATGGAAGGCTGACGTCGTGCATAATGTAAACATTCAGATATCAATCAGATACGAGGGATAACTCTTGAGAACAGATGGCAGCAGTCAACCTTCACACTGCAAGGAAATCTTCCACAGGAAATATTCTTCATACAGGATGAAAATCAAATATTTACTCATCAAGACGAGCGATGGGAGTTATTAAAAAAAGACAAGAAGAAAGAGGAATGATGACACAAAGAAGATGAAGTGGATAACACTATTATCGGAGAATAGGTTGCACAGAAAAGTACAAGGGATCTGTGCGCTATACTTTGGGATAATGTGACAGGAAAAGCAGTATTTATGTTGTAAATGTCTTCTAAACTACGAACACAAAGCAATGCTGGTAATTAAGTAATTCAAGTAAATACGGCATGTGAAATGCAGGGATATTTAATTTAATGTCAGGCTCTTGAAAGATCTAAGAGCAGAAAATAAACAACAGGTGTTATCATTACGCAATTCATTCATTATATGTGTTGTAAAAGATCTAATCGCCAACAGTCAAGGGTCGAACCGGGACCACGAGGACATGTTGCTGACGTGTCTAGCACCGCCATTTTGGAATAAGTGTTAAGTTAGGACTATTGTAAAATTAATATGACAAGTTGTTTTGACAAACTATATATTAATTGGGGAAAAGAGGTAACAGGGATTGTAACTCGCATTCCCATTCTCTTCTTCATGTAACTTGGAAATATTATTTTTAATCTACCCCATTATTAAATTGTTGTTATCTTCCTCCATGTACTTAAAAAAATAAATTAATTAATTTAATTCATTCTTTAGATGACCGTTAAGTAGAATCAGCTAGGGTAGAGTAACATATTTGATGAATAAGTGTTAATTAATTACGAGAAAGTAATATTCGCCAAGCCTAGAGGCAGCGTTAACTAGTTTGTTTCTCATTATATTAAATGAATAATTGTCCCGTCAAGTTACTGCCCCAGGTTTAATGTAGTGATGCTGGTAGGGACAGACCAGGCCGTGGGGCTGTTAGAAGTATAATGTTAAACATCTAAACAAGTAGTCTTAATAATCAATACTACAATGGGGTCATATCTAAACCACACAGGAACAATAGGACTAGGGAGTAAATGGAGAAAAGAGAACAGTCTTCTTAACATAGATTTATATAATAAATACATCAATAATTAATCCAGTGTTACGTAATAAAATACTGACACAGCAATTTCATTAATATATAGATTTTATAATGAACATAGAACCAACAGTCCAATTAGAAAATAGCTAAATAATCCAGCATATGTAATTCACATTAAATATAGATATTAATTACAATAAAATATAGATATTAATTCACATAAAATATAGATTTTAATTCACGTAAAATATAGATATGTAATGAGTACAAACACCAGTACACTCATTAATATGGAGTTACATTATGAAGTAGAAATTTTGTTGCAATGACCACTATCGCAAAAATTGACATTTGAATATGTCATAAAGAAATTACGAATTTGAGTATGTCATAAAGAAATTACGAATTTGAGTATGTCATTAAAAAATTACAAATTTGAGTATGTCATGAAAAGCTGAAAGCGTTCAGTGAGGCTCAGAACGTCAAGCAGAAATGGAATGGTTATTTCGGAAATGCATAACGGTTCGTGGATGAGTCAGCAAATTGTTGTCGTACATCGCGGACAGAGATGTAAACTCTGTATTTTGTTGTTGTATATCGCGGACAGAGATGTAAACTCTGTATTTTGTTGTCGTACATCGCGGACAGAGATGTAAACTCTGTATTTTGTTGTTGTATATCGCGGACAGAGATGTAAACTCTGTATTTTGTTGTCGTATATCGCGGACAGAGATGTAAACTCTGTATTTTGTTGTTGTATATCGCGGACAGAGATGTAAACTCTGTATTTTGTTGTTGTATATCGCGGACAGAGATGTAAACTCTGTATTTTGTTGTCGTATATCGCGGACAGAGATGTAAACTCTGTATTTTGTTGTCGTATATCGCGGACAGAGATGTAAACTTTGTATTTTGTTGTCATAAACAACTAGCATGCTGAATGGCATTATCTTTCACAACTGTTCCTGTTGGAAAAGATTTAAACCATACAACATGTGGATGCAATGGGTTACAATCACGGATCACTGCTGTATAAAAATTAGGATTTAGTCGAGCAAGACAGTTTTACAGTCAGGTGCTTAAGCATCCCGCAAGCAGCGATCGAAAGCAGGCAGTTGGACAGGGACAGCTCTAAGAACGATAAAGAATTATTGAACAGTTTGTAAATACTGATATCACACATACACACACACATACACACACACACACACACACACACATACAGACACACACGCACTCACACACACACACACCACAAACACATACACATACACACACAGACAGACACACGCACTCACACACATACACACACACACACACACCACACACACATACACATACACACGCACACGCACACACATACACACAGACACCACACACACACACACACACGCGCAGACATACACACATTATATATATATATAAATCATGAGAGAGAGAGAGAGAGAGAGAGAGAGAGAGAGAGGGGGGGGGGAATGTGATAAACAATGAGAGTGAGGCGGAGTGAGTGAAAGAAATGGTGGGATCGATCGATAAACAGACAAAATGATTGATGTTCCAGTGACGGACATCCAGGTGATGAATAGATGACTCGCTGGCAAGAGTACTAGCAATCTAATGGACAGCGAGACTTGGAGATGTAGGAAAATGAAGATAAATGTGTTTTGGCCATCATGAAATCAAGGATTGTAATCTTGAGTTCGTGTCTATTTTTCTAAATTTAATCAAAACTTTTCTTTTTAGTATTTGTTGTAACATTGCGTGTGTGCGCTTTAAAGGTCAAAAGAGGTATCATATTTCTCAAACAAATTAAACTCGGAGAACTAATACAATCATGCTCATGTATCAAGATTTTTCTGTCTGGAAGAGTTTGATGCAAAGTGGTGTCGAAACTGAGTCGTGGTTTGGCCTCATCACCAGGTCAGCACGACAGGTGGACAGACGGCAAGTAATTAAGGCAAGAACAGTAAATACCACTCGCTATACTTTGCCAAGGAAAACAAGGGAGGTAATAATCTTACCAGACAAAGAACGACAGTAAAAGATAAGGTGTCCAGAGAAGCCAGACTGTCTGTCGAAGGAGCACAGCAAAAAGGATGTGCACGAGGGAAATAAACGCCTGATAATGTTGCAAATTTATTTCTAATTCCGTACTTTTTGTTTTGCTGTACGAAAACACGGATGGGTTCGTTTTGTTGAATAAACACGAACTGTCTTTGTAAAATGAATTGTTATGCATAGATATAAAAACTTTTCATTTATTCTTTTATGTTTGCTTAATATTTTTTGCACAAGCTTTCTGAAATGAAAATAAATACAAATTTCGTCAAATGAAAATTTGTACAAACCTGATGAAACGAGCATTTTTACAGATATTCTTAAATGAAAATGTGTGCAAGCATTGTGAAACGAACATTTTTACAGATATTCTTAAATGAAAATGTGTGCAAGCATTGTGAAACGAACATCTGTACGAACCTGATGAAATGTACGTGAGTACAAGTCTTCTGCAATAAAACTGAGTACAAGCCTTCTGCAGTAAAACTATGTATAAGCATTCTGAAATATCTATTCTGTACGTGTTTTTTGGGAGAAATAATTTTCATATTAATCCTTTTGCGAAATGAAACTAGATGATAGACGTTTCTGACATAATGAACAATAATTATAATCAAAAGTAAAACGAAACAAAATGGTGGACGTGGTATAACAGGCGTGCCAGAGATGAAAGAAAAACTACAACCAGTTCATAATTCATTTATGAGTCATAACCTGAATCCGTTCTAACGGCCAAAGTCTCACTATTTAATTGAGTAGGAACTAAAAGCAGCACATTGGCCTGCCTGCACTAATCCAAAATAATGCGTCAACGGTAATCATGTAGCCATCTCGTGTGCTCTTAAGGGACAAAGAACAAAGGCATTGTAATACTGATGAAACTGACAAGTAAGCACAGAAAAAAAGCAACGGAGTCACTTGGACCGATGTTCAAAAACTAAAGTGGGCGCTATTGACACATAAACACAGATAAAGCAACGCCATTTGGACCGATGTTCAATAACTGAAGTGGGCGCTATTGACACATAAACACAGATAAAGCAACGCCATTTGGACCGATGTTCAATAATTGAACCGGAATCTAGTGACAAAAAACAGAGAACACAACGTCGCTTGGACAATTGTTGCAAAACTGAACCGGGCGTTGCTGACAAGTAAACTCAGAGAAAGAAACGTTCGCCTGGACTATCGAACGACTATTTGCGGTAGTGTCAAATTGCTGATAAGTGTGCAATATATCCTGCTAAGTGTGCAATATATCCTGCTAAGTGTGCAATATATCCTGCTAAGTGTGCAATATATCCTGCTAAGTGTGCAATATATCCTGCTAAGTGTGCAATATATCCTGCTAAGTGTTCAATATATCCTGCTAAGTGTGCAATATATCCTGCTAAGTGTTCAATATATCCTGCTTTAGGATTCCTCTTTGTTATTTAGACACTAAGTGTTCAATATATCCAGCTTTAGGATTCCTCTTTGTTATTTAGACACTAAGTGTTCAATATATCCTGCTTTAGGATTCCTCTTTGTTGTTTAGACACTAAGTGTTCAATATATCCAGCTTTAGGATTCCTCTTTGTTGTTTAGACACTAGCGATGAATGAAATTTTAAAGTTTTACATACGAAAGGCCATTCACGTCAATGGCAATGATTTCGAGGACAAGAACGACAATGTTGACAGTTATTACAAATAGCAATAGAAGTTATATTATTGTTATTGTTATTGTTATTATTATTATTCAGCCTCTTTCCATGACTTCTGTTTGACTGTCGGTTGTGATCCAAGGTCTCGGAATCTTACCAAGATTCTGGGAGATCCAAGGTTTTACGGAGGATGTGGGCACTTCTGAGGAACGCTGCTTTGAGTAGTGGAGCGAGTCTGTGGTTTCCAGGGAGTTTATTCAGATAGCCTTCCAATTCATATGTTAATTTCCCCAAGGTTCCTACCACTTCTGCTTTTACATTCCACAGTCTCTGAATTTCTAATCTGAGGTCTTAGTATTTTTCAAGTTTTTCTCTTTCTTTTGTTTTTATGTTTCTATCACTTGGAACAGCGACATCAATGATTGTTACAGTTCTGTTGGACTTACTGAGAACCACAATGTCTGGTCTTCGTGCAGGAATCACCCGATCTGTTCCTATCTCGAAGTCCCACAGTATTTTGACTTCTTCTGTTTCGGTGACTGCTTCTGGTTGGTGCATCCATGCTCTTTCTGGAGTTTTTATGCCATAGTTCTCACACAGATTTTTATGTATGTGCTTTGCCACTTCATTGTGTCGTTTGGTGTATTATGTTCCAGCCAGAACCTGACATCCAGACAGTATGCGCTCTGTTGTCTCATCCATGGATTTGCAGAGTCTACATTTGGAATCATTTGAAATTTTCATGATTTTCGTTTTGTGTGATTTGGTGTTGAGTGCTTGATCTTGTGCAGATGTTATGAGTGCTTCTGTTTCTGCTTTCAATCCTGCCTCTTTCAACCATTGCTTTGTTGATATTTCGTCGGTTTATTATTATTATTATTATTATCATCTATGGTGAGTATTTGGTCTAGTAAATAATTCTATTAGTAGTAATAGTAGTATTTTGTCTAGTAAATAATTCTATTAGTAGTAATAGTAGTATTTTGTCTGGTAAATATTTCTATTAGTAGTAATAGTAGTATTTTGTCTAGTAAATAATTCTATTAGTAGTAATAGTAGTATTTTGTCTAGTAAATAATTCTATTAGTAGTAATAGTAGTATTTTGTCTAGTAAATATTTCTATTAGTAGTAATAGTAGTATTTTGTCTAGTAAATAATTCTATTAGTAGTAATAGTAGTATTTTGTCTAGTAAATAATTCTATTAGTAGTAATAGCAGAAGAAATAGTAATAGCAGCTATGCTGATATCATTATTATAATTGTTATCATGTATGGTGAGTATTTGGTCTAGTAAATAATGCTATTAGTAGTAATAGCCGAAGCAATACTAATATCAGCTATGCTGATATCATTATTATAATTCTCAGTAGTCGGTAGTAGTAGTAGTGTAGATACAGATATTAATACTATTACAATTCCTACTGTTACTACAGTAACTACTACAATAACTTCAATTACTACTTGTACCTCAACAACAGCTATACCTAATACAACTACCTATTGCCTTCTACTACTTCTGCTACACAAGTATTACAGCAACTGCCTACTATCTCTACCACTGTTATTGCCACAACCACTATTATTAAGAATACTACAATTTCTAGTAGTAACTGCTACCTCTGTATAAAAACAATGACTGCTACCACTGCTGCTGCAATAATCCTTTATATTAACGATCATGTGTGGTCATCAGAATATATTTCTCAAGCAACAAGATTTCGCACCAGCAAATGGGACGCGAATTCCAGGTGAGAAAATATTGTTCAAAATAATAAACATTTATAACGAAAAATAACACTGCGCCAAAACAAAAAAGAATTAATAACACTTGTTTTAATTTATATATATTTTTAATTAATGCAATTAACACGCAGATCGTGTAGTTGAAGATGGGCTCTAACACACAGTCTAGTATCAGTTTGTCAGTGTGTATACTTCACCTCCTGAGTGAGCGATGGTATGTACGATCGACGATATAAAGCGTTACTTAAATTATCCTTTACAGGACCACTGACCTGGCACTTTCCTGCATTAGTGTGGTGACCTTTTTCTCGGGTATCGTCTCCCATGGCCTGGGAATATAGGGTTACTACGGCAACCCGTGAATGACTAACAATATTTGCTTACCTGGAAGATGATCATAACCAAACAAAGTGACGGTGGCTTTTGTCATGAAGTACATCTTTCTTCCCATCGTTTATGATTTTGACGATAGTACCAAAGGAATGGCTTTCTGATTAAGATCGATATAATTTATAGCTTCATTTTATTTCCAGTTATTCGAACTGACTAAATCGCCGTACTTTATGGTTGGGTGATATTAAATGGTTAGAATATTAAATCAACGTTTGACATTAAAATATTTATGACCTCCACCAGCATCCTATTTTTATCTTTGTTGTGAAATTAGCATTTCACCGGAAGATGAGAAAGGACAAACTCAAAGTGAGACACAGGAGGAAAGGGCGACATTCAGACGCACTCAGCACTGGTCAGTACAGAGGACATTCTTAACGGAAAAATGTAAACAGCCTGGAATTGTAAAGATTTATTATGATGTATCCTAACTAGCTTCATTACGTTGCATGGGAACGTCTTATAATTTTCTTTATTTTACCCATCTATTTAGACCCTCCCATGTCTTATAGTTTTCTTTATTTTACCCATCTATTTAGACCCTCCCATGTCTTATAGTTTTCTTTATTTTACCCAACTATTTAGACCCTCCCATATCTTATAGTTTTCTTTATTTTACCCATCTATTTAGACCCTCCCATGTCTTATAGTTTTCTTTATTTTACCCATCTATTTAGACCCTCCCATGTCTTATAATTTTCTTTATTTTACCCATCTATTTAGACCCTCCCATGTCTTATAATTTTCTTTATTTTACCCATCTATTTAGACCCTCCCATGTCTTATAGTTTTCTTTATTTTACCCATCTATTTAGACCCTCCTATGTCTTATAATTTTCTTTATTTTACCCATCTATTTAGACCCTCCCATGTCTTATAATTTTCTTTATTTTACCCATCTATTTAGACCCTCCCATGTCTTATAGTTTTCTTTTTTTTACCCAACTATTTAGACCCTCCCATGTCTTATAGTTTTCTTTATTTTACCCATCTATTTAGACCCTCCTATGTCGTAAACACACTTTATTCTCCAATCCCTATAGGGCTCAACGTGAACCCACCCAAAATAAAGCATAGAATCACAGGTGCACAAGTTCTTACTTACTAAGGTGCAACCACACCCAGGTATCTACAATGTAGCCACAGCCACTATAATATGCATCCTCATCGTCATACACACAGCTAAATCCACCCGCATTAAGATCTACTCAAGTGAATGACGACTATAGTGTCAAAAAAGCGAAGTCGATTCCAGAAAGTGCCAGCACATGTACAATTGCATCCACATTCATAATGCAGACGTACGCAGGCACACACACACACACACACACACACACACACACACACACACACACACACACACACACACACACACAAATATAATTACTCTTAGCATATATAAGACTAATTACACACATGTGAAAGGTTAAAGATCAAAAGGAGCGTTATGGAACCAAATCAGCTAAGATAATCCATACGAAATTCCTCTCTTTCTGAGGGCCCAGTAAAACGATGTATGACACTGCGAAAAGAATAAGTCAGTAGAAAAGCAATATTATCTTAAAACCCGTGCTGCTGCACTCGACTGTTGGCTAGTGAGGAAGAAATGACACGTGACAAGCAGAAGTCTGTATCTGTTAGGAACATTAATTTCATTAGACTGACAAGAGCCATCCAAAAGCCATGGCGTCTTTATTAAGAGAGGTAACTGAGGAAAGAAAATTTGAGAGAGAAGAAGGGACGGAAGTAAAGATGGTGAAAAAAAGAGATAGGAAAAGTCGAACGAAGGAGTAAAAGAAGAAAGATGATGAAGATAATGAAAAGAGAGGAAAAATGGATAAATAGAAGAAGAAATTAAAGAGGAGAAGCAGATGGAAAAGAGAAGGGAAGGAGGAGAGACAACTGGAGAAGGAGAAGACGGGAAGGAGGAGAGACAACTGGAGAAGGAGAAGAATGGAAGGAGGAGAGAAAATGGAGAAAGAGAAGAAGGGAAGGAGGAGGGAAATGGAGAAAGAGGAGGAGGAGAGAAAATAGAGAAAGAAAATAGGAAGGAGGAAAGAGTTATGGAGAAAGGAAAGGATGAGAGAAAAATGAAGAAAGAGTAGAAGACATGAAAAGCTAACGCGTGACAAAGCCGTAGACTGGTAAAATTGATTCGTGACATGGGGACATTTGTGTTTCTTAGTGTTGTTTCCACATTAATTTCATGAAGCTTTAGAGAACTAGACTAGTAAGAGCCTCTAAATTCGGAAAACTTTAATAAGTAAAGGAGAAAAAGATAGAAAAAAGAGGGAGAAAAGAGAGAATACATACATTACTTCTTTAAAACTTATCTGCAATGATAAATAATAAGCTGGGCATAAGATTTTGTTGTCATAAATTAGTATAGTGATTTTGATATTTAATTTGAAAACTGCATTATTCAGATATATTGTGTGGTGGAGTAAATTTTCCTATCCCTATTTCTAAACTTAATTGTTATATAAATTGTTAAGTTGTCAAAATGACCCGACCTTGGGCACTCCTTATGATAGTATGTTTATAAGAGTCAGAGTTGGAAGTAAACCACTCGAGTTGAGAATATGCTAGAAAGTGCTGATGCAATCCAAACCAGTTCCACCTGGATGAGTAGTTTTTATTATCGAATGATTAAGATTTATGAGAACAAGACCAGCCAATAGGCTGAGATAAAATGTTTACCTGCTGTAGAAAATTCTAATCATCTTGAATTTGGTGTGGGAAGAAGTCTGGTCATGAAAGGCAGCCATTAGCTTAATGGTGAGTTAACTAACTAATTGAGAGAGAATGTACTTTAAAATATTTTTGCTATTAATATGTTATACATGCGTTTTACTTACAGATGTATTATGTGAGTAGACTATTATTTCTACAAATTGTGTAGAGATGTATTATGTGAGTAGACTATTATTTCTACAAATTGTGTAGAGATGTATTATGTGAGTAGACTATTATTTCTACAAATTGTGAACTATGATGCTTATACGTAGTATTGTAAACACTTGACATTGTTTATAGTGAACCTGTTCATAAAATTGATATGCTGTATTCATTATGCTGTGTGCATGTATCAGGCTGATAAATATTGTTGCAGGAAACTGTAAGTTGAGACTTGAATGTAAGAGAGAATGGAGTTACAAATGAATAAATTGAAATTTAGAGTTTGTTCCCTTATTTTATTTTACAGAGGAAAAGTAGCCTTTCCTTGTTTTATGTTTCTCCTGGTTTACTGATTATAAACCACTATGAAGTATCTACTGCAGAGTGTAAGTGAAGGGAATACACTGCACTCTTTTCATATATGTTGGCAGAGTATGCTGACTACATCAGGCAATATTTCCAGTACAAATTAAGTTACTGGAAATTGCTACAATTGTTGCCTGATTGAGGGAACTAATATGGCGAATGAGCAGCCTGGGTAGCCACAAGAGAATAGCAGCTAAACAGTGCTCTACAACATGAGAAGGAAAACACATGGAATTGATAGAATTGATGGAATTAAAGACTTTTGAGACAGCACCTAAACCAGGTTATGTATAAACTATTACTGCTTGTCTCTAATAACTCCACTTCTATTCTCTAATAAGAGCTATCCTGTGATTTGCATTGATGCTAATCTGTTGAATAGTGTTTTAGGATAAACATCTGTATAGGTATTAAAATTATTTGAACGTGGTTTCATGGAAATGTTGATGTCAATTTACCTTTTCATTGTATTTGTAATATGTATATTTGATTGTTGATTTAATAAATTTCTTGACTTTCTTGCAAATAGTGATAACCTTATGTTGGAGAAGAAAGTGGGTGGATGGGGACTCACTTAATATATAGAAGATGAAAGATGGACTTGCTTTCTCCGTTATTAAGAAGTTTTCCACCATTGGAAATATTGTGTGATGGGTAAATGTTTGGTCTTTGATGTTGTGGAAGAGAGAAAACACTTACAGCACACGCATAATATATTATCTGCCAAGTGAGACAGACAAGTGGTGTCTTCTGGAGAATTATTAATAACATAAATTAAGATTCTCATCAATTGTAAATAACTATGGATGATTAATTAATAATAATAATCATAACCATTAACTAGGTGGCATTTGTGCCACTTAAAGTGGGTAGGTCTTTATGGATATGTGTTCAAATTTGTTCAGAATTATAAAACTAATTATGATTGTGTTGAAATTAGTAAATGTGGAAAGCAATTGTTGAAAACTTTGTTGAGCTAAGAACTTAATGGGAAATCCTAGACTATAACAGAGCTAGCAAGAAATACATTTGACTAGTGGGATAAACATTTAGAAAGCAGTCTTATCTCACTCATTATTTTATAACACTATATAGAACTTTCTTGAAATATCTATCCTTTTTTGCTCTTTTGAAATTTTATGATTAACCCTTTTGATCTATATTACTGATTGCACATTGTATTCATACATGTATCACAACAGTTTATATTATTGATGTGTGGTGATCATATTGATTGCATTGATTGAGCATTGTAAGTAACTGGATTTAAAGTTTACTATTTGCTTGAGTGTGTGGAGATACTTTTATAAAATCAGTCAGATAACTTACCAGTCAGCAAGTTGCATGACCATAGTAGAGTGTTGTGTGATTTTTGAAAAATGGAAGATTCCAGTGAATTGGGTCTTTCGGGAAGCAAAGCTATAGAACATGCAATAAGCTATGCAGATAAAAGAGAAGAACTAGAAATAAAAAAGAAAAAACTAGAAATAAAAAGAAACATTAACAAGAAGAACTAGAAATAAAAAAAGAATGTGAAAGAAAAAACTAGAAATACAAAAGGAATGTGAAAGAAAAGAACTAGAAATAAAAATGAATGAAAGTGACAAAACGTGGAAAATTGAATGTGATCTTAAACATGAGGTTGCATTTGCCAAATTAGATGCTGAGGATAAAAGTAACAGAGAGCTTGGCTTAAATCAAGTGAAGATACAGGAAGATAGTCTAAAGATAAGTGAGTATATGTCTATGGTTCAGACAGCCAGTATGAAATTTTGTTTCTTTTAACAAAATCGAGGAAAAGACGAGGTTTGTGTATTCAGTTTTTAACAGTGTGCCATTAGATTATGCCCACCAGAAAGTTTATGGTTCTCTCAGTTAGTGGCAGGTATGAAACGTCATGACAGTATGGTCTTTGTTAGGCTCCCAGAGGAAGACATGACATATGAGACATAAAAGGTTGAACTGTTAGTGTATTTCAGAGTGATGAGTCAGACAGAGAGAGGTTTCACCAGTTTAAGAGAGAGCAGACTGGTACATTTTTACAGGCAGCTAGTAAGCTACAGTACGTTTTAACCAATGCTTAGAACTAGAGGAAGTAGCAGTGGGAAAGATGTTATGGATCACTTTGTGATTGACAAGTTACAGACATCTTGTTCTCCCTCAAGGGAAACGTGCTGATTTGACAACTAGGTATAATTGTGAACCTGACAAAACAGTTAATGAACAAGTGACATACAAGTGGCAGAATGATAGGTCTGACCACAAACCAATTACAGAACACACTTCACCACTTCCATTATTTAAAAAGATAAACGATACAGTAACCCCACTTCACCCAAAAGTAAATACAAAGGTGTTGAGAATGAACCAGTAGTGTGCTTTAGCTGTGGCAAACCACCACATATTATACATTATTTCCCACGTAACATAACTGTCATAGAACCAAGTGGTACAACTCATTTTAAAGCATACATAAATGGACATTGTGTTCCAGTCCTCTGTGAGCCTAGTGAAGGAAAGTGACTACACTGGACAGTTTCAAACACTCATTCTAGCCAATGGTTTTTAAAGATAAGGTACCCATTGTGATGGAAGACACAGATAGCAAGTATGTATGGGGTTGCACTCATGCTGAAAGTCAAGTAAATTGTGTTGAGAGTGCTATCATGGGATGTAAATATATTCCCAATGGTGAGGACATCCCAGATATACTTGACAATGTGTGCATACTCACATGTAACACAGGAAGCTGAAGCTAAGGGCAAGTGTGAAGGTATGCATGGTGAACCATGAATGGTAGTAGTAAGTGTGAAGGTATGCAAGGGTGAACCATGAATAGTTAGTAGTAAGTGTGAAGGTATGCATGGTGAACCATGAATAGTTAGTAGTAAGTGTGAAGGTATGCAAGGTGAACCATGAATAGTTAGTAGTAAGTGTGAAGGTGATGTGACGATGACTTTGGCTGAAACTGTCATTGGAGGGCATGTTACCTGGAAGTCATACTGGACTCAGTCATGGCATGGCAGATAATGGTTTCTGACTGTAAGGACTGGCTGAAGTTGAGGGGCGGGGGGGGGGGGAAGGCACTTCTCAGGGCAGCACAAACAACAGACAACTCTCTATAGAGATGTCGAAAGAAGTCCAACTCTCTGAATCATCCATGTCTAAATCAACCAGTAAAATTATTGAGTTTTGCTGGAAGTATGGTCTTTGATTTGTAAACAGGAAGGGACTGATAGCAATCAGTTGGTGGTAACTCTGAGCTATCAAGTGAATGTGTTGCATTTGGCTCATAACCCACCCACTTCTGGTCATCTAGGACAAGCAAAACTTTAGTTCATGTGGAGGTTGAGTTTTATTGGCAAGCTATGGCAGGGAATGTCACTCAGTACTGTCAGTCATGTGACAGAAAACAAAAATGTACACAAAAGTAAAGCTAAACAAGCAAGTCTGTACAACGGTAAAATGAAAGTCTAACACCGAAGTCAGCACGTGGGTGTTGCTGTTATCTCTGCCCCAGAACAAATTAGATGTATCATGGCGAGGACCCTGTGAAGTTGCCAAGAAACTGAGTGGGTGCAATTTCCAAATATTCAGATTGGACCAAAAGCAAAACAGTTTCATGCTAATCTGATGAACGTGTATAAAGAATGCCTGGATAACGTGTTCACTACAACTGTAATAGAGGATGATGCTACCTATGTATTCGATACCTAATCTGTACCACACCCAGGTTAAAAGATGTTGAAACTGTTGATGACGTTATTTTAAATCCAGAACTCTCAGACACAGAAGCTCATCAGTTATGGAGTGTAATGAAAGAAACTTGTAACGTTTTTATTGATAAGCCGAAAAACAAGTATGTGCAAATTTATGGCTGCATTACGTCGTAAAATGACCTACATAAAACGTATATTTTACGCCATGCTAAACGGGATGTTGTTAAGCAGGATATTTTGAATCTATGTTAGTCTTAGGTATGATTGACAAGGCAAAGTTGTTGACTTTTACTTTATTGGATAAAGGATTGTGTAAAATTAAAATTATTCGAATTTGGTTTCAAGAAATATTGATGTCAAGTAATCTTTTTCATTGTATTGTCTGTCATATGTATATTGGCTTGTTGATTTAATAAATTTATTTTTAAATTTCTTGACCCTCTTATGCATATTGATAATCTTATATTGTTTTATATTGTAAAAGAAAGTGGGTGGATGGGTGCTAGCTAAATATAGATTAGATTGATTTTGTCTTCAATCTTCTCCTTTAGTAAGAAGTTTTCCACCCCTGGAAACATTGTATGACGGTAAATGTTTATCTTTAATCTTGTGGAAGATTACAGCGCCTGCATATCCACCAAGTGAGAGAGACGAGTGGTGTCCGCTGGAGGATGATTAATAAAATAAATTAAAATTCCCATAACTTGTAATTAGTTTTAGATAATTAATTATTATAATCATATCCATTAACTAACTTTTAAGATGCGGTACAATATCTTGATAATGCAATCAATTTCGAGAAAATTTTACAGTGGTCACTATCCTCTCCACTACAACTGTCAAATATTTTTTACGGTCTTTCATTATTATAGTTGCTTTCAAATTATTCTAACACTTTACTGTATAGTAATAGTAAGTTGGACTTTTAGAATAAAATGCTAGAGAGTAGATATATTGCTAAACATTTTGTTCCCAGTGAAAGGAAGTTCATTCTTTTAAAATACAGATAAACGGTTTCAGTGATACATTGTTACACATTTTGAGCCCAGTGAGAAGAAGCTCACTGTTTCAAAAAGCTGAATCATTGTAATGTAAAAAAAAAAACCCCACTATTTTCTTTGTTTAAAACTCACAGAGATGAGATACTACCAGTCCTTCAAGACTTTTAGTCTGGAATAGACACCCAACATTATAATTTACAGCTGTAAGTATCGGCTGGTGTAGACACTATTTTACAACCAGGAACAGGCAATTAAGTGCAGCTATTAATAGCACAATGCTACGTATTACTTTCCACTCTGGGTACGTGAAATTGGGAAGCCATATTTAACATCAGAAATCTATTACAGGCAATTAAGTGGACAATATTACTTATCACATTTAAACCGGAATGTCTGAAATTGGGAAGCCATATTTAACAGTAAAAACAAATTTCAGGCATTAGCGAATCAGGAACTGAAATTTACATCGCCTTATATCAAGGAAATCTTCCGTTCTCCAGTTATTTGTATTGTTATTTTGTGAATACGTATACCAGTTGTTTGTATTGTTATTTTGTGAAGACGTATACCAGTTGTTTGTGTTGTTATTTTGTGAATACGTATACCAGTTATTTGTATTGTTATTTTGTGAATACGTATACCAGTTGTTTGTATTGTTATTTTGTGAATACGTATACCAGTTGTTTGTATTGTTATTTTGTGAATACGTATACCAGTTGTTTGTATTGTTATTTTGTGAACACGTATACCAGTTGTTCACTGCAAAATACAATCTAATGCATAGCTACATTAACTGACTGGTTGGTTTCTGCTTAAAGTCCGTACCAACGTTAATTGATTTCGTGGACGAGTCAGAGAGGATTATTTTCTTGGAAAAAAAGACACAGAGGAAAATGTCTATATTGGAAAAGTGATTGTAGTGAAAAAAGGTCAAAGTGTAGTCTCATTAGTGCTTGCATTGTGGTTTCCGACACACTCATCATATTTATCCTTTGCATTTGTTGACATTTTTTTTCTCTAACACGCCTGAGCGTCATTAGGTCCAAACCCGCTGCACATGACATGCAAACATAAGTATAGTATTTTTATTTTTAGTTGTATAATTCAACCCATGGCGATATATCTATTTGGCTCCTCACTGAGAGACCCTTCTCAATCCTTAAATGTTTGTCTCTTTTCTAAAACAAAATTCAATATAAGTGGTTTGAAACAAATTTATTTACTAATAACATTTCACATATCACCTCACCAAAACTGTGTAGTCAATGGGGGGGGGGGGCGAATATTGCACTCCGGGCCAAATCGAGACGTAACTTTAGAAACTCTGGGGATTACCATTTACAGCTCTAAACATTTATTTGAGCTAAAAATAGAACATAACGGAGAGCTGAAGGAACTGACGCTTCTTGGTAAAGTTATACCTAGGCATATGTTGTCTTTAGCTTAAGATGATAGTAGAGCTCTTGTTGTTTAAGTCATACCTGGGCATATGCTGTCTTTAGCTTAAAATGATAGTAGAGTCCTTGTTGTTTAAGTCATACATGGATATATACTGTCTTTAGCTTAAGATTACAAAAGAGCCCTTGTTGTTTAAGTCATACCTGGGCATATGTTTCTTTAGCTTAAGATTATAGTAGAGCCCTTGTTGTTTAAGTCA
This sequence comes from Sinotaia quadrata, assembly GCA_028829895.1. Classification (NCBI taxonomy): domain Eukaryota; kingdom Metazoa; phylum Mollusca; class Gastropoda; order Architaenioglossa; family Viviparidae; genus Sinotaia; species Sinotaia quadrata. The sequence continues at coordinate 2,175,927 of CM054182.1, forward strand.
TACATGGGTATATACTGTCTTTAGCTTAAGATTACAGAAGAGCCCTTGTTGTTTAAGTCATACATGGGTATATACTGTCTTTAGCTTAAGATTACAGAAGAGCCCTTGTTGGTTAAGTATGGCGGTCGCTTAGCACATAGAACTACTCCTACTATTGATGATGACCTTACTGTTGATTATGATAAATCACTATATATCATTCTTTTTACTTAACCTCCAGACGGATAAGACGTAAAGAATATTCCGGTTATTTCAGGCTTGTTGTATGTATGCAGTAGACATTTAATACAGTATCATAGACTACAAAGCCGACCAGCGTATCACTTCAGCAATCTGAAGTGTATTTGCGTGCCAAATTTAATAAAATAAGAATCAATGCACACAGCATATGCCTGAATGAGTGGACATTAATGTACAAAGGGTTTGAACACAAAAGATGCAGGCTTTATACGAGACATAAAAGTGCCTTTTCCAGAGCGTTGTCTTTGGATATATATCGATACGACTGTTTGGACTTTAGAAAAGTGATATGGACTGTAAAACTATCACATACTTGTTGCTACGTGTGATAGTATGGAAGGGAGTAGGGAGGGGGAGGGACAAGGATACCGCTCAATAAAAGCAGCCTGAAGGCTTATTTTACTTTTTTCTTTCGCTTGTCGTTGAAATCCGAAAGCCTGGTATCGGATGCAGTGTTGCTCCCAGCCATAAAAACACCACAAAGACAGTCCGACGAAAAGAAAACACGACAAATTAGATAAAATACAGTAAAACAAATACAAAGACAGATCGATGAAGAGGGAAACCGACAGAATAGGTAAAGTATAGTTAAACAAACAGACATGTAGACTTTCAGGTGTGTTTTCCAAACAATTAGAGGGGAGTTCAACAACAGGCAGAGAAATAGTTAAGTAGATGTATAGACTATCTGTGGCAGAAAAGATTTGCCTATCCTTATTTCTAAACTCAATTGTTATATAAATTGCTAAATGTCAAAGAGACCCGACCTTGTGCACTGCTTATGCTGCTATTTTTAAAGTGTCAAAGTAGGATTAAACAACTCAGGTTAAAAATGTGCAAGACTTAAGATGTAATCTAAACCAGTTATAGGTAGATATTACAAGTACGAGACCAGCCAATGGGTTGAAATCAAAAGTTTACATACTGTAAATAATTTTATTGTCTAATCACTTTGAATTTGGTGTGGCAAGAAATCCAGTTGTTATGAAAAGCAGCCGTTAGCATAAATGAGAGAGAAATGAATTAGAAATATTACGTGCATTTTGCTATTGATACGATATAATCGTGTTTTACATAGAAATGCATTATGAGAGTAGACCATTATTTCTACAAATTGTGAAATAAGATGTTCGTATATAGTAGGATAAACACTTGCAATTGTTTCTAGTGATCCTGTTAATAAATTTGTGTTATATGTATTATACCTAATGTGTATATTGGTCTAATAAATACTATTGCAGGAAACTGTAAGTTGAGGCTTGAATGTAAGAAAGAATGGAGTTAGAAAGGAATAAACTGGAACCTTAGCATTGTCCCCTGTTTTATATTTTACAGGGAAGAGGCAGCCATTTTGGATTTTACTTGAATCTTCCAGTTTACTGATTTATAAACCACTATGACTGTGGTAGACTCAGGACGTTTTACCCCCCAGTGTGTAAATATAAGGAACACACTGCACTCCTTTGAAGTATGGTGGCAAAGTATGCTGACTACATGTGGAATTTCTGGTACAAGGAAGTTACTGGAAATGCTACATTGTTGTTCTGCTTGAGGGAGCACACTAGCCTCGAGAGATATAAATTAAAAGGCGGATTTATCTTCTCCTTTGGTAAGAACGTTTCCACCTGCGAAATGTTGTGGGAGAGAGAAAACATTTACAGCACCCGCATATTCGCCAAGTGAGAGAGACAAGTGGTGTCTTCTGAAGAATTATTAATAACATAAATTAATTGTAATTAGTTTGGGTTGAGTATTAATTAATAACTATTAACTTGGTGGCTCTCTCTCTCTCTCTCTCTAACTATCTATCTATCTAATCTATCTATCTATCTATCTATCTATCTATCTATCTATCTATATTTAAGGGAGAAGAGACAGAGAGAGAGAAAGACAGAGGGAGGTAATGATTGACAGATATATGAATGAGAAAAGGTATGATAGCATACAATGTGGGGTGAAGACGAACACCGTACACACAGCACTGAATTAAGAGAGCGCTAGTTTGTACTCTGACACAACAAAAGAATGAAGGCTTTAAATAAATTGTGTGCCTTTGAATTTATTTTTTATTAATTATTTTCGTTTTAAGAGAAGAAATTCCATTAATTAATTTCACTTCTTTTTATAAATGAAAACCAGAGAAACAACACCAATACTTTTACGGCCAGTATAATTGAATTAATCATTTGTACAGTTATTGCAGGACGGCACAGTTTAAATGAAGTTTCATAATCATTTTTCCATCGTGAAGATGGAATAAGGCACACGTCAGTTCAGTAAAGTGTACTCGTCACGTATGCGTGGAGATGTGACGTCAGTTCAGTAAAGCGTACTCGTCTCGTATGCGTGGAGATGTGACGTCAGTTCAGTAAAGCGTACTCGTCACGTATGCGTGGAGATGTGACGTCAGTTCAGTAAAGCGTACTCGTCTCGTATGCGTGGAGATGTGACGTCAGTTCAGTAAAGCGTACTCGTCACGTATGCGTGGAGATGTGACGTCAGTTCAGTAAAGCGTACTCGTCTCGTATGCGTGGAGATGTAACGTCGAGCGATCAGTGAACATGTGCGAAGTGTTCAGATGTTGGTTGAGTGTGTCGGGTGGTGTGACATTGGAGAGTGTGGGAAAGAAATAACTTTCGCGCTGTGTCAACAAATGAGAGCATGATTATTTTTTTTAAACAAATATAAACAACATGTTTATTCTTCGGACCTAGGTCAGTCCCAGGGAACCAGTTTTCCTAGAAGAGGAAGATAAAAATAAAAAAAAGGAAACACAAAACAAAAAGTACTGAACGTGTTTCCTGACACCTCAGACACAGTAAAATCAACAAGCAACATAGAAATCAAACGTACCGTTGATGATACATGATCATCGAACTCTCGCCTGTTGAACGCGCAATGATCGAACCTCGCCTGTTGAACACAGATGATGTCTGCCTTCCCCGTTTGCACGAGATTGCTGCAATATAGATGTACTGCTGCGCAGTTATCGTTAAGCGGCTTGAACTTACTAGAGGACGCACGTCGCGCGTGTAGTGAGGTGATTGCGCAAAGTCGCTATTTAAGTCATGCACACACTGCACGCAAAAAACAAATCCCACTTAGTCCTGGAATCCCATTGTGACGCAGCGTCATCATTTGCGTCTCGCAGCAGCAGCTCTGTTAAAACATTCGGGTACGTCGACGCACGTTTATTTCACGCGCACGCACGGGACCCGGCGACACGCTTTATTGCTTTGAGAGACATTGTCTGAGGTACACTCTCTCCACCCTGCCCCATCATCTGCTCCCCACCACAATGTCCCATTACTCACTGCTTTCTTTGTTTTATCTTCACTCCTTCACTCTCTCTCTCTCTCTCTCGTACTTAAGACTAGCTCGTCCCCCACCCCCACCCCTTTCGTCATAACTTGATAGATTCACGCAAATATGGAACACATTCTCACCTGCTAAAATTAATCCAGAGAATTTCTCAGTTACTGAAAACTCTCCTATCATTTCTCTCTCGCGCGCTCGCTCTTTCTCTCTCTGCTGGGAATTAATTTAATATTAGAAATATTTCCCTCTGTTCTAATACTTTCATATAAAAGATACCCCCCTCCCTTTCCCTTCTGTCATCAGACAATACTTCAATACTTTCATACTAAAGACACCCCCTCCCTTCCCCTTCTGTCATCAGACAATACTTTCATACTAAAGACAGCCCATTCCCTCTCTCCTGCGCTTTATTCTAAAGAATACAAATTAAAAATAGGGAGACCTGGGTGGCAGACAAGTCTAGGCGCCGGACGCTTGTGCAGGTCACTCTATTTGTCTTGGGTGCAAGACCAGCCTACCCTCAATCCCCGTTCGGTCACATTTCTAAAGTCGACTTAACTGCTCGCTAACTCGGAGCTCAGAACCCCTACTTCATTTATGAAGCGCTGAGAATATCCAGCATTATTTGTAGTAGTATTGCTGCTTCTACTATTACTATTACATCACGAACACAAATTTATTCTTGATAATCTTCTTTGCAGAACAGTATCATCCTAAACACACACACACACACACACACACACACACACACACACACACACACACACACACACACACAGTCATGAAATATGATTTCTATTTTGTCTATTCAAGCCGAATGAATAACAATATTTTATTCTCTGCCAGAGATGTGATATAAAATAAAGAAAACGGGAAGGTGAGTGAGTGAGTGAGTGAGTGAGCTGTAACGATTAATTTGCACTTAGTGGCGTGAAGTTGTTACGTGTGTCTAAATCTTGTTGGAATCATCCATCCGTGTGTCGAGCACTACAGAACAGAAAACTGGAGAGCTAAGGGTAGATAACTGTGACATGATATTGAGACTCACAAAAGCGTACTGACGCTAATCGAAAGTTACTTTCTTTTCTGACTGGCAAGTCTGGCTAGCAAGTCTGGCTAACAAGTCTGGCTAACAAGTCTGGCTAACAAGTCTGGCTAGCAATTGTTACTCTCGTGTCTGGCTAACATGTCTGGCTAGCAATTGTTACTCTCGTGTCTGGCTAACATGTCTGGCTAGCAATTGCTACTCTCGTGTCTGGCTAACATGTCTGGCTAGCAATTGTTACTCTCGTGTCTGACTAACAAGTATTATACGCGTTTCTGACTGACAAGTGTTAACTTCTGTCTGACTAGCAAGTGTTATTTTCTTATCTAACCAGCAAATGTTATCTAGTGTTCATATTCCTATCTGACTAGCAAGTGTTATTTTCTTATCTAACCAGCAAATGTTATCTAGTGTTCATATTCCTATCTGACTAGCAAGTGTTATTTTCTTATCTAACTAGCAAATGTTATCTAGTGTTCATATTCCTATCTGATTAGCAAGTGTTACACTCCTATCAAGTGTTATCTTACTAGCAAATGTTACACTCCTGTCTGATTGGCAGGTATTATCCGACTAGCAAATGTTACATCCCTGTCTGACTAGCACGTGTTTTATAACTAGCAAGTGTTACACTCTTGTCTAAATAGCAAGTGTTATATGACTAGCAAATGTTACATTCCTGTCTAACTAGCAAGTTTTACATTCCTGTACATCTGACTAGCAAGTGTTACACTCAAGTCTGACTAGCAGAACTTTAAAATCCTAACGGACTGGAACTACTTATTTTAAGTGGGCCAAACCTATGGAACACCTCATGTTTAAGTGACCAATCGTAATAGGCTGGAACTACTACTAATATAGAAGTGGGCCATTCCCTCAAGGCTGAACCAAGCGTGCAAATGTACCAATCCTGAACGATTGAACCACGCATTGTGTAAATGGACCAAAGGGGTAACAGGAAATTTCGATCAAATAATTGCCATTTTGAACTGGTCTGGCGAAGGATGCAGGAAAGACAACTTTGTCATTCAACTATTGGAGAAATAGAATTGTAAAACAATTATTATGCTCATTGAGTGAAAGATCTGTTTGATAGTACTAAATCAAACAGAGTGAGGTAAACAAACCGTTAATTAAAATAGGGAGAGTACAAATGTGCACTGCTACTTATTTGATGCAATTTCATTACTGGCCCTTTTAGCAGACCTTGCGGAGGAAATGAAGTAAAATAATTGTTTATGAAACAGTGACGCCAACGCCACCTAGTTAATGGTTATTATTATTATTATTATTATTATTATTATTATTTAATTTATCATACATAACTAATTACAAATGATCAAAAACTTAATTTAATGTTATTAATAATTCTCCAGCAGACACCACTTGTCTCTCTCACTTGGCAGATATGCAGGTGCTATAAACGATTTTTGTTCTTCCACAACATTTGAGACATTTACCGTCACACAATATTTCCATAGGTGAAAAACTTCTTACTAAAGGAGAAAGACAAATCCATCTTTAATCTCTATTTAGCGAGCTCCCGTCCACCCACTTTCTTCTCCAACATAAGGTTATCAATATGTGTAAGAGGGTCAATAAATTTAACAATAAATTTATTAAATCAACAATCAAACATAGATATAGCAAATACAATGTAAAAGGTTACTTGACATCAATATTTCCATGAAACTATGTTTGAATAATTTTAATATCTACACAGTCTTATATTCTAACACGACTGAATAGGTTAGTGTCAATACAAATCACAGGATATTTCGTATCAGATAACAAAAATGGAGTTATGAGAAATAAGCAATAACAGCTTCTATGTAACCTTGTATAGACAAAGCCACGATAGTCTTTTTTTTTTTTTTGCACACGTTTCATAACAAAGTCAAAAGCTAATTGTTCACATCAATTCCAAGTGTTTTTCTCCTCCATTGTAAAACACACTTTAGCAGTTATTCTCTCAAGGCTAATATGGTGCTCTGCAATAATAATTCTATCAAGCTGATAATTATAGCAATTTTCTTGTACTAGAAATTGCTCATTGTTATCAGCATACTTTGCCACCATACATCAACAGAGTGCAGTGTATCCCTACACTTACACACTGTGGTAGATACTTCTCATTTGTATGATATTCATGGCGGTTTATAATTAGTAAACCAGGAAATTCTGCTTTTCCCCTGTAAACTATAATCAGTGAACAATGTTAAGTTTCCAGTTTATTCCATTCTTTCTCTCATTCAAGCCTCAACTTACATTTTCCCGCAACTGCATTTATTAGCCTGTTATACACTCACAGCATAATTATAGCATAAGTTTTATGAGTGGGTTCTCTAGAAACAATGTCAAGTGTTTAGCATACTACATATTAGCGTATTAGTGTTTGGTTGTTTTGTTTTTTTTTTTGGTTACTTATAAGAACGCTTTACAATCAGGCTAATATAATTACTGTTAGTGTTTTTGGTTACACTGTAAGACGCTTTACAATCAGGCTAATATAATTACTGTTAGTGATTTGGGGTTACACTTTAAGACGTTTTACAATCAGGCTAAGATAATTACTGTAGGTTTTTGGGTTACACTGGAAGAAGGCTTTAAGCCATGCACGATAATTATTGCTAGGGCTTTGAATGCATTGTAAGAAGGCTTTACAGCCTCGGCAAAATAATACGGCTTGCGGTTTTGGCTTCATTATAAGAACGTTTGACAGGCACGGCCAAATAATTATTGCTTACGTTTTGTGAACTCATTAAGTTTCAATTGGTCTGCATCTCGCTTTTGCACAAGTACATACGGACATCCTCTTTCCTTTCTTTGTAAGATAATTATTAGGGTCACGCTCGTGTATGTATAAAGCTTTAAGACAATATAATTATAGATTTTATCAACATGGTGTGTATAGAACATGTAGTATTTTGTCAACATGGTGTGTATAAAGCATGTAGCATTTTGTCAACATGGTGTGTATAAAGCATGTAGCATTTTGTCAACATGGTGTGTATAAAGCATATAGCATTTAGTCAACATGGTGTGTATAAAGCATGTAGCATTTTGTCAACATGGTGTGTATAAAGCATGTAGCATTTTGTCAACATGGTGTGTATAAAGCATGTAGCATTTTGTCAACATGGTATGTATAAAGCATGTAGCATTTAGTCAACATGGTGTGTATAAAGCATGTAGCATTTTGTCAACATGGTGTGTATAAAGCATGTAGCATTTTGTCAACATGGTGTGTATAAAGCATGTAGCATTTTGTCAACATGGTATGTATAAAGCATGTAGCATTTTGTCAACATGGTATGTATAAAGCATGTAGCATTTTGTCAACATGGTATGTAGGTTTGGTACAGCGGTATTATACGACTACGGTCACTGCGACCTCTAACAATAACAATAATCATCAACATCTTCATCAAAACATTTTCTGTCATTACTGCACAAATTCTAACTACGTCATTAGGTCTCCCTGAATCCTGAAAATATTTCAATAGTAAGACAAGAAGACAAGACCTAAGTGAATGGAAAAAGAAACAAAAATCTAACCAGCCAATCAACCAGTGTACAAACAAGAGAACGAGAGAGAGAGAGAGAGAGAGAGAGAGAGAGAGAGAGAGAGAGAGAGAGAGAGAGAGAGAGAGAGAGAGAGACAATGCCAATACACAGTAAACATTATGTGTTCAGCCATTTTGCATACTAAACAAATAAATAGGAAAACAGTGATGAAAGAGAGGGTCGTGAAAAGAGACAAGAAAATGATACACGAAGCGTTTTGCTAACCGCTGCAAGATTTTTTTGTGGCTGTTGACGACAAGCCGAGATATCATGTTTACAGTTTTATATACAAACACAACTGTCAGACATATTTTAAAACATCTGAACGCAGCAAGGTAAATAAAAGAATAGAAAAGCAATAGCAGTAAATGTCATTCCATTCGAGTGGTCAGAACTTCCCAACTCTACATTAATGTCGCTCTTTGCTATGTTTGTCAAATTACAGTACAAGCATGTAAACCTATTTATGTGCTCACATCTTAGTTATGGGCTTAGTTCTTGTACACTTCTTTCAACGCTCCCATTGGTGCCTACGATTTTGGTGTAGAAAAAAACAACTAGACGTCACTACTTGTTCATTCTGCATATCTCAAAATATTTTTCACAGTCACAAGCTCAAACTCACGAAAATACTCTTAGCATCGGAATCCCGCCAAAATCACAACCTCGAATGCAATCCAAATTTTATTTAGAGTAGAATTCAAATGTTAACTCGAGTATAGTTTAAGCTGTGGTGAGATATTTTTAAATTGAAACTTCATGAAAGCTCAACATTTAGTCATTATAGATTCAAATTTTAGCGCGAGAAGGATTCAGGCTTTAGCTCGAGTAAGATTTTGAACTTTATAGCTCTAGTAGGAGTGTAAATATTAGCTCGAGTAGGATTTTGAACTTTATAGCTCTAGTAGGAGTGTAAATATTAGCTCGAGTAAGATTTTGAACTTTATAGCTCTAGTAGGAGTGTAAATATTAGCTCGAGTAGTATTTTGAACTTTATAGCTCTAGTAGTAGTGTAAATATTAGCTCGAGTAGAATACGTATTATAGCCCAAGCCAGATTGACACTTTTGCGTGAATAAGACGCAAATTAAAGAGTGTACGAAGTAATTAGAAACCTGCAGGATATCCCGTCTGGAGATGACACAGCGTCCGTCTTTAAGGAGAATGCTATTGCGCGTGTCCTTTTTCTATTGCGTGTCCTTTTCCTTGACCTCTAAATCTATCGACTACGAGCCCAGCTTGGCTACATTAAGAGCCGGTACAAAATCGCTAAAAGTTGTCATCCGATTCTTGGAATACAGCCGGAGTTCCCATTGGCTTTGATACGTATCGTGGCCAATGAGAAGCAGAAGTGGAATGTTGAGCTGAGTCCACACAACTCTGTTTATACTTCACAGCCTTTGTGCAAACTGTGTATTGTATCGTGTCGCAATGTGTTAACAGTGCATGAAATTAATCTTAAGAATGATATTTTTATCCTTTTTTTTTATTTTAGTGTACATTTCGCATCGCATTGTTTGGCACTGTAAAAATGGAAAGCAGTATTGTAAAACGTTGAAATGTATCGTTGTGTACAATTTATGACAGCTATTCATAGGGAACACAAACTATGAAAGCTATATACAGTGAACACAAATCATGAAAGCTATTCACAGTGAACACAAAACATGAAAGCTATTCACAGTAAATACACATCACGAAAGCTAAACACAATGAACACAAGTTACGGAAGCTATTCACAGTGATCACAAATCACGAAAGCTATTCACAGTGAACACAAATCACGAAAGCTATTCACAGTGAACACAAATCACGAAATATATTCACAGTGAACACAAATCATGAAAGCTATTCACAGTGAACACAAATCACGAAAGATATTCACAATGAACACTTGCAGTACATGCGAGTGTAAACAAGGTTGAATCCCTGCGCTATTTCCCACTATAACGGAAACATGAGTCACATGACCACAAGTCTTCGAATTGTAAAAATCTATTGAAATCCCGATTGACAAATGCATTCATAAGCCCGTTATTTCCTTCAGAAGCGCTTAGCCGACTTCACTTAATTCTCCTTACGGCGACTTGCATGCTCACGATGTTTGGACCAACTGCTAATTTCTAGATAGTCGTCTTCAATCCTGCTCTGAACAGGCAGAAAAGACGACTGCGATTATCACAATTCTGACAGAAGTTAATAAAACGACTGCTTAGAGGGCTGGCATTCAAATGTGAAAAATGGTTAACGCACATTACGGCCATATTTCACAATTCACTCTCTACGAAAGTCACCTCTCTACTAGGCTGGAGAGGGACTGTCAATGGATGGTTGATTCTTATGCCACATGTAGAGAGCATTAAACCTAGCTTCATCTGAGACCACATACGAAGTTATCCAGACACTCCGAATCCCCAAATGCTTGCTGATTATTACAATTGAATTTGTCGTATCTGTTGGCGCCTCTCTGGCGTCTTTCTCCATGGTCCTGTAAGGAAGGGTTGCAAAGAGGATTATTTGGCATAAACCTTTCAACCTTCGCCATGTCTCACTTTGAACGAACAGCAATGAAACCACCACGATAAAGATGTGGAAATCATACTGCAGCGAGAGCAACAGACAGCAGCAGCCATTGTCCCAAGTGTAGATGTCGCCGTTGTGATAGTTGTTGCTGTACTCGTTTTTGTACTTGATGTCCTTAGAATGTTGTACTATCAAATATATTCTCTATAGTAAAAAGCTGTACTCATTGTGTACTTGATGTCCTTAGAATGTTGTACTATCAAATATATTCTCTATAGTAAAAAGCTGTACTCATTGTGTACAGAGTGTGAAGTAGTACCTGGGTGTAACACAGAGTGTGACGTATTATCATGGTGTAATTCACAAATTGTGACGTAGTACCTGTTGTAATAACAGTGTGACGTAGTACCTGGGTGTACTACACAGAGTGTGACGTAGTACCTGTGTGTAATACAGTGTGACTGTAGTACCAGTGTGTAATAACAGTGTGGCGTAATACCTGAGTGTAATACACAGTGTGACGTAGTACCTGAGTGTAATACAAGGAGTGTGACGTAGTACCCGGTGCAGGGCCGACATATCTATCTTTTTGTGTTCCCTTTAAACATTTCATTTTCTTTTATTTTTGGCTTTTTCAAAAAAATTTTTCTGAATAAAAGCATATACACTTGCAGAGATATAATATTCTATGTATATCACTCTAAAAGTCAGAAGTGTTTCACTTTAAAAGTCAGAAGTGTTTCATTTTGAAAGTCAGAAGTTGTTTCACTTTGAAAATCAAAAGTGTTTACTTTGAAAGCTAGAAGAGTTTCACTTAACAGCTGAGCCGGAAGAATTTCACTTTGAAAGCCAGATATAATTCAGTATTACACCTTCAAATTCCAATATTTTAATTCTACCCTGCCATGGCGGAGTAAATTTGCCTCTCCCTATTTCAAAACTTAATTGATATATAAATTGTTAAATGTCAAAGTGACCTTGGGCAATGCTTATGATGATATTTTTGTACGTGCCATTAGTTGGAGTAAACAGCTCAGGTGAAGAAAGTGCTAGAAACTTGTTGATGTAATCTGAATCAGTTTTAGGTGGATGATTAGTTCTTTATTATCCAATGGTTAAGATTTATATGAATGAGACCAGCCAATGGGCTGAGATCAAGGTGTATTTGTTGAAAATAATTTATTTTATAATCACTTTCAATTGTGAGTTGCAAAGGTCTGATCATGAAAGGTGGTCGTTAGCTTAATGTGAGTTAACTGACTGAGAAAGAATGGACTGAGAGAATGGACTGAGAAAGAATGGACTGAGAAAGAATGGACTGGGAAAGAATGGACTGAGAAAGAATGGACTGAGAAAGAATGGACTGAGAAAGAATGGACTGAGAAAGAATGGACTGAGAGATATTTTGTGCATTTTGATATTGATATACTTGCATTTACGTAGAGATGTAATATGTAAATAGACAATTATTTCTACAAATTGTGAACACATTCATAAAACTGTTACGTTGTATTTTTATGTAAATAGACAATTATTTCTACAAATTGTGAACACATTCATAAAACTGTTACGTTGTATTTTTATGTAAATAGACAATTATTTCTACAAATTGTGAACACATTCATAAAACTGTTACGTTGTATTTTTATGTAAATAGACAATTATTTCTACAAATTGTGAACACATTCATAAAACTGTTATGTTGTATTTTTATGTAAATAGACAATTATTTCTACAAATTGTGAACACATTCATAAAACTGTTATGTTGTATTTTTATGTAAATAGACAATTATTTCTACAAATTGTGAACACATTCATAAAACTGTTATGTTGTATTTTTATGCTGTATGCATGTATAGGGCTAATAAATACTGTTACAGTAAACTGTAATGTAAAATGGAATGTTTGATCAAGGTTTTATAAAGAGAAACAATTGTTCCTCTCTCTCTCTCTCTCCCTTCCTCTCTCGTATTCTGAGATATTGACGTTTGTACCGTGCATATGCATTGCCATTTATATTTTGGGCAGACACACATTCTTAGGTCACAGTCAAAGAGCAATGGGTAGATAAAACTTTTGCGTTAATTCCGTTAGTTTATGATAAAAGCGTCTGGGAGGCGGCTGCTCTACAAGTGAGAATTAAATTTGTTTGATAACTTCATAAATCAGTGTCGTGAACCTTTAACTTCCTGAAAGTTGCTCGTTTTCCCGTGCATTTTACTTTAAAACTAAAAGCCGCAGAGGTACATTTAAATTGTCGGATAGAGTCTGTGACAGGCACCCCCTTATCTAATGAAAAGTATTATTATTATTAATTAATATTTCATGACTAATTGCAAGTGATAACAATGTTAATTTAATTTTCTTAATGATCATCCAGCAGACACTATTTGTCTCCCTCACGTGAAGGATATGTTAGCGCTGTAAACGTTTTTCTCTGCTCCACAACATAAAACAACATTTACAGTCACATAAAGACTCCGTGAGTGGAAAACATCTTACTAAAGAAGACAAATCCGACAAATCCGACTTTAAATCTATATTTACTGAGCCCCCATCCACTCATTTCCTTCTCCAACATAAGTTTTCAATATGCATAAGAATGTCAATAAATTAAAAAATATAAATTTATTAAATGAACAATTAAATATACAAATGACAATTACAATGAAATAGATTACTTGACATCAATATTCCATGAACTCATGGTCAGATAATTTTACATTATATATATAATGTAAAGAAATAAAATTACAGTTCAGCAATAGAATAATACAAATATCAGGTTAGTCCTATCAGAGAATGGAAATTGAGTTATTAGAGGTAGGTTAGTCTAATCTTTTAAATGACCTGGATTAAGCATGCTTTGACAGTCTTTCACTGGCCTTGCAACAATGTCACAATGTCAAAATGTCTGCATATCACCATGTGTATCCTGCCAAAGCATGGAAAACATTGATGCACACTTTCCTCTCAAACTGCTTGAGCACTCTGTTCACCGTGTCTGTTCCTTCAAGCAGAACATGATCACAATAATTCTGGCACCTTCAAAGTACCAGAATTCTCCAGAAAGTACCCAGCATACTTTGCTCTGATACATCAAATGTGTGTAGCATACCCCTTTATGCTTACAAATGCCACAACAGGCTTTTTGTGTGTCTCCTTGGTCACTCAGGTTTATAACTGGTGAACATATAGACTTGAAGCTTGAAGCTTGAAACTCAACACACAAGAATCAAAAGGTGAAACTTGACACTGAAAGACCTCTTGTTCACTGCAACATATGATTGAGGAGCAAACCTAAGTTTCCTGTTTATCACAATATAACTCCATTCTACCTTACACTCCATCCTCAACTTACAATTTCCTGCAACAGTATTCATTAGCCCAATGCACACACATGGCACAATAAATACAGCATATCAAACAAAGTCACATTTTCTTAGCAGATTACATGTGAACAGTCTAGTTCAACACTTGTGGTAATAAAAGTCAACTCACATAGTACATTTCTACATAAACACAAATATAACATATCAATAATATAATGCATGAAATGTTTCTAGGTCCATTCTCTCTCAATCAGTCAGTCTAACTCACCATCAAGCTAACGATTGCCTTTCAAAGCCAGACTTTCTTCTTGTAACTTCAGAATCAAAGTGATCAGAGAGTACAATTTTCTACAGCAAGTGAATTCTTTAATCCCAACCCATTGGCTGGTCTCATTCTTATAAATCAATATCATTAGCTAATAGAAAACTCCACCCAGTTAACATTATGTCAGCAATCTAGAATGTTCTTGTCTTGAGCTGTTTACTTCAACTCAGACACTTTCATAAATAACACCATAAGGAATGCACAAGGTCGGGTCTGACAATTTAGCAATTTATATAACAATTTAAATAGGGAGGGGCAAATTTACTCGGTTATATAGTCCTTTAAATTGTTGGATAGAGTCTTTTAAACTGTCAGATAGAGTCCTTTAAATTGTCAGATAGTTACTTAAAAATTATCAAATAGGCGCCCTTACACTCAGATAGATACTTTTAATTGTCTTTGTGTTATGAATGTGAATGTGAGATTTAAAAAAAATAAACTAATTGTTAAAATCACAAAACGTCACAAAAGAACGTCTGTGTGCAGTCATTAATTATCACTAAGCAAGCCATTAAGCAAATATTAATCATATGAATATTTATTGCAGTAATTTTATGCTTTCAGGACAAGATTCTGAATTCTGATGTGTGCAAATATCACATCATTTCTGACGCGCATAACAGTTTTTTTTTCTCCCCTTAGGATTGTGACTGCCGGCACCAGATAAAAATCGAAAGCAAACATGTTCTCGCGAAACAAAGAGTATGTACTGTCTATCTACTTTTTCATTGTAGATGTTTGAATCAATGAACACGTTTCGCATGGTTGAAGCTGTAAAGTGTCAAGATCATACTGACAAATAACGGCGGATATAGTTTTGTTCTTGTGGTGCATATGTGTGTGTGTGTGTGTGTATTTGTGTGAGTATGTGTGTGTGTGTTTGTGTGAGTGATTATGTGTGTGTATTTGCGTGAATGAGTATATATGTAAGTCTGTGTGAGTTAGTATATATATAAGTCTGTGTGAGTGAGTATATGTGTGAGTATTTGTGTGTGAGTATATTTGTGAGTGAATAATTATTAAGATGCGAAACTCGAGGGCACAATAGCGCTTTCAGGACAAAGCGACTCTTTGCGAGTGAAAATAGAAAGGATACAAAGGATGCAGCAAACGACAAAAATAAGGACTGCAATCAAGGAAGGAAATGGAAAGAAAAGGGGAAACAATAAACGATAGACGAAACTGAACTGGTTTCTTGACTTGCCAATAACTTACATGAGGAAACTCCTTTAGTTGCGAGAAGAGCAAAGTGCTCTTATACATACTCGACTGCCACACAACAAAATTAAGTGCCAAGCATTCATAATAAATAAGAACACCGACAATAACAGATGCAAAAAAAATGAAGAGAATCCTCAGAGCCTTGGTAACACGGGGTGATATCAGGTGAATTATGATAAGAGTGGAAGTGGATTCAGGTGAGTTGTGCGTGGTTGGGGTGAGTGGTGAGGGTTAGAGTGGGTTTGTGGTGGATTGTGGCGGTTAGGGTGGGATGTGATGGGTTGAGCTGGGTAAAGTTGTGAAGGTTTCGTGATGAGTTCTATTGAGTTAGGGTAGGTTGAGATGAGTAATCATGGTTTGGGGTGGGGTGTATTTAATTGGGATGAATTGGGGTGTGGGGTAGTTTGTATTGGAGCGGGACGGGTCAGGATCGATCATGATGAGAGGAGCAGCTTAGAGTATCCTCGTACGTCTGGGTGAGGAGGAGGATTTGTGATGACCTGAGCTGGACTGTGACTAGTTGGATTGCTTATGATGCGTTAGGTTTAGAAAGATTAGGGTTATTGCGATTGGTTAGAAACAGAAAGAGTGGGTTCCTATTGGATGGAAATTGGTAGGGTGGTTATGGCTAGTTGGCCCGAAGCAAGGCGGTGATTGCTTTGTACCAGAATACATGTTGTCGTGGACGAGTGATGTGGTGAGTAATTTGTACCAGAATACCTTTTGTAGTGGACGAGAAATATGGTGAGTGATTTGTACCATAATACCTGTTGTAGTGGAAGAGTGATGTGGTGACTGATTTGTACCATAATACCTGTTGTAGTGGAAGAGTGATGTGGTGACTGATTTGTACCAGAACACCTGTTGTAGTGGACGAGTGATGTGGTGACTGATTTGTACCATAACACCTGTTGTAGTGAACGAGTGATGTGGTGACTGATTTGTACCATAATACCTGTTGTAGTGGACGAGTGATGTGGTGACTGATTTGTACCAGAACACCTGTTGTAGTGGACGAGTGATGTGGTGACTGATTTGTACCAGAACACCTGTTGTAGTGGACGAGTGATGTCGTGAGTGATTTGTACCAGAACACCTGTTGTAGTGGACGAGTGATGTGTTAATAGGGTGATGACTGAAAGAACGAGGAGGGCGATGAATGGTAGATGGGAGGCGTATGGCATTTATAAAAATAGTATTATCTCTGAAAACGTCTCATGCAGCCTCTGTATAGTAAAACAAAGTTGCATTAAACAATCACACACCAAATTTTTATTTTCTTCTAAGGAAGACTATACCAGCATCACTGCTCCGCCCCAAGGCAAGAGAGTGTTGTTGGATTGAATCTGACATTCTCCGCTCTGTGGGTAGGGCTGGAAATCCGCCCCAAGAGGATTTCTAATTGACAGAAAATGTCAGGAAGCGTAAATGACACTGGCCTTAGGTTTCCATCTGTGTCAGTTTAAGATTGAGGCTTTGTGTGAACGTCTTTCGTGTGTCTAGACACAATTACGAACACTTTCTTTAAAATCGTCTACTATCCTGTACTGTACACTCTCTAGTTGTACATTAGGAAAGCAAAAGGGAAACAAATCTTTAGAATGTCTTCTAATTACATAATTACACATATTTGAAGTCAGATTTAATAATTACGCAGACCAAGGCAGAAAGTAATTAGTATGTAAATAATTCTAGCAAGTGGAATTCTATTATTTTCACCGTATTAAAATATTTTTATTCTTATAATTTTTGTAATAATACATCTAAAAGAAGGCATTAACTAAAGCACTTAAAACTATAAAAATACTGAGTGGTGTTAAAAAATATGCACGAACATTAGAATGTCATTAAGCCGATTATTTCAACACGTAACAAATTTAAAGATAACATACTTAAACCAAACGAACCTTATATGGCAGGAATAGGTTATGTGTGTATAATGAAAGGAACTGATCCTAAATGAAGTCCTGTTGAGAAATCATGGTAACGATTGTCTAAACTAGTATGTGTAACCTTTACTGGAACGTTTCGTTTCTTCTGGACGGTTACGATTCAAAAGAAGACCATGCTATAGGACAAAGGTAAGCAGCAGGATGCTTTCAAACTGACCTCTAATAGTTTTCACCTTGTCGAAAAAAAAATATTTTGAACTGATCGGGCAGGCTAGACTGTCTGCAGAGACTGCAGTGGGAAGAGGTGAAGATTAATGTATCTCTTATGCAAAACAACTGTTTACATTGCACGGATGCCGAATGCATGTTGAAGGGGGGTGGGGGGAGCAATACATTATGATCAAAGGTGTCATAGGTTACAAATAGGGTGGTAATATGAAAATCGATGAAAAGATTCTAGTGATTTTGATGAGCTGCTAAGTGAAATAAAGTGATTTTTCCTAGCTTAGCATTTGAATGCTAGAATGGCAGGGATGGTGATACAGGATTAAGCTTATTGAATTTTGCCACTTTTTTTTAAAGAGAATCCACAGAAAGTGGCTGTAATACTTTCAACGGTAGTGTGCCATGGATATATGGATGTAAGGTCGAATGTAAGTGACTGTAATGTGTAAAAGGTAGTGTGCCATGGATGTAGGGCCGACTGTAAGTGACTGTAAGGTGTGAAAAGTAATGTGCCATGGATGTAGGGCCGACTGTAAGTGACTGTAAGGTGTGAAAAGCAGTCTGCCATGGATGTAAGGCCAACTGTTATGTGTGAAAATTAGTGTGACGTGGGTGTAAGGCCGACTGTAATATGTGAAAAGTAGTGTGCCATGGATGTAAGGAGACGACAAAGGTAAGCAGAAGGATGGTTTCAAACTGACTTCTAACAGTTTTTACCTTGTCATAAAAAAATATTTTGAATTGATCGGGCAGGCTGTCTGCAGAGATTGCAATAGGAAGAGGTTAAGATTATCTGTATTGAGATTAATTCATCTCTTATGCAAAGCAAGTGTTTACAGCTCTAATATTCGTGTTTTCACACTATAAATAAGGACATATGGTGATTATATTTGTGATTTTTCACACTATATATGTGTAGAGGTGGTGATTATATATGTGAATTTTACACTATATATGTGTAGATGTGGTGATTATATATGTGAATTTTACACTATATATGTGTAGAGGTGGTAATTATATATGTGAATTTTACACTATATATGTGTAGAAGTGGTGATTATATATGTGAATTTTACACTATATATGTAGAGGTGGTGCTAATTTTATGATCTTCACAATATATATATATAGAGAGTGATCAGGAAAAGCTTATCTTGACTGCTTTATGGAATTTCAAACTTCATGATAGCCATCGCTTTCTGTCTTTACGACATTCTATTCGGGCAGTACTTAGTTTGTCACTGACATTAACGTTACATGTAACGTATTTCTGTCTTTACGACATTCTATTCGGGCAGTACTTAGTTTGTCACTGACATTAACGTTACATTTACAATTATATTTAAATATAATAAATATAGAATAAGACAAGACAGACATACAACAAGACGTTCAAATATAGAATAGGACAAGACAGACAGAAAGACAACAAGACATACAAGGAGAGAAGGGGACAGATTTACAATTACATTCAAATATAGAATCAGACAGACAGACAGACAAAGAGAAAAACGAGTCAGAAAGAGAAAGGCACACTGAGCAGAACAGATCAGAAAGAAAAGAATGAGTGAATGCGAGCACAAATGAGAAAGAAAACAAAAAGATGACAGAAAGAAACGAAAGTAAGCATAAATAGAGCGAGAAAGAAACGCAAAAATAGACCAACCATAAAAGTTTTAGAAAAGAAGGGAAAAAAAGAAAACGAAAGTAAATGGGCGCAGACAGTGGAAATGTGCCACCAGGAAACGTCACTCGGTTTGCCTGTTGTACGTCACTCACACAAACATGAACGTGTCCGTCTGAAATAATTAATCCAAGGTAATCAAATCAAAATCACCCCTACCATATTCAAAGGCACTTAATGACTGTAGCTTCTGATGAGCTTCTTGCCAATAACGAATGAAGTTTTGAACATCCAAGTGAAATAACCCAAAATTAAATATGAAAAATGCATTTAATAAAAAACAAACAAAATAAACGCTCAACAGATCTTTCCCGTATTCCACTTAAACAGCCATTGTTATGAGAGACATCCCTGGAGTTCGAAAACTGCCGGGCGGCAATCAGATCGAAAGCGGGGGGGGGGGGGTGCACTTTTGTCCAGAGTGAAAACACTTTACATGAAACCATTCGCGACAAAAAGAGAAATCAACTTCAAGCGGGCGTCGATAATCTTTGGAATCCCATTCACTACCCTCAAATTCAACAGCTCCAATTTGGAGTTTTAACGGGAGGATTTAAAAAGAATACATTAAAAAAGAAAGAAAAAAACTAGATCAAATCAGATAACAATGGAATGTCTAACTTTGTTAACCATCCTAACTTTATTCCAGGGAGAGCGTGGTTCTAAACACGAGTTATCTCGGAGATCAATTGGGTTTCCCTCAATCAGTCCCTCCCTCCCTATTGACTGGAGATGTCATCGGAACAGCTACCAATACTATCGGCAGTAAGATGTAATTGCCTGTGGTCCCATAGATCTCACAGCATAGAAAATAAGACATTAATGACTTGAGCCTCACACATCTCAAAGCATAGAAAATAAGATATTAGTGCACTGGGCCTCACAGATCTCACAGCATAGAAAATAAGATATTAGTGCACTGGGCCTCACAGATCTCACAGCATAGAAAATAAGATATTAGAGCCGTGGGCCTCAGATCTCACAGCATAGAAAATAAGTGCACTGGGCCTCACAGATCTCACAGCATAGAAAATAAGATATTAGTGCATTGGGCCTCAGATCTCACAGCATAGAAAATAAGTGCACTGGGCCTCACAGATCTCACAGCATAGAAAATAAAATATTAGTGCACTGGGCCTCACAGATCTCACAGCATAGAAAATAAGATATTAGTGCATTGGGCCTCAGATCTCAAAACATAAAAAATATTAGTGCATTGGACCTCACAGATCTTACAGCATAGAAAATAAGATACTAGTTTATTCGTATCACAGATCTCACATCATAGAAAGTAAAATATTAGTGCCGTGGGCGTCAGAGATCTCACAGCATTGAAAATAAGATTGTAGTACCTTGGGCCTCACAGATCTCACAGAATTAAAATGAAGTTTTTGAGCGTTTAGCATCACAAATCTCACAGCATCAGAAAGTAATGTATTATTGCATTGGGCCTCACAGCATTAAAAAATAATATATTGAGTTTATAAGGTTTTTTAATAGAGGGCGTTGGTGTGGTTGTGATTTTTTGTATGCTGGTCAGTGAATTATTTAACAGAGAGGCTTTATTTGATTGTGTTATATTTTCCACCTGTCTCGTGGGTACTGTTACAATGATTAACATTTGTTCTGGCTAGTGAGATACTGTCACACAGAGTAGTGGAACTGGCTACAATTTCGTTCTAGCGAGTACGGGCGTTGCTGTTATGCATTTCGTTTGACTGGCTTGAATCAGTATTTAATCGTGAACGGTGAACGTTGGGTCTAGCCGCCATTTTGTCCTGACCAGAATGTTACGTTAACGAGCTCTCAAATTCGATGCTGCAATCTGATTTGCAAGGTACTCTGACAGTGAGAGTCGAAAATGGCCGCGATTTGTTCCGTCCAGTGAAATGTTTTAAATGTAACGTGGGCTGGGACTTGGCTGTATTTTGTTCTGACAAACGGGATGGGGGTGGGAGAGGGAGGAGAAAGAGGGGTCCGCGTAGATAAAGATACGCGTTGAATTTGCCAGTCCTACTAGCGTGCATAAGATTTAAAATGCAAACGACTGTCATTCGATCAGACACCATATACTTTACTGGTTTTAATGATTAGTAATAAAAGTGGTAACGGTCGGAACATGAAGGTGTTAAAGATAAATAATGAAGTGTTAAAGGTCAAATAATAAAGGTATTCAAGGTTGGATAATGAAATATTATAGGTCGTA
This sequence comes from Sinotaia quadrata, assembly GCA_028829895.1. Classification (NCBI taxonomy): domain Eukaryota; kingdom Metazoa; phylum Mollusca; class Gastropoda; order Architaenioglossa; family Viviparidae; genus Sinotaia; species Sinotaia quadrata. The sequence goes on from CM054182.1 coordinate 2,197,506, forward strand.
TAATAAAACAATTAAAGGTCGGATGATGAAGTGTTAAAAGTCGAATAATGAAGGTATTCAAGTTCGGATAATGAAATATTAAAGGGCCGATAATGAAAGTGTTAAATATCAGATAATGAGGTATTAAACGTATACAAGTGCTAAAGGTCAAATATAAAAGCTGTTAAAGGTCAGATAATGAAAATGTTAAAGGTCGGATAATGAAGGTGATAAAGTTCAGATAATGGAAATGTTCAAGGTCGGACATTGCATACATAAAAAAAGAACGAAATGCTTATAAATAATCATTGCAATCATGCTGATTTTAAGAGATTTACAAAACAACATATATCCATTCAAAACTACCTTCCCATTTAAATGAAAACAATGCACTTTAGGAGATAAAATGTATTTTCCTTAAACCAAAATGTCAAGATAGCATAAAGTGTCTATAGCATGCTTTGCTCGATTTGACCCCAAATTACAACTGTATGTTTGAAAACATGTTTACAGCTAACAAGTAACAATTTAGTGGTATTATAATTTATTTCAATTGAAACGCACAGCCACAGCGTGCGCACCCATTCACAGGTAGGTAGGTAGACAGACAGACAGACACAGACAGACAGACAGACAGACAGACAGACAGACAGACAGATAGATAGATAGACAGATAGATAGAGAGATATATAGATAGACAGACAGACAGACAGATAGATAGATAGATAGATAGATAGACAGACAGATAGATAGATAGATAGATAGATAGATAGATAGACTGGCAGACAGATAGATAGATAGATAGATAGATAGATAGATAGATAGGCCTATATATAAACTGAAGAGATATATTAAAGATATGAATGCAAATAATGAAAGACATATTCCTTCTGTACATAAATATATAGAAGACTGTTCAGTCCATTCTCAAACACATCCTGGAGGTATAGCGACCATCACGTGATTTTATTATAATTTACAGAACAAATGGTAGGATTACAATTCAATAAAACACTCATTTATATTGTAAATTTCTAATCCAGTCTTCATTTTGGCAAACTAGCAATATACACGTCTTGCATTTTGTCCTAAAAGTAATGTAAATGTGCAGTTACTTGCAAAAAGTTCTAATTGTGACTGGTTACTGTAGCTATCTAATCTTATTCGTATTCTTTACAATAACTGTCGTCAACTTGCAAAAAGTTCTAATTGTGACTGGTCACTGTAGCTATCTAATCTTATTCGTATTCTTTACAATAACTGTCGTCAACGACAGAATCACGTGTTCAGGTTGCAGTTGATTACTTTGCTACTAACATGTTTCATCTCCGCATTTCAGATTTGCACTCTTAAACTAGGAAGTCTCACTAGCACAGATTTGCACTCTTAAACTAGGTCTCACTAGCACAGATTTGCACTCTTAAACTAGGTCTCACTAGCACAGATTTGCACTCTTAAACTAGGTCTCACTAGCACAGATTTGCACTCTTAAACTAGGTCTCACTAGCACAGATTTGCACTCTTAAACTAGGTCTCACTAGCACAGATTTGCACTCTTAAACTAGGTCTCACTAGCACAGATTTGCACTCTTAAACTAGGTCTCACTAGCACAGATTTGCGCTCTTAAACTAGGTCTCACTAGCACAGATTTGCACTCTTAAACTAGGAAGTCTCTGTAGCACGAAAGCATAAACACTTCAAATGTTGGTGCATTTCACTTAAAATATTTGAATTTAATCTAAATCTTATTAGTCAAATCAAGTTATTAATATGACCTAGGCTGTGACATGATATTTGACACGTGACCTGAGGTTTGAATTTCAGTCCAAGGTGTCCTTCAGTCAATGCACTTTGTTATAGTACAATACTTCTGTTTGTAACCTACTGTCAAAGTGTTGAAGAACAATTCCTTCTCCCTAAAAAGCAAAACAAATAAGTTGTTTGTCACGTTTAATTTATTGCATTGCATTTGATATTTTGTTAGTATTATCTTAAATGCATGACTAAGTGAACTGTCATATTTGTGAAACACACATACATACATACAAACACATACACACACGTACGGCACATACATACACAGACATACATACACACGCATACACACACGCTCGCGCACATGCACCAACAACAACACAACGCACGCATACAATCACATATACACACATTTGCACATACATATACATACAAACATTACACACTTCAAGTGGCTCATCTCCCTGATTTTTCAGAGCATTCTCTTCGACTTAAAAGATTTTGTCTGTAATGCTAATTAATTAGGCTTAAATGTTTTAGCATATGTTTTGTTGCATTTTAAAATAATAGAAATATAAACAAGTAACATATCGTATTTCTAAAAGTATGTGTGATAGTGACCTATCAAAGTGATCAGTATATGTCATAGAAATAGCCAATAAGATAATTCTGTAAATAATGCTACATTATTTATTCTGCCTTAATTTTGTGTGCAGAGATCGTATCAAGTAAATTTAACAGTTTTTCAGCTGGCGTCCCCCCACCCCACTTCCCTATGATGGCTCACCGAATATATCTATCAAGAAAGATTTAAATAATGAATTACTTAGTTGTACTTAACAAATACTCTCCATCACTATCTAATGCCAAATAATGAATTACTTAGTTGTACTTAACAAATACTCTCCATCACTATCTAATGCCAAATAATAAAATACTAATAGCATGCTCATAATAATTTAGCAGGAAATAAATATATTGAAGACCACATCAAGTAAATAATGTAATACTGTTAAGAGAAGATACATTATTATCATAACTATTTTTCTCGTCTGTAAAGTTTGGATTCTTTACCTTTACTTCTACTGAGCATTAGCATAACTATTTTTCTCGAGTGTAAAGTTTGGATTCTTTACCTCTACTTCTACTGAGCATTAGCATAACTATTTTTCTCGTCTGTAAAGTTTGGATTCTTTACCTCTACTTCTACTGAGCAGTAGCACGTAGTACGTCCATAGTTCGTACAACTATTAACTATTTTTCTCGAGTGTAGTACGTCATAGTTCGTACAACTATTAACTATTTTTCTCGAGTGTAGTACGTCATAGTTCGTACAACTATTAACTATTTTTCTCGAGTGTAGTACGTCATAGTTCGTACAACTATTAACTATTTTTCTCGAGTGTAGTACGTCATAGTTCGTACAACTATTAACTATTTTTCTCGAGTGTAGTACGTCATAGTTCGTACAACTATTAATGGCGTTCTAGTGCAGTGATTTTAAACTTTTAATTATAATAATGATATTTTGCCTGTATATTTTTTAAATAAAAAAACTGTATTGCATTATTGATTTCCCCCCTTTCCCCCCCTTCCCCCCCCACAGATATCAGTACTAAGATAGTAGCAATACTGATCATTGTAAAAGAAACGAGGAACTTAACAAAAAAAAAACTTTTGGTATAAAGTTATAAGATACCATCTCTGTTATAACTTATTTTCCTGGTATCACAATTTTCATTCAGTTATGTTCACTGTTTTGATGGTATGCAAGTTTGTGTATATTCAATTGTACAATAGGACAGTGAGCAGGACTACCTGCATTTAATTCCTTAGATTAATTAGATTTACGTTCTCATCGGTTAGTTAGTACGAATTCATTTGTTGCTGTCACTGTTTTGAATCCTACTTGTTGGGCTGAAAGTAGTGTAACTGTACCTCATTATAAACTGAATGTATCGTGTACTTGTACCTCATTATAAACTGAATGTATCGTGTACTTGTACCTCATTATGAACCTGAATGTATTGTGTACTTGTACTCATCATGAACCTGAGTGTATTGTATACACATTACTCATCAAATACTTTTTCGTTTCATCTGTCTGAACTGAATTGTTGTTTTGTGCCGATCCTTGTTGACTGACATCGTGATATCTGTGATAAATTTCATTGACGCTCTCCTCACGTTCCTTATCACGACGATGGACAGGCAGATGGCATAGATGGGTAGATAACTCCATGTTTCCGAAAACTCACGAGATTCAGTAACACTGGAAAATAATATTCAGATTTACCATGCGCAGTTTCCTTTCATACTAGTTATACCGAATGTAAGATTGTGTCCACGTTTTAAAACTGTCGTCCCACAAAAGAAAAGTGTATGGATACAATATTAATCCTTTCAGACCTTTTTTTGGGACGTGATCTGTTCTTCCAAGCGAGATGACGTATAATCCACCGTGTCAGTGTAGGATAATTTTGTCTGTTTGTCGACGTCATATATAAATCATAACCATCAGTGTGTGAATTTTGATTAGTCTTGAAAGGTACACACAGACATCGCAGTGTGTGAGAGTGCGCTCTGATCTCGACTCTGGTTTGGTATTCGACTAGTTAAGTTCTAGTAGGTCAAAGGTCAGTTCTACTCGTGGCGGGGACGTATTTGATCAGGCTAACGAGCTACGTGCGGACGTGACTGGCGGACAGGAATCGCGTATGGTTGGACAGCGAGCTGAAGTGTGGTGGAAAGCGGGGGAGAGGGGGCTCAGATATGGACTGCTAGCGAAGAACACTAAGGGTGAGTGCTGACTTGACAGTGTTACAGAGCTCGTCTGAGACTAGGCCAAAACGTGTTTTGAAGTGGATGGAGACTGGGCCAAAACGTGTTTTGAAGTGGATGGAGACTAGGCCAAAACGTGTTTTGAAGTGGATGGAGACTGGGCCAAAACGTGTTTTGAAGTGGATGGAGACTAGGCCAAAACGTGTTTTGAAGTGGATGGAGACTTAGGGGCAAGAACACCTGGCACAAAGTTTTGTCAGAAACAAAACAATTACCCTGATACAAGGTATTAGCAAACAGGAGGCAATCACCCAGAATACAGAGCATTACCAAACGAAGCAGAGGCAGGGCATTAGACAGAGCGTTACAGAACATGTATGTACAGGCACAAAATATTACTTAGTGACAAAGCATTACACAGACATAGACACACACACCACACACAAAAAAACCATTAAGCAGACATTTAGCATTTATGTACAGACACAAAGCATTACACAGACACAAAGCAATACACAGACACGAAGTATTACACAGACACAAAGCATTACACAGGCACAAGGCATTACATTATAAACAGAAACGCTACGCATTTATGCACAGAAAGCAGGCAATGGATGCACAGGGGGAACAAATTTTATTTATAGTTATGCAGAGGTGGGTTGGGAGTGGGGTTAAAGAACACGTGATGAATGACAAAAAGTCGCAGATTAAATGAGGAATAAATAATAAATATGCCCATCTACATTTCATAGTGATTTTATTAAAAACAGAATAATTCTAGAGTGAGCTCAGGACAGAAAAGTGCGATGTCATGATCAATTACATAGTGGACGGCTCGAAAACGATTTATTTTCTGGCCAGGAGTAAATTCACTCCCCCCCCCCCCGCTCCCAACTGTTAATTGTACATCTGTAAGCGTAGTAGAAGTGTATTGTTGTAATATATATATGCGTGCAGTGTGTGTGTGTGTGTGTGTGTGTGTGTGTGTGTGTGTGTGTGTGTGTGTGTGATTAATTATTCTGAATAGACAAAACATTTAACACAAAGTTTTCAGCCATCAACTGATAGTCAAATTAATCATGTATGTTTGGATGATCGGAAAACACTTTTCGCTTAGTTATATATAATTGTGTGCTTCTTTACAGGAACGAAGGACGAAATTGTGTTATTATTATACATTTGTTTTCATTTGTGATTTTGTGTATGTGTGCTAATGTATGCATGCATTTAAGTGTATTTGTTTGCATTTGTTATTATTATACATTTGTCTTCATATGTGATTTTGTGTATGTGTGCTAATGTATGCATGCATTTACGTGTATTTGTTTGCATTTGTTATTATTATACATTTGTCTTCATATGTGATTTTGTGTATGTGTGCTAATGTATGCATGCATGCATTTAAGTGTATTTATTTGCATTTGTGCATGTTTGTAGGCATGCTTTGATGTAGACAGGAATGTATCTGTTTGCATGTGTGGGTGTGTGCTTGTATGTGACTATGGATAATTGTGTGCAGACAAGAATATGAATGTGAATGTTTTTGCATATATAAGCATGCACATGTTTATTTAAGAAGCATTATGTTTTAACGTATGTACATCTGTACACTGAGTATGCATGCATGGATGTATGTATTTATGTGTTTATTTATCTATTTATGCATTCTTATTTTTGTATGAATTTATCAGCTTGGTGTACATATGTATGCTGTGTTTGTGTTCATTTATGTTTGTATGTCAAACTGGTTATTGCAACATATTTATTTTAAAGATGAGAGGGTCTCTTTAATTATGAGAATATTATCATCTGTATACGTCTATGATAATGATCATTTCTCAATCTGCAGGCAAAGGACTGAAAGAGTAACCTCCCCATACTCTTTCCAGAGCAATTCCTAGTATTGTAAATAAACACCACAGAATAACTCTGACCTGGCAAACGTCCAACAGAGAATTGGACACCCTCTTCAAAGGTCTACACCCGTCTTATTAATTATTATGCCCCCCACCATGACTCCTGACCTTTTAACCCAGTTAAAAAAAACAAGGTTGAGAGTGCTGATAAACAAAGAAATAAAATGTATTAACAATATAATTAACTACACACTGTACAGCAATTCAACATTTATCAAATATAAATAAAGACATATGCATTAAGAAGACATACATAAATCTTCAGACATATATATATACACAGAGACAGATTGTCCAATGTAGCTTCAGACCTGAAACTTATCTCTAGCTCTCCCCAGAGACTCTGAGTGTGAACAATATCCATTAGAAATGTTACTTCAATTAACTGATGTTCAGACAACATCACAGAGTGAAGGAAGTTCAAATAGTTTTATGAAATGTCAACATGAACTGAATGAAGTATTGTCTCTCAGTTTTCCCAACTGCAGTGGATGATTACATGCCTTCACCAGCTGGCTTGGAGGACTCACAAAACAACACACAATGGCAGTCCGAACGGTGTAAAGGGAGTTCTGCCAATGGCTGTAGAGAAACAACAATAATTCTTGTGTAGAAATTCAGCTGGACCGATTGCCAGTAGCTGGCCATTGGTTAGCCCTAACTGGCTAGTCTCTCAGGAATGCTTGCCTCATATGATAAGCCATTTATCCATAACTAGATCTGAGGTGGACTCATGCATTCAATGGAACTAACACTATTGAATTCCACCAGGAATGAACCAGAGTTATTTAATTGTAAAACTACATCAAGCAGATTATTGCACTAACCCATTCCTTTCTGTGACTTTTTTTCCTGTGACTTTTTTCTTGTGACTTTTTTCTGTGACTTTTTTCCCCGTGACTTTTTTTCCTGTGACTTTTTTCCGCTCACCCATGCGTGTTCCTTTCAAGACTGGCCATTGCGTGTTCCTTTCAAGAATGGCATTAGGTGTTCCTTTCAAGACTGGCATTACATGTTCCTTTCAAGACTGGCCATTGCATGTTCCTTTCAAGACTGGCCATTACGTGTTCCTTTCAAGACTGGCCACTACGTGTTCCTTTCAAGACTGGTTTTGATTAGAGTGCTGAATTTCATTATTTGTTTACCCTGTCAAAGAGCTCCTGACTATGGGTAATGTAGATTGGCCAGTGAGAAAGGTTTTATTCTAATGATTTTAGGTCAGAGAGACTAATTAACCAGCAGTATTAATGCCATATTTACTGCCAACTTTACTCACAGATAACTTGTGAATCTTGTCCTTACAGACTGATTTATACTTTTTTTTTTATTCAAGGCATAGTCAGTCGTCCGTACTAGTACATATACATAAATCAACGTCCCAGGTCATGCAGACAGATTAACTTCCTTACTGGGAGTATAAAATGAGAACTTGTTAATGATACATGATTTCTAGGTCAGACAGACAACCCACTAAGCAAGCCTTATCCAGGCTCTATTGATATGCGTAACGAGATGTTAGCGTCACCAACTTATTTACGACATTCGCCTGGCTATCTCGTCGTTTTGTTTGTGTGTGACGCTATATTTATATTCAGCAGGCATGGCGGGGAAAGACTGTTTTGTTTGTGTGTGACGCTATATTTATATTCAGCATGCATGTCGGGGAAAGACTGTATTGTATAACTAAGCCGCTTTTCTCGATCATTGTGTGTTGCTAGATTGAAGAGCTTTATTCATGCCTTGAGTTCCGAAATGTTCCCGTCTCGTCACAATGCCGTTCGTTCGTTCGTTCGCTCAAATGTGATGCGCGCGCACACTGGCGCTCTTAGACTGCCTGGCTTCCCCAACATGAAGTTAAGGGCCGAGCCTGTTCATGTCTTTTATTGTCATTCACTGCACGTGGTCCGGGGTTCCTTAATGTCTGCAACCCATCCCCCGATTTGATGAAAAGAAAAGATTTTTTTTTTGCCCCTAGCCACAGATATAAAACTCCAACAAAAACATTCTGAGATTCACCCGCCCATGCAAGCGGTAGCGTGGAAACGATGCGTGCCGAGGCAACGGCAGTCAAATGTCTTACGTTGTAGTGACCTCCCTTGAAACGCCGGACTGAATTGTGGCAGTGAGAAACTGTCTGTGGAATGTGATGAAATTAACATGGCACTAAATCGACCGTCATGAGCATTTCATCATTTGGCATCTAGCCAGACACTTGTGTCAGTTCGTGCGTATGTGTGAGAGCGCGTTACGTTGTATGTGTATGTATTTGCATGTGCAGTTTGTGTATTGTTGTTTTTGTACATGTTTGTGCAGTGTATTTTGTGTTTAGTGTTTGTGCAATGTATTTTGTGTGTTTGTGTAATGTATTGTATGTGTGCACTGTTTGTGGAATGTGTATAGTGTATAAGGTATGTTGTGTGCAAAATGTGTAGTGTGTGTACAATGTATTTTTGTGTGTAGTTTGTATAGTTTGTGTGGTGTATTGTATGAGTGTAGTGTTTGTGTGTATGAAGTGTAATGCTTGTGCGTTGTGTTTTGTATATAATGTTTGTGAAGTGTATTTGTGCGTAGTGTCGTACAATGTATTGTGTGCAGTATTTGTGAATGTATTTTGTTAGTGTGTGTAATGTGTGTAGTGTGTGAAGTTTTTGTGCAATCAGTATAGAGTGAGCAATGTGTGCACTGAGTGTGCAATGTGCGTAGTGTGTGAAGTTTTTGTGCAATCAGTATAGAGTGAGCAATGTGTGCACTGAGTGTGCAATGTGCGTAGTTTGTATGACATGTAACGTGCGTAGTGTTTGTGCAATGTGTGTAGTGTATGCGTTTGTGTTATGTCTGTAGTGTGTGCAGAGACATATTTCTGTTCGAAAGTGTGCATGTATCGTGCTAAATTATGCTTATGTGTATACGTGCGAGCGTGCACCTGTGTGTATGTGTGCGTGCGTGCGTGCGTGTGTGTGTGTGTGTGTGTGTGTGTGTGTGTCTGTGTGTGTAAAAAAGATACTACCAAAAGAGTCAGTTATGTCCCTGCTATATACATGTATTAAAATACGAGACGTTGAACAAGTTACAATGACCATTCATTAAGTACTAGCTATATACGAGTATTAAAAGTATTAAAATACGAGACGTGAAACAAGTTAGATTGATCATTCATTACGTACTAGCTATATACGAGTATTAAAAGTATTAAAATACGAGACGTGAAACAAGTTAAATTGATCATTCATTACGTCCAAACGTCACCTGCGCGTATGCGTAAGAAATTCGGTGTGAAAGAAAGAAAGGCAGAAGTGGGGGAGATACAGATAGTCAGAAGAAAAGAGAGAGGAGAAAATGAAGATCAGTGTAAGAGCGAAGCAAATGGAGAAGGAGACAAAATAAAACAGAGAAATGAGAGAGGAGACAGAGGAAGACGGAAAAAGAAGAGAGAGAGAAGAGAGAGAGAGACTGAGAGGTCTATCCATAAGAGGAATATCTATAAACATAGATCATAATTCTTGACAAATGTAACGAACTAAAAATTAAAATGAATGAATTAATAATATTTAACAGGCTCTTACAAAGCATGTTTAGATGATAATAACACACTAGTAAATGATTTACTTACTAGTTAGTAAGCACAGTTTTTAATAGTAGACATCTAACTATAAAGAGTAATCAATAATTCCTTTGTATTTCAAATACACGTTAATATAAATTAATACATATATACAACCGCTTTATATGCGATTAATAAAAAAAAAATATATGGTCAACAGTGAACCCCTTAGTTGAAATGCTTTATGGCATACATAGCTAAGTCCTTGCATATTTGTACAGAATTACAACGCAGTAGGGTTTCAAATATACACATAGCTAAGTCCTTGCATACTTGTACAGAATTACAATGCAATAGGGTTTCACTTAATCAAAGTATGACGATATTAGATAGCTTGGGAAGTATACTGAATCTTCACTTCATCAAACAATGACGACATCGATATACAGAATGAGAAGTATATTACTTCCTGTCATCAAAGTATGAGAATGAGAAGTATGCTGACTTCACTTCATCAAAATATAACACCTGAAAGGTAGAATGAGAAAAGCATTATGACTCTACTTCATCAAAGTGTGACGACAACAATAGGTAGAAATAGAAAAGCATTATGACTCTACTTCATCAAAGTATGACGACAACAATAGGTAGAAGGAGAAGTATACTGAGCCTTCACGTCATCAAAGTGGACGACAACATTTGATTTTGATATGATCCAAGGAACCTCGTACTTCAAATTGCTCGTTATAGGCCTATAATACAGATATCTGTCACTTTCATGTCTAGAGCCTGAGCCCTTTGCGTGCTTCCATTAATGTTTCGTTTTTATTCATCCATTTTGTTAAAATTAATGTTCACAAAGAAACCCCAGTGTAACATTAATTCAGTTAATTAAGGATACTCTTCTGTGGCTGTAATTTCTTTGTGGAACGTCATTTTGTGAATTAATACAGTTATAGACTTGGATATTGCTTCGGAATATATATCTTCTCTAAACTGTTTATTGAAACATTTTAATGATCGGTCAAACTAGATATACTCTTTGACTAAAAGGTTTACTGAAACATTTCATCGAAAGGTCAGCTGGATATATGAGTAAAGGTTTATTGAAACATTTTAATGAACGGTCAAACTAAATATACTCTTTGACTAAAGGGGGATGTCAACTGGATATGCTCCTTGACTAAAGGGTTTATTGAAACATGCTAACGAACGGTCAAACTAGATATATTTCTGGACTAAAGTGTTTATTGAAACATTTTATAAAAAGATCAAATGATCATATTGTGTACCACTTTCAGTTTCTGGTCTGCGATTTCATTCAGACTACAGGTTTTCTTTCGTATAATTGTGAAGCCTTCTAAATTATGTCTCAAATATCTCCTTATTTCTAAGTTATGTCTAACCTTTAGCTCAAATATCTCCTTATTTCTAAGTTATGTCTAACCTTTAGCTCAAATATCTCCTTATTTCTAAGTTATGTCTAACCTTTAGCTCAAATATCTCCTTATTTCTAAGTTATGTCTAACCTTTAGCTCAAATATTATCTCCCCTTATTTCACTCTTCGTCATGAACATAGCTATACCAACTTAGAGAATCCGGTTTTGTTATGCTAAGACTAAATATTCTTGTACACACATTGACCTAGTTTCAAAATGTTATTGCTAACCGAACCATTAAGATCTTTACAGAAAATAGATCAATTTCCAAGAGAGATGTTGTTTTTTCCCCTTCTATTTTTCAAATGTTGCTTTCTTTCTTTAATCAGGTCCTTGAGTTTTTGCATGCATTGCGAAAAGCGTTTCTATTTTTTAAAATTAGTTTGGTCTAAATTCTTTCAAGTCTCAAACGGGAAAGTCTGAGAGAAAATCAGGGAGAAAGATGTGGTTGACGGGTGGGTGGGGTGGGGTAGAATACTGTCAGAGAAAAAGGAACGCAAATAACGTCTAACAGAAAAAGACATAATGTCTGAGAGGTGAAAGGGAAAGAGAGAGGAGAAAAAGAGACAAAGAGAGAGAAAAAGAGACAATGGTTAAGAGAGAGAGAAAGGGAAAGGTGGAGGAGAAAAAGATACAATGGTTAAGAGAGAAAGAGAAAGGGAGAGAATAAAAAGAGACAATGATTAAGAGAGAGAGAAAGGGAAAGGGGGAGGAGAAAAGACAGAAAGAAATAGAAGGACAGCAGACGAGCACAAGGGGGAGAACAGGACAAGAGAGCGCTAGAGAATGGCAAAGAATAAAGAGAAAGAGAGAGAGAGAGTATGAGACAGAGATAAGGGAATGCAAATTAAGAGGAAAACTGAGAACAACTCACAAAGAGACTGGAAGAGAGAGAGAATAATGAAAAAAAAACAGAAAGAATATGACAAACGACAGTTCAACTCATTTTACGAGAGTTGGCATGAAAACCAAAGAAAACCTTGAAAAGTAGAAATGATAAAATATGCCACAGTAGTGAAGCATGAATCAAATGTTTTCATTATTAATTTACTCTCGGTCATGATTTGCTCATGGTCATGTATTTACTCTAGGTCGTATATTTTACTCACGGTCATGTATTTACTCTTGGTCGTATATTTTACTCACGGTCACGTATTTACTCACGGTCATGTATTTACTCTTGGTCGTATATTTTACTCATGGTCATGTATTTACTCACGGTCATGTATTTACTCACGGTTGCATATTTACTCAGGCAACAGGAACTAACATGTATTAATATGCATTATAGCATTCATACAACAGGAACTAAAATATATTAATATTCATTATAACTTTCAGACAACGGGAAATAACATACATTTATACACATTATAAGAGTCAAGCAATAGGAGTGACATATATTAATGTACCTTTAAATTTTCAGACAATGGGATATAACATATATTAATATACACATAACAGTCAAGCATTGGGACTAACATATATTATAGAAGTTAAGCAATGGGACTAACAGATTAATATACATTACAACATTCAGCGATAGGGCTAACATGATATTATACGTTATAACAGTCAAGCAACAGGACTAACAGAATATTAATTTATATTATAACAGTCAAGCAATAAGGCCAATATGATGTTAATATACATTATAACAGTCAAGCAATAAGACTAACATGATATTAATATACATTATAACTTTCAGACAACGGGAAATAACATATATTAATATACACATACCAGTCAAACATTGTGATTAATATGATATTAGTGTGCATTATAACAGTGAAGTAATATCACTAATATAATATTAATATACATTTTAATAGTCGAGCATTGGGACTAACATGATATTAATTACATTATAACAGTCAAGCAATAGAACTAATATACATTATAATAGTCAAGCATTGGGACTAACATGATATTAAATTACATTATAACAGTCAAGCAATAGAACTAATATAATAGTCAAGCATTGGGACTAACATGATATTAATTACATTATAACAGTCAAGCAATAGAACTAATATACATTATAATAGTCAAGCATTGGGACTAACATGATATTAATTACATTATAATAGTCAAGCAATAGAACTAATATAATATTAATATACATTTTAATAGTCAAGCATTGGGACTAACATAATATTAATTACATTATAACAGTCAAGCAATAGAACTAATATACATTATAATAGTCAAGCATTGGGACTAACATGATATTAATTACATTATAACAGTCAAGCAATAGAACTAATATAATAGTCAAGCATTGGGACTAACATGATATTAATTACATTATAACAGTCAAGCAATAGAACTAATATACATTATAATAGTCAAGCATTGGGGCTCACATGATATTAATTACATTATAACAGTCAAGCAATAGAACTAATATACATTATAATAGTCAAGCATTGGGGCTCACATGATATTAATTACATTATAACAGTCAAGCAATCGTAACACATAAAACAAAAGCACTAATACCGTACGTGATCGGTTGACTGCTCTTATATGCAGCCTCATTATATAATGTTATATTTGATATTCCCATTATATAATGTATGTCGTATATTTAATATTCTCATAATATGATATCTATCTTATATTAGACATTTTTCATTACATACTGTTTCTTTTACACCTGACTTTCTAATTTCATACAAAATTTCACCTGACTTATGTACTGTCTGCCCGTTTCCTGACATGTAATTAGACTTGTTGTGTAATGTCTGTCCCTTTTCTTGACATGTAAATACAGTCTTGTTGTGTAACGTCTGTCCCTTTTCTTGACATGTAAATACAGTCTTGTAATGTAATGTCTGTCCCTTTTCTTGACATGTAAATACAGTCTTGTTCTGTAATGTCTGTCCCTTTTCTTGACATGTAAATACAGTCTTGTAATGTAATGTCTGTCCCTTTTCTTGACATGTAAATACAGTCTTGTAATGTAATGTCTGTCCCTTTTCTTGACATGTAAATATAGTCTTGTAATGTAATGTCTGTCCCTTTTCTTGATATTTAAATAAGTCTTGTTGTGTAATGTATGTTTCGTTTCCTGGCTTTAAAATATAGTCTTGTTATGAATTGTCTGTCTTACATATGATTTTAGTGGATTCCCAGTCCTCTGGAATTTCAAATGCAATACAACAGTGCATACTTATTAATATTTCTTTCTTAATTAAGTAAACCATGTCCCCGTAAAAAATCTATTTCATCAACCCACACATTGCTCAGTGTCCATGTGAAGAAATAATTGGGAAGGTCAACTATGTGGATCAAATTATACTATTATGACTATTTTGCTCTATGTTAAAAACAAATATAAGCTCTAATGCTAATCTGCTGCTCTTGCAAAAGTGCGATTACTGTATGGTAAAGATGTGCGTGAGTGTGGAATTTTGGATAATGTCGGCGTCATTACAACACAACGTCTGATCTTTCTGTCCATGTATCAGTCTGTTTGACAGTGCGATAGCTGAATTATTGGAACAATTTCATTTGACAAGACGTTAGAGAGTTAAATCATTTAGATTTTTTTTTGTCTTGGTATAGAATAAAGTGCTATTACATTATTATAACCTTAGTCGTAGTGCTAACTTCTTTCATGAGCTATGGTTGAGGGAAATTAGTCAAGATTCATGTGCATTCAGCAATGCCACTACCATTTTGTAGTGAATTCTACCAAACGTTTATACAACAATGCCACTACCATTTTGTAGTGAATTCTACCAAACGCTTATACAACAATGCCACTACCATTTTGTAGTGAATTCTACCAAACGTTTATACAACAATGCCACTACCATTTTGTAGTGAATTCTACCAAACGTTTATACAACAATGCCACTACCATTTTGTAGTGAATTCTACCAAACGCTTATACAACAATGCCACTACCATTTTGTAGTGAATTCTACCAAACGTTTATACAAGAAGAAACCGACATCCATTCAGGGGAGATGGAAAACAGTCAACTGGAATGGTAGCTATAATTCAGTCAACTGGAATGGTAGCTATAATTCAGAGGGTACTCCAAGGTCACCATGACTCCTGGAAATGTATTTATCATCCAAGAAAACCACGGTAACATTTTCTGGGAATAGCAACACCTTTGCGAAGAAAGTTGAGATTTTCTTTTTAGCCGAAAATAAAGGGATTTTAAAGCAGGGTGAAGACTGCTCACTGTATTTGAAAGTCACCTATGTGCTACATGATTTTGCTACATTTCAATGCTGTAACTTTGTTACATAGCACAATTACTCTTGCTACGTAGTAGCACTTTTACCTTTGCTACTTATCAGTGCTGTGAATTTGCTAATTTCCAGCAGGATTACATTCATTACACATTAGTGCTGATTGATTTCGTTACTGTGTTTGACTTACTATGTGAGTGCTACACTTTGCTACACGTCAGCAGCACAGTTCACTATGCTCTTATGCCTTGCCCCATTGACAGTAATGCCACAAGCTGTGACGTGCTACACACTGGTTGTGTTTGTTTCAGAACTCCAGTGTAGACTTGTGTACCCTAGCACTCTTTTGGGTTGTGTTTGTTTCAGAACTCCAGTGTAGACGTGTGTACCCTGGCACTCTTTTGGGTTGTGTTTGTTTCAGAACTCCAGTGTAGACTTGTGTACCCTAGCACTCTTTCGGGGCGTAACACTTTTTCTTCAGGACGCCTTGCCCTACATGAGTGTCACACTTTCACCCTACTTGAGTAATGAAATACATTTACACATAAGATAACCATCGCTCACGGGTAGATTTAGGCTAAGTAATTTACATTGTTTTAAAGAACAGACACGTTATATTAAATATCAATGTTATATTTGGAATACCTAGGTCAACTATAGCTTTCTTGTTATTGCTTTGATATTATTTTCTTTAGGGACAGGATCTCAATGTTTGTATGTTATTAATGATGTTAGAACTGCCGTGTGGATGTGATATTATCTCCCCTGGTTGGAAATGTTGACTTAATATTGCGCGCGTTTCTCTTGTTATTTCCCTAGGGGGAATGAATTCGCTAGTCAACTCTTTTCTGCTTTGTAAACTGTGATTTGTGTCTTTTTATTATTAAGTCAGATTTTTTTCTAGTGCTTTTTGTATTCAGTTGTGTGAGTTGTTCTTTACTTTATAGTCTACTGCATGGTTGGTTACACTCACTGACTACACACGCACTTTCCATTTTATCATTTGCCGCCCTACCCACCCCACGCAGTCATTTGCATGCGCTAAAAGAAAATAAAAGTAGCCAAACAAATTACCTTTATTCGTGACAAATGGTTTGTGCCATGGTTGTAAGTATTGACTTAGAGATCAAATGTTTTGGGGAGAAAGTAAAATGTTAGACGCATGTGTAGCACAAGAGTAAGAGATGTTTTTAAGACAAGAGTAAGAGATGTTTTTAAGACAAGAGTAAGAGATGTTTTTAAGACAAGAGTAAGAGATGTTTTTAAGACAAGAGTAAGAGATGTTTTTAAGACAAGAGTAAGAGATGTTTTTAAGACAAGAGTGAGTAAGAGATGTTTTTAAGACAAGAGTAAGAGATGTTTTTAAGACAAGAGTAAGAGATGTTTTTAAGACAAGAGTAAGAGATGTTTTTAAGACAAGAGTAAGAGATGTTTTTAAGACAAGAGTAAGAGATGTTTTTAAGACAAGAGTAAGAGATGTTTTTAAGACAAGAGTGAGTAAGAGATGTTTTTAAGACAAGAGTAAGAGATGTTTTTAAGACAAGAGTAAGAGATGTTTTTAAGACAAGAGTAAGAGATGTTTTTAAGACAAGAGTAAGAGATGTTTTTAAGACAAGAGTAAGAGATGTTTTTAAGACAAGAGTAAGAGATGTTTTTAAGACAAGAGTAAGAGATGTTTTTAAGACAAGAGTAAGAGATGTTTTTAAGACAAGAGTAAGAGATGTTTTTAAGACAAGAGTAAGAGATGTTTTTAAGACAAGAGTAAGAGATGTTTTTAAGACAAGAGTAAGAGATGTTTTTAAGACAAGAGTAAGAGATGTTTTTAAGACAAGAGTAAGAGATGTTTTTAAGACAAGAGTAAGAGATGTTTTTAAGACAAGAGTAAGAGATGTTTTTAAGACAAGAGTAAGAGATGTTTTTAAGACAAGAGTAAGACGTGGTTACTCACAGTTTAGGATTGGAGTTCACGAGTTAATTTAGATTTTGTTCTCGAGAGCGGCTTAAAATGTTAATGACATATCTGCTTAAAGTTAAAAATAATTTAGAAAAACAGAAAAAAAGGGATGAAAATGGGGTGTAGACGGAAAAGTCTTGCGCGACAGTTAGCAGTTGTAAGCCGTTCTTTATATTCTTATTTAATCATTCAGTCAAATAATGTTAACAGTGACTTTTTTCTTGTTCTTTGGCTTTTAATTCCATTCCCAACACTCAAACATTTTTTCTGTCTAAAGTGTTTAATTCCAGTCCCAACACTCACATTTTTTTCTGTCTAAAGTGTTTAATTCCATTCCCAACACTCATACATTTTTCCAGTCTCAACACTCATATATTCTTTCTGTCTAAATTGTGGATTCTTTTCGTCTCCAAAATTTAAGTCTAATCCCATCAAGTAGTGATTGTTTCTCCAGCTTTTAATTCTAGTATCAACATACATTCTTTCCTTCTTTTTCTAGCGTTTAATCCAGCTCTCAAGGTCATGCATTATTTTGTATTCAGCGTTTAATCCAGTTCTCAACATCATGCATTCTTTCTGTATTCATTGTTAAATTTTTCTCTCAGTATTCATGGAATTTTTCTATTACACTCTCAACATTGAAGGACGCCTTTAAAACTCTTCTCAACATGGATGTCACATATCTCTGGCGTCTTAAAATCTTCTCAACATGGATGTCACACATCTCTGGCGTCTAAAACTATGATTTTGACATTCATCATCATCCGTTTTCAATGGTCGTCAGTCACCATCCTCCGGCTCAAGCCGTGCAAATCGATCACTAGAAGTGGAGGGAGGGAGGATGTCTCCATCCTTCGGCTCAAGCCGTGCAAATCGATCACTAAGAAGTGGAGGGAGGGGGGATGTCACCAGACGTTTGTTTAAACAATGCCGTACAATCACGCGCTCCATTTCAGGAAAAGCTGGTATGGGTTAATATTGTTAGCGTCTGCTGCAGTCGACTAAACGACTAAGTTCTAAAACGCTTCGGAAAATGTCTGATTTATTTTTTGTATCGCTAAAATAAAATTACTGGAACAAGTAATAAAAGATGCACTGTTAACATTTTAAGATACAGTCGGATTTTGATAGATAAAGTTTGCCAAAGAATTATCAGGGTAGCTGATTTAGCCAAAGAACGGAATTATCAGGGTAGCTGATTTAGCCAAAGAACGGAATTATCAGAGTAGCTGATTTAGCCAAAGAACGGAATTATCAGGCTAGCTGATTTAGCCAAAGAACGGAATTATCAAGGTAGCTGATTTAGCCAAAGAACGGAATTATCAGGCTAGCTGATTTAGCCAAAGAACGGAATTATCAGGGTAGCTGATTTAGCCAAAGAACGGAATTATCAGGGTAGCTGATTTAGCCAAAGAACGGAATTATCAGGGTAGCTGATTTAGCCAAAGAACGGAATACTGTAGCCGTACAAAATGAATCAATCGAGAAGTAAAAGAAAGAAGAAATTAAATTTAGTCCGCACACCAAAGAAACAACAGGAATAAAACATACAGGAAGTTGTTTAATAAGTTTCACTAGTACATTTTAAAATGTTCAGAAATAATGTTAATCAACACTCATTCTATATAGTATAAATAGTGTTAATCAACACTCATTCTCAACATTCTCTAGTATAAATAGTGTTAATCAACACTCATTCTATATAGTATAAATAATGTTAATCAACACTCATTCTATATAGTATAAATAATGTTAATCAACACTCATTCTATATAGTATAGATGAAATTTTAGCAGTGCAATAAACTACTTCGGCAAAATGTCTTTAAAAAGTAAACAGTTTACTAACTAGAAACAGAATTATAACACTTTTCATCACCATTTATTAGTTGCACGAGGCCAAATGAATCTTTACACTGAAATGTATGTCGCAATACATCGAACATATTATGCTAAAAGTTCCGAGAGGCAAGAGAAGTCATGCTAAACTCATAAATATGGATTACCGCCCTTTAAAGCTATTAGAGTAAGTAATGTATCTTCAAACCGAAAGTAACAGCCTACCTCTGGACCAGCGCCGTCTTGACGCACGGGCACGGTGGTCAGTTGACTGACTTCCTGTCAATTTTTTTTCCCGTGAGGGGCTGTGTAGGCAGAGACCCAGTGCACTGCTTTGCCCGTGGGCCTATAATGCTGTTAAGACGGCCCTGCTCTGAACTCACACTGGCCACATCGAGGATGTCTTATCACTTGCACCCACATAAACTCGTTGCCATAATTTGATAAGGACGCTCATATTTAAAAACCCTGAACTGGGTCCGTCCTTCCAGAACAACGTGGGACAAAAGCTATTTCAAGAATATTAAGGCTTTAGAATTTTAAGCTGAGGGGTACGTCGGGTGATTTCTTGCTCATGGCTACAAATTAAAATCAAACGAAAGGTAATTTTCTATAACTGTATTTAACATCGGCAACAAAAGCAACAGTCACACCTGTCTCCAATCCAGTGTATGTTACCACTAATTGCAAATGCATTATTCACGTCATAAAAGAAGATGTATTTAACTGATATTTACAAATATAAATGTTGAAGCAAGTGGTCTGATATATTTTACTGAACAATGCAATTGTCTTATTCACTTTCTGGAATGAGATACATCTATAAACAATTAGTTCCTAGAGATAAATATCTACCAACAATTAGTACTGATGGAGACATATCTACCAGCAATTAGTACTGATGGAGACATATCTACCAGCAATTAGTACTGATGGAGACATATCTACCAGCAATTAGTACTGATGGAGACATATCTACCAGCAATTAGTTATGAGTGAAGAATATCTAACAAAAATTAGTAATGAGTGAGATATATCTACCAACAACTAGTTCCGACTGAGCTATATCTATCAACAATTAGTTCTGAGTGAGATATATTTGCCAACAACTAGTTCTGAGTGACATAAATCTACCAACATTTTTTCTGAGTGAGATATATTCACCAACAACTAGTTCTGAGTGGGCTATGTCTACCAGCAATTTGTGTTTGAATGAAATATCTCTATCAACAAATAATCCTGAATGAACTTAGTCTATCAGCAATTAGTACTGAGATATATCCACCAACAACTAGTTCTGAGTGAGCTATGTCTATCAGCAATTAGTACTGAGATATATCCACCAACAACTAGTTCTGAGTGAGCTATGTCTGTCAGCAATTAGTACTGAGATATATCCACCAAAAACTAGTTCTGAGTGAGCTATGTCTATCAGCAATTAGTACTGAGATATATCCACCAAAAACTAGTTCTGAGTGAGATATGTCTATCAGCAATTAGTTATGAGTGAGATACAGTTACCAACATTTGCGATGGTGCGTGTCCGCGTCTCAAACCAAATATAGTTTATAATGACTGTCTCGCTCTAGTTCAGAGGTCAGATACCAAATAGAGTTTATAATGACTGTCTCGCTCTAGTTCAGAGGTCAGATACCAAATAGAGTTTATAATGACTGTCTCGCTCTAGTTCAGAGGTCAGATACCAAATATAGTTTATAATGACTGTCTCGCTCTAGTCTAGAGTTGAGATACCAAATATAGTTTATAATGACTGTCTCGCTCTAGTCTAGAGTTGAGATACCAAATATAGTTTATAATGACTGTCTCGCTCTAGTCTAGAGTTGAGATACCAAATATAGTTTATAATGACTGTCTCGCTCTAGTCTAAAGTTGAGATACCAAAGGTATTCACGACAATACAGCATCTCGATCACGCC
Source organism: Sinotaia quadrata (assembly GCA_028829895.1). Taxonomy (NCBI): domain Eukaryota; kingdom Metazoa; phylum Mollusca; class Gastropoda; order Architaenioglossa; family Viviparidae; genus Sinotaia; species Sinotaia quadrata. The sequence continues at coordinate 2,218,862 of CM054182.1, forward strand.
TCTCAACTACCAATGTAAACAACTGTTTTAATCACATATTCCCAATCAAAATAATTCTACCAACAATCTTGACAATTTCAATCAGGTCCTCAGATCAAGCCTCTCAACTACCAATGTAAACAACTGTTTTAATCGCATTTTCCCAATCAAAATAATTCTACCAATCTTGACAATTTCAATCAGGTCCTCAGATCTGAAATACTCTGCCAATCCAACTATAAGAGTGCTCAAACCAAGATTAAAGTAAGACATTTTCTACCAAAACATGCAACGGCTACCTACAAGTTTTCAAGAGACACGTATTGTAGTAACACTTATAGCTGTCGTGTCTACCAACTGCTCTTGACTGCTTCATTATAGTCTTCATGTAAGAGCATTTTACAAAACATCAAATACTTCAGTCGAGTCCCGAAAAAGACTTATTCTGAAAAGCATCACTCTGATTCAATCTAGACCTCAGCACGAAGTATTTTACAAAACATAGTACTCTTTCATTCTAGTCCTCTGGTAATAAGTATTTTACAAAACATAGTACTCTTTCATTCTAGTCCTCTGGTAATAAGTATTTTACAAAACATAGTATTCTTTCATTCTAGTCCTCTGGTAATAAGTATTTTACAAAACATAGTACTCTTTCATTCTAGTCCTCTGGTAATAAGTATTTTACAAAACATAGTATTCTTTCATTCTAGTCCTCTGGTAATAAGTATTTTACAAAACTTCACACTGTTCCAGTCATTGCAATACTTCAGTCTAGTCCTGAAATAGGAAATATTTTACAAAAACATTGCAATGCCTCCGTCTAGTCCTGAAATAAGTATTTTACAAAATAATTGCATTGCTTCAGTATAGTTCTCACTACACATGACACAGAGAGTGGACATCAATTAAGAAGATTTCTCACCTGACCACTGTCACCGGAATGCTGCCTTTATCCAGGGCAATCATCTGTGTCCGAGGATCCGGAACTATCTTGTCATATTTATCTGTGTTCTTCCGACGTCTGCGACAGTAACGCCACACCAGCAGAGAAACCACCACAAGAACACTAACGGTCAGTAGAACACCAGCCAGAGCACCAATGGACAGAAGAGCTGAAACAGGGAAATGTGAACTCTATATGGGGGGAAAGAGAGAGAGAGAGAGAGAGAGAGAGAGAGAGAGAGAGAGAGAGAGAGAGAGAGAGAGAGATTTTGTTTCAACATTGAAATATGTAGCTTTGTATTTCTTACTCACAGGTGGAAGAATGTCTGTTACCACATTTTCAGGTATACTTATCGTCACTGAGTGGCATTAAGTTGCTAAGAGACCGGAGGCACTCTGGTATAACTAAAACTGTAAAGGGAGATGATTCTTTATACATTTGTAATGCTTTTGTGTGAATTATCCCCCATGATTTATCCCCAGTAGTCCAGATCACAATCCTTTAATAATCATTGTGCACACATACACAAACACAGAAATAAACAGAAACTTAAGTAGACATAACCAGGGTAATATAACTTAAGTAGACATAACCAGGGTAATATAACTTAAGTAGACATAACCAGGGTAATATAACTTAAGTAGACATAACCAGGGTAATATAACTTAAGTAGACATAACCAGGGTAATATAACTTAAGTAGACATAACCAGGGTAATATAACTTAAGTAGACATAACCAGGGTAATATAACTTAAGTAGACATAACCAGGGTAATATAACTTAAGTAGACATAACCAGGGTAATATAACTTAAGTAGACATAACCAGGGTAATATAACTTAAGTAGACATAACCAGGGTAATATAACTTAAGTAGACATAACCAGGGTAATATAACTTAAGTAGACATAACCAGGGTAATATAACTTAAGTAGACATAACCAGGGTAATATAACTTAAGTAGACATAACCAGGGTAATATAACTTAAGTAGACATAACCAGGGTAATATAACTTAAGTAGACATAACCAGGGTAATATAACTTAAGTAGACATAACCAGGGTAATATAACTTAAGTAGACATAACCAGGGTAATATAACTTAAGTAGACATAACCAGGGTAATATAACTTAAGTAGACATAACCAGGGTAATATAACTTGACATAACCAGGGTAATATAACTTAAGTAGACATAACCAGGGTAATATAACTTAAGTAGACATAACCAGGGTAATATAACTTAAGTAGACATAACCAGGGTAATATATTCGCTGGTAAAGTATCGATGTCTTTCTCTGCAGAGAAGGTCAAAGCTGAAAAGTGTACACACACACACACACACACACACACACACACACACACACACACACACACGCGCGCACAAACAAGGGGAAGGGACTGCGGAAAACTTGCTCGCGCGCAGACTGATAGCCACTGTTAGCATAGCAAACCGGCTTGGATTCTTACGACCTACATATTCTGCCTTAAAATAGGGGGAAATAATCAGGGTGAGTCCCGCCCACATTTCCTGGTCTTTTTTCCTGTCTCTCCTTTTCAAAGTATATAGCTTTCGCCTGGATGTTTCTGTTTCTATCAGATTAAAAATTATTCATGCAGACACACACAAACAAACGTGCGCGTGTTTGCGTGCACATGCACACAGGGAAATGGAAAACAGGTGAATTAATTGGATTGGTTAGGAAGATGAATGGATTTAGTTTCGTACTAAAATATTCTCTCTCTCTCTCTCTCTCTCTCTCTCTCTCTCTCTCTCTCTCTCTCTCTCTCTCTCTCTCTCTCTCTCTCTCTCTCTCTCTCTCTCTCTCTCTCTCTCTCTCTCTCTCTTGTGTGTGAAAAGAAAACTACTGGCCTGTCGAAAAGAAAATAATAATTCACTGAACTTGCATATCTCAATAGTCTCTTCAAATGACATTCCCCTTTCGTAGCAATCATTTTAAATGCAAACATTCATCTTTCATAATGTGTGGTTTTATGAATCTATTTGTGGTCAGTAATAATAATATCTCATAGTTTCGTATACAATGAATCCTTCTGTTACTGTTGCGTATTCAAATTCTCTCTCTCATACTTACTGATTTCAAGAATATCTATAAAATATTTCTCATTTCATGAACTTCCTTTTCCATAGTTTCTACTTGTAAGTTTGTGATTTCAAGAATCGTCTTAAAACAATTTTGCATAGAAATTATTCTCTCGCTTTGTATACTATCTTGTTTCTATAATACCATTTTTTAATAAAAGTTTCTTTTCTGAAGGATATCTGTTTTATATTTTTACTACAAGAATATGTTTCATAGTTACTTGTTGCCAAAGAACATACTTTTCTTACTTTCTTGTTTGAAAATTAATTATCCCATCATAGACTTACTACTCCCTTATTTCTCAGGAAGAAACGTGGAATTAAATCAAACCTAAAAACCTAAAAACCTAAATAGAATGGAAACATGTTTCGCGTAATGAAATAAATTAGCCAATCGGAAACGAAAGCGAAAGACGTGATGGGAAAATTCCCTCAGAAGCACAAGGAGACTTGGCATGTTCTGAATGAAAAATAAAGTTAGCATTGAAAGGAGAAACGGCCAGAAATGAAAAGGTCCGTTGTTTGTACCACTAGACACAGAGAAGTTCACAGAATAAAGTAAGTACTAGAAAATACAGCACAGGTTGAAGGGTATACCCTGACTATTAGACAATGCAAGACAGGTCGAAGGGTATACCCTGACTACTAGATATTGGATGACATGTCGAAGGATTGACAATCACGAGTGGAAAGTACAAGACTGGTTTGAAAGATATAAAATCATTACTGATCTGTACAACACAGTTTGAAGGATGGCAATCGCCAGTGGAATGTACAAGGCAGGTCGAAGGATTGCCAATCACCAGTGGAAAGTACAAGGCAGGTAGAAGGATTGCCAATCACCAGTGGAAAGTACAAGGCAGGTAGAAGGATTGCCAATCGCCAGTGGAAAGTACAAGGATTTCCGAAACCGTCAACAAGGGGGGAAAGATTACAGTAAAGAATAATAAAATCAAACGACATTCCATCACAACTGCATGAATATTTCATACATCAGGATCCCAACACTACTGCCAGCCAATGACGGTTATGCGAGGTCCCAGCGACTGAGTTGCGCCCCCTCAGCAGTGCACTGCCGTCAGTGTCGATATTCAACCACCGAGAGGCCGTGTACAGCTACAGGCACTGAATGTCAGGGAAGGTGATAAACGGGGGAAACCAGAACGAGTTATAGAATTATGGAACATCTAGAACATAGATCGATAGATATGCTCCTTCTGCAGGAAACAAAAATCAAACATTTTCAATTAACATATCAGGAATGAAGACAATGCCTGGTAAACCCACGCACACCGTAATTGAAAAGTTAAAAAAAAATAATTAGAAATAGTTTAATTATTTGTACTCTCTCTCTCTCTCTCTCTCTCTCTCTCTCTCTCTCTCTCTCTCTCTCTCTCTCACACACACACACACACACTAGAAAACAAACAAAAATATTGTGGCGAGGTTAATTTGCCTATCCCTATTTCTAAACTTAATTGTTATATATAAATTGTTAAATGTCAAAGCGACCCGACCTTGGTCACTGCTTGTGCTGATATTTTTAAGTGTCCATATTTAAAGTAAACAACTCAGATTAATTGGTTTTAGGTGGATAGGTATTATTCTATTATCTATTGGTTAAAATTTACAAGAATGAGACCAGCCAATGGGCTGAGATCAAACGTTTACCTGCTGTAAACAATTCTATTGTATAATCACTTTGAATTTGGTGTGGCAAGAAGTCCGGTCATGAAGGGCAGCCATTAGCTTAATAGCGAGTTAAGTGACTGATTGAGAGAGAATGGAATTAGAAATATTTTGAGCATTTTGAGATTCATATGTTTTACTTATGTATCATGTAGAGATGTATTATGTGATTAGACTATTATTTCTACAAATTGTGAACTAAGATGCTCCTATGTGGTATGCTAAATACTTGACATTATTTCTAGTGAATACATTCACAAAATTGATGTTGTATTTATTATGCTGTACGAACATATCAGGCTAATAAATAATGTTGCAGGAAACTGTAAATGAGACTTAAATGTAAGAAAGAATGGAGTGAGATATGAATAACAGGTGCGTTATTGTTGTACACCTACTCATCCTAGGAGATGTTACTGACAACAGGTGTATCACTGTTGTACACCTACTTATCCTAGGAGATGTTACTGATAACAGGTGTATCACTGTTGTACACCTACTTATCCTAGGAGATGTTACTGACAACAGGTGTATCACTGTTGTACACCTGCTCATCCTAGGAGATGTTACTGACAACAGGTGTATCACTGTTGTACACCTGCTCATCCCAGGAGATGTTACTGACAACAGGTGTATTACTACTCCACTGCACATGTTCATCCGCTTTAAGAATCTTGTAAAAGTTGATCTCGTATTGCTGAACCACTAAGAAAATGATATTGACAACAGATCTCTTATCGGTGATTCACTAATAAAAGTGTAGTCGACATCCTGTCTATTATTATTACTGTATACACGCAATTACCGATGTGCAGTAATGTTTGCAAGTCAGATCGATAACACTCAAGGTTTTAATTTAATATATACATCAATTACCGATGTGCAGTAATGTGTGCAGGTCAGATCGATAATACTCGAGGTTTTAATTTAATATATACATCAATTACCGATGTGCAGTAATGTTTGCAAGTCAGATCGATAACACGTCGACAACTTGTGAACATTTAATCACAACCCGGCTTGATATACAACGTGGCTAATCTTTCAGAATGTGTTTGTGTAATATATAATTCAGATATACCTTTACAAATGTAAGTCCAAAGACGGTTTGGAAGTTATCCGAGGCCCTATAAGTTGTTTATTTGCATATCTGGTGTTCCGCCTAATTGGGTGATCGATGGGATGACTTTGTGTCTAATTTCTTAAGTTGCAGTCTGATATTCCCTTTGGAAAAGGAAATCTTGAAGAGACAAATATGATCTGCTTCTTCAGGCTGTTCTCAGAAGACGTCAAATATTTATGTGTTACGCCTTCTAATCTTGCAATGGGACTGCATCAAACTTCATCACGTGACTTGCAATTTGTCAGCTTAAAAGACTTGGTGACTGGAACTAAAGGCACGTTCAGAGCGACGATTGGTCCGAGGTATTGGTATGAATTTACATAAACAAATACACACACAATCACATGCGCACAAATAAACGAGATACACACAAACGTGTACACACAAATAATCACACGCATTGACACACGAACACAAACACAAATGTACGGGGTCAGACAAAATATGGACGCAAAAATAAAAATACACGCACAATAATACTCTCACACACACATACAATTACATCACAAACACATATTGTGACGCTTACGCCACCTATTTAATGGTTATGATTATTATTATTATTATTATTAATCACCCATAACTAATTACAAGTGATGAGAATCTTAATTTATTTTATTAATAATTCTCCAGAAGACACCACTCGTCTCTCCTTGGCAGAAATGCGGGCATTGTAAACGATTTCTCTCTTCCACAACATTAAAGACAAAAAATTACGTCACACAACATTAAAGACAAAAAATTACGTCACACAACATTAAAGACAAAAAATTACGTCACACAATATTTCAGTAGTTGGAAAACCTTTTACAAAAGGAGAAGATAAATACGTCTTTTAATCTATTTTTAGTTAGCCCCAATCCACCCACTTTCTTCTCCATCCAACACATGGTATCAATGTGTGTAACAAGGTCAATAAATTTATTAAATAAACAATAAACACACATCAATATTTCCACGAAACTTCATTCGAATAATTTTAATACCTATACAGTCTTATATCCTGAAAGACAATTCGACAGATTAGTGTAAATACAAGCCACATGAAATTTTTTATTAGAGAACAAAAATGGAATTATTAGAGATACGTGATAATAGTTTGTATGTAACCATGTCTAGGTAAAACTGTAATAGTCTTTCATGCACTTTTCATAACAAAGCCAAAGTTTATTGTTCATGTTATTTCTGTCAGTTTCACTCATGCACGCTGTAGAACACTGTCGTGCCACTATTCGTTCGAGGCTATTTCTGGCCACTCTACCGTATTGGCTCCCTCAAGCAGAACAACAATTGTAGCAATTTCCAGTAACTTCCTTGTACCAGAAATTCCATGATGTAGTCAGCATACTTTGCCACCATACATCAACAGTGCAGAGTATCCTAACACTTACACACTGGAGTAGAATCTCCCAGTGTGTCTACCATGTTTGTAACAGTTTATAAATCAGTATACTGCTAGATTCAGGGGGAAAGCAAGAAAGGCTGCTTCTTCCCTGTAAAATATAATCAGGGAACAAACGCAAAGTTACAAGTGTATTCATCTCTAACTCCTTTCTTTCTTTCTTACATTTAAGTCTCAACTTACAGTTTTCTGCAACAGTATTTAGTAGACTTTTATATTCACACAGCATAATAGTTATGAACAGGTTCACTAGAAATAATGTCAAGTGTTTAGCAATATAGATATAAGCATCATAGTTCACAATTTGTAGAAATACTAGTCTGCTCACATAATTACATCTCTATGTAAAACACAAGTACATGTATAACGTATCAATAGCAAAAATGCAGAAAATAGTTCTAAGTCCATTCTCTTTCAATCAGTCAGTTAACTCACCATCTGGCTAATGGCTGCCTTTCATGACCAGACTTCTTGCCACTCCAAATTCAAAGTGCTTAGATAACAGATTTCTTTACAGCAGGTAAACTTATGATCTCAGCCTATTGGGCGGTTTCATTCTTGTAAATCTTATCCATTGGATAATAACAGTTATTCATCCAGTTGGAATTGGTTTGGATTGCATTAGCAATTTCTAACCTCTCCCCACCTGAGTTGTTTAATTCGCACTCTGACACCTAAAAATATCAGCACAAGCAGTGCCCAAGGTCGGGTCACTTTGACATTTAACAATTTATATAACAATCAAGTCTAGAAGTAGGGATAGGCAAATTTACTCTGCCACATGTTTTTTACGTTTAAAATAACAATACAGAAGTCACGTACATAATTTATGTTTAAAATAACAATACAGAAGTCACGTACATAATTTATGTTTAAAATAACAATACAGAAGTCACCTACATAATTTATGTTTAAAATAACAATACAAAAGTCACGTACATAATTTATGTTTAAAATAACAATACAGAAGTCACCTACATAATTTATACACATCATAAACGTATAAGCTTGGACAATTAGTTGTTTATATATGTTTATATTTATAAACCTTAAATTAGTTTGCAGTACGAAATTTTTAAGATGTACCCTTAACAAAGAACCTTTATTGTTACACCATCTTGCTGAATTTCACTCACGTCGCTGAGTAAAGATAGACAACCGAATTAAGAGAAGCAGTAAAATATGCGTTTGAGTTGTCTCCCTTACAGATTCATTGTAGTAGTCACAGGAATGATTTTTCTTTGCTGCAAATCTACCACACTTATGGGGGACAAGAAATGTGGTTGTTCCAACACTGATTTACAAAGAACACTTATTTTATTACTGCCTCTCTGTCAAACAGAAAGGATGGCGATGTAGGAAAATCGGGTCTTAATCGGGCCTGTCATGATGCAGTAGGAAGCTTGTCCTCTACCATTTTCTGAAGACTGACGCATTGATATTAAAACCAAATCTCATTTAATACCTGTCACTCCTTAGACACACACACATACACAAACACACACATACAGGCACAAGCAAGCACACACACACACGGAACCATATGCACACTCCTATACACGAGTTATCCCTCTTGAAGCGAATTAGCCTGGAGCAGCTGTCAAGTTTTACAACGCAAGTGGCATTTCACGAAAAGCACGTCAGGGAGTTTATTTTCAGAAGTGCAAATAAACAAATGTCTGCGTGTAAGGAGGTGTCTGTAGAGAGACGTCGAGTACCGTCAAACGTCTCTGGAATTAATGCCGGTCGTCCATTACCAGCCAAGTACACCTGAGCAATTCAGGCTCTCTGACCATGTGATCGTAACCAAGTGTGAATTGAAAACAGGAAACGTACGAAAAAGAGAGTGTCACAAGTCTTCGACATTTTACAAATTCCAGTCAAAAGTCAAACACGTGACAATGACTTACTAAAAGAGAGTAAGTGTGGTGGGTGAACTGATGACGTCACGAGTGGCGTGAAGTCTTTCGTCAAAGGCCTGCGTGCGTACAAAATTGAGTGCGTGCAAAAGTAAATCAGTTACGTGTGCAGCGAGTGGTTTTGTTTGAAAGAGAAATGTTTCGAGCATTTTCTCAAATTTAACGGAAATTCGTTGGTGGTGGGTGACTTTAAAAAAGTGAATGAGGTAATAAACAAACATAAAATAAATAAACATATAAAGCCAATTAAACAGAAACTAAATAAGTAGTAAATAGACAAATAAATAAATAGAAATTAATTAATAACTTCACAGTAAATAAATATATACTTTAGAAATAAATACTTGAAAATGAAGGAACAGTGTAAAAATAAATGCAAAGTAAATAATGTATAAATGAATACTGCATAAATAAACATAAAATGAATCAATATTACAGAAATAATAAACTAATAAATAAAAATATAAGAGGAAAAATTACAAATAAATATATACCAAATAAATAATTAGAAAGAAAATAAACAGATACTAAATTAAAGTGAAATATAAATATGCATAAAGAAAAAAAAAGCAATTGGAAATACATATATGAAATTTTAAAAAATAATGAAATTTCGTATGGTCACAAAATTACAGAAGTCTGAATTGAATAAATTTAAATAATTTTAAATTTTCATTCATTTACTTTTAAATATTATTTTCTAACATAGTAGTTTGCTGTTAGCTGAATGTAAAGCATAAATAGTTTCTAACAATCAGATACTTTGAGTATGATAATATATTTTTTCTGTATTTATGTTAATTTATTCGCTTTTGTTTCCTTTACAGTTAGGCAAACTTCTCAGACCTTGTTTTCTTTCATAATTATGTTAAATTAAATAATTAAACTCAATTAATTTAATCAAATTAGAAACAAAATATGTTACGGAATAGCAGTTAGAGTGACATTCTGCACTCCATAAAGTGGCGGAGTAAATTTGCCTATCCGTATTTTAAAACGTAGTTGTTATATAAATTGTTAAAGTGACCTATCATGGTACTTTTGTGTCAGAGTTGGAGTAAACAACTTAAGTTGAGAAAATGCTAGAAAACAGCTGACGCAATCCAAGCCAGTTCCAACTGGATGAGTAGTTTTTTTCTGATTTTGATAGTTTCACACTTGTTCATGTCAAAATAATGGTGAAGGACCAGAAGTTTTTTGTTCAAAAAGTATTATATTCTAATCCCTTTAAATTTCAACATAACTCGAGTCCGGTGATAAAGGCGATCGTTAGCTTATGGTAAGTTAACTGACTGAAAGAATGGACTTAGAATAGTTCGTGCATGTTTGCTATTGATCCATGATTTGAATTGGAGGAATGCTTATGTAATTGAATCAATTATTTCTATGTTCACTAACTTGATTACGTTGTACATTATACTTGTGAATTATGATTCTATGTTTCTTATGCTGTGTGTGTATCAGGCTAGCGAAATTGTTGCAGGATTTGTAAGTTGAGAATATTTATAAGAGTGAAGGAATTTAGAGATGTAATACACCTGAAATTTAGTGCTGCATTAATTTGAAACAGTATACTTCGGTGACTATTGTGCTCTTCTAGATTAGGTTGGTATTTGAATCCTGCATTGTCATCAACTTTTCAAGTAAAACGTGTTGCTGTAAGTCAGGGGCAGGCAAACTTCAGCCAACGGGACAAATCTGGCCCATGAAGGTTAACATTGCCATCCAGCCCGCTTGTCCACCACATCAATTAAGCCTGTCATTAAATCGCTGATTCATTGTAAGCAACACCATCCATCTCATTAACTTTTCATTGAAACTGAGTTATTTTTCTACATAAAATACACCTTTAGAAAAATTACTTTTGTTCTCATTTTGAATATTCTGGACTTTGCGACCTTAGTTATCTATCTGACCCGCAAACTGTTCCAACAGTTTTATCCGGCCTGCGCTCTTAAAAGTTTTCTCACCTCTGTGTAAGTTGATTCCTGTGAATTCCATTCGAGTACCAATGTGTCAGAAATAATGGCTTAAGTTTGGTCTTGAGAATTCAGGAAGATTATTTTGAATATTCCTCATGGTATGTTGAGAATATGTGCATGGAAAATCAAGAAATCCCTCCTGATGTGCTTGATAGCATAAGTGAAATTCACAGCAATTATCAACGGTGTGCTTTGAGAGTACTTAGAAGATTCTGGAACAGTTGTGATGTGCCTCTAGAATGGACACATGGGACCTCACCTAAATATGAAAGGCAGTGACTTGCTGCAAACTGCGTGGCTGTGAAACACATGCCAGCAACAGCTGCCATCTTTGACAAAAGGTTATGTGCAATTGACCTTAATTATTTCTCTGAAACTATACATACATACACCTAAACACGTTAATGTTGTGCTTGATATCCGTTATTATACTTTTGACATAGTCCCCAAAGAACACAATATAATTATTGACTTATATCATCCTATATTATACAAGGTTACGCTGCAGCAGATTCCATCTTGCGCAAAGATATGACCACAATGAGCAGTAAACCCACAAGGAGAGTGCTTTCGCTTAAAATTTCCAGCTAGACCCACCTCTAGGTCACAATCTCCTTGGGACGAATTTCCGTCAAATTTAAGGAAATGCTCGAACTATTTCTCTTTCAAACAAAACCACTCGCTGCACACGTTACTGATTCGCTTTAGCACGCACTCAATTTTGTAAGCACGCAGGCCTTTGACAAAAGACTTCACGCAACTCATGACGTCATCAGTTCACGTCATTCAATCGAACATCAGTGTTATCGACACTGATTATCTTATCCATTTTCATTAATTCTGTTGCAGCTGATTCCTGTGAATGCAGAGGAAAGTGGAGTGAATGGAATCCAAAGTTCGTTTATAAAAGAAAAAATGCAAGAAAGGAATAGAAAAGCAATTTTTAAAAGTAGAATTTCAGAATTTTGACACTTTTGTGAAAATTTAATTAACCTGATCGGACATTGTGGCTGTCGCTAGTTCCTATGAGTCTTTGTTTAACTATACAATTAAGTTGGTATTCCACTATTTGTTTATATAATTAAGTTGGTATTCCACTATTTGTTTAACTATACAATTAAGTTGGTATTCCACTATTTGTTTAACTATACAATTAAGTTGGTATTCCACTATTTGTTTAACTATACAATTAAGTTGGTATTCCACTTAACGTTTAACTATACAATTAAGTTGGTATTCCACTATTTATTTAACTATACAATTAAGTTGGTATCCCACTTAACGTTTAACTATACAATTAAGTTGGTATTCCACTTAACGTTTAACTATACAATTAAGTTGGTATTCCACTTAACGTTTAAGTATACAATTAAGTTGGTATTCCACTTAACGTTTAAGTATACAATTAAGTTGGTATTCCACTTAACGTTTAAGTATACAATTAAGTTGGTATTCCACTTAACGTTTAAGTATACAATTAAGTTGGTATTCCACTATTTGTTTAACTATACAACTATACAATTAAGTTGGTATTCCACTTAACGTTTAAGTATACAATTAAGTTGGTATTCCACTTAACGTTTAAGTATACAATTAAGTTGGTATTCCACTTAACGTTTAAGTATACAATTAAGTTGGTATTCCACTATTTGTTTAACTATACAACTATACAATTAAGTTGGTATTCCACTATTTGTTTATATAATTAAGTTGGTATTCCACTATTTGTTTAACTATACAATTAAGTTGGTATTCCACTATTTGTTTAACTATACAATTAAGTTGGTATTCCACTATTTGTTTAACTATACAATTAAGTTGGTATTCCACTTAACGTTTAACTATACAATTAAGTTGGTATTCCACTATTTATTTAACTATACAATTAAGTTGGTATCCCACTTAACGTTTAACTATACAATTAAGTTGGTATTCCACTTAACGTTTAACTATACAATTAAGTTGGTATTCCACTTAACGTTTAAGTATACAATTAAGTTGGTATTCCACTTAACGTTTAAGTATACAATTAAGTTGGTATTCCACTTAACGTTTAAGTATACAATTAAGTTGGTATTCCACTATTTGTTTAACTATACAACTATACAATTAAGTTGGTATTCCACTTAACGTTTAAGTATACAATTAAGTTGGTATTCCACTTAACGTTTAAGTATACAATTAAGTTGGTATTCCACTTAACGTTTAAGTATACAATTAAGTTGGTATTCCACTATTTGTTTAACTATACAACTATACAATTAAGTTGGTATTCCACTTAACGTTTAAGTATACAATTAAGTTGGTATTCCACTTAACGTTTAAGTATACAATTAAGTTGGTATTCCACTATTTGTTTAACTATACAACTATACAATTAAGTTGGTATTCCACTTAACGTTTCAATGTACGATAGGGAAATAAAACCAAAACAGTGTGCTTAGGGTTTATACACGTATTTTCTTGCAGTATTATTTTTACAAATAAAATAAAATATTCAAAATCAAACACAGTCCACTGTTTGTAGAAAGCAGACGTATTCGTCTCTGTAATATCATTGGCAAAAGAATTCTATTACGAAGGAATATGCATCAGACCGGGGTCTGTATTCACTTTGGGGAATTGAAAGGCACATACAAGGGACATAATTCAAATTCTGATAAGCCATAACCGCGTTTATTACTTAGAATCAATAACATACGCGCACAAATGGATATATCCAAATTTCAGCCGCATGGTCGAGAGTCGCGCCATTGTAAGAAGAACAATTAAATCCCTCCGTCCCTCCTCCCCAAAGAACGATTACGGATTTACAAGTCAAAATGAGCTTCGAGTTGTAGCCCATTAAATACCGCAGAAGTCGTAAATGTGATTTAAGAAATATGATTTTCGCAATCTTCTTATATTTATATTGCTTACATGTTTGTTGTGTTTAGTAACTAGGAAGATAACACAATTAAACATTAAAAATAAAATTTTGATGAAGAATGAGTTCCTGATAATTCCAAGCTAAAAATAACTAAATAAAATGCGTTACAAAAAATTCAAACAATATATCATTTAAATAAATGCGCTAATGGAAATTCAAAAGCTACATATCGCTAAAATAAATGCAGACTCGAAAGTGGACAATGAGAATAAAAGGAGAATAATTAAGTGTTCATTGAAGTAAGTCTAAACAAAGATTATGAGTGGTGCCGAGATGAGCCACCTACTCAGCCATTCTATCACTCATATATTTTACTCAGCAAGAACTACTGAGCATACATGTTAGCTCCTTTAAAAAGGCTACTCACCCTTTAGTACTGTGAAACCCAGACAACTCACACTCTAGTGCTGTGAAACCCAGACTATTCACCCTGTAGTGCTGTGAAACCCAAACAACTCACCATTTAAGGCTGTGAAACCCAGACAACTCACACTCTAGTGCTGTGAAACCCAGACAACTCACCATTTAGTGCTGTAAAACCCAGACTACTCACACTTTAGTGTAGTGAAACCCAGACTACTCACACTTTAGTGCTGTGAAACCCAGACTACTCACACTTTAGTGCTGTGAAACCCAGACTACTCACACTTTAGTGCAGTGAAACCCAGACTACTCACACTTTAGTGCTGTGAAACCCAGACTACTCACACTTTAGTGCTGTGAAACCCAGACTACTCACACTTTAGTGCAGTGAAACCCAGACTACTCACCCTTTAGCGCAGTGTGTGACAGAGTAAATTTGCCTCTCCTTATTTTAAAATTTAAATTGTTAAAATAAATTGCTAAATTGTCAGACTCGAGCTTCGGCACTCATTATGATGTTATTTTTTAAAGTGTCTGAGTTGAAGTAAACAGTTCGAGGCAATATATTTTAGATTGCTGACATAATACAAATTGAATGAGTAGTTTTCTATTATCCAATGATTATTATTTACGAGAACGAGATCAGCCAATGTGTTGAGATTAAAAAATACACTTGCAGTAGAAAATTCTACCCTCTGATAACTTTTTAATTTGGAATAAAAGAAGAGAGTCCGGCTTTGAAAGGCAGTTATTAGCTTGATGGTGAGTTAAGACTGACTGATTAAGAGAGAATGGACTTAGGAATATTTCATGCATTATAATAATAGAAAAAGCCACACATTCTGACTTCTATTTGTGTGAAACCATACTTGAGAAACTTTGTCAGGTATTTCCTTTTCCTGTTTGATGCCATCTGAAGGGTGATAGAGAAAATGAAAATGAAAAAAACGGGAACATTTAAGCAAAATATTTTTCAAAAAAAAAACAAAAAAACTTTGAGCCGATATTCTCAGAGATCAATAAATAGTTATGGTTAAGTCCTCAACTCTTTGTCAACATGCAAAATATATTGTTGATCTATTAAAATGGTGGTGGTGGTGGAGAAACAATTTATAAACAAATGAGTTCGATGACCTCACAATACTTCATTTGTATTTTTTGTTTTTGCCTTCACCCCAACCTTCACCTCGTTTGAGGTAATTTACCCATTTCCCGATCCCTGCACTAAGTCCACTCTAACAAATAAAAGCGCCGAAGCGATGTTTCAGCAGAATTTATTTAGTGTTTTATTCTAAATATAAACAAAATAGAACTAGCCTAATCCTACTGTGGTGCCAAATACAGGCTTCGACTATTATCAGTAGTAAGCACGATAGAGCTACTGCTAGAGAAGTTTTTATTGTCAGCCCCACAAAAAAATAACAAAACAAAACACCAACCACGAAACCCCAGCACGATGAATACGACATAACTGCCATAAATGACCTTGACATTGACCATGCCAACGAATGCATTTTTATTGAACGTCTACTTCGCTCTGTATTACGATTAGTGGTAAAGCGTGAAGGCAAGGACATGTTGGACCGATTCTGAGTAACGATGTGAGGCAAGCAACAACGACGACAAGGGAGGGAGTCACGCAGATTGCGTGCCCTACGTGTTCCTACGGGACAGTCTAATGTTAATTCCAGAATAATAAGCAAACTGTAATGTCACGAACATTACAAGGAGTACTGAAAGAATGAGACAGAAAAGAAAAATCTCTTGAAATAATTGTATTGCAATACTTTAGTGAACCTAGGAATCTATGGTTTAATGTGCGGTTTTTATTGATAAATGTTGTTCATTTTGCCTTTCGCATTTGGATTATTAACTGTATATGGATTTCTGGCGAAATGGTTGCGAGCCAGGAAGGGCGTGACGTAAAAATCAAAATAATAACAAATATTGCAAAAAATAAAACAGAAAACAGAAAAAAGTCACTCTCCAGAATCGTAACTAATCGGAAGTAAGAAGTAATAGCAGTAGGCTTAAGATGTTATTCCGTGTGTAGCAAGTTAAGTCGGGAAACCAATGTTATTATATGTGCTGTCGCATTAACCCCTTTACATCTACATCATATCTGAAATACGGAAATAGAAATATAATTATTTAATTCTGTTATCATTAATAGGGTGACCATGTGAACCATGTGAAACAGGGGCAAGTAACACCTCCCAAAATCACATAAGGCCACACTATTAAAGCAAGATCTCATTCCTCGGTAGGACTACAAATCACACAAGGCCACACTATTAAAGCAAGATCTCATTCCTCGGTAGGACTACAAATCACACAAGGCCACACTACCTAAGCAAGATCCATTCCTCAGTAGACCACAAGCCACACAAATCCACACAACTAAAACAAGATCCATTCCTCAGTAGACCACATGCCACACAAGGCCACACAACTAAAACAAGATCCATTCCTCAGTAGACCACATGCCACACAAGGCCACACAACTAAAACAAGATCCATTCCTCAGTAGACCACAAGCCACACAAATCCACACAACTAAAACAAGATCCATTCCTCAGTAGACCACATGCCACACAAGGCCACACAACTAAAACAAGATCCATTCCTCAGTAGACCACATGCCACACAAGGCCACACAACTAAAACAAGATCCATTCCTCAGTAGACCACATGCCACACAAGGCTACACTACTAATGCAAGATCCATTCATCTGTAGACCATAAACTACACAAGACCACACTACTGAAGCAAGATCCATTCCTTGATAAACCACAAAAAGCCACACTACTTAAATAAGATCCAAGTAATGTTAAGAACAACGGTATTTCTGTGTAAGCCCAAAATAATATTAAGAACAACGGTATTTCTGTGTAAGCCCAAAATAATATTAAGAACAACGGTATTTCTGTGTAAGCCCAAAATAATATTAAGAACAACGGTATTTCTATGTAAACCCAAAGTAATGTTAAGAACAACGGTAGTAAAAGAAACGGTAGCATCAGAAGAGTAAGCCTGTAGCAGTCCTACTATACACAATAGTGATACAAATGTAGTTTGTTAACATTTGTGATGAGACTGCACATAAACAGTACAAGTGTAGTTTGTTATCAACATTAGTGGTGAGACTGCACATAAACAGTACAAATGTAGTTTGTTAACATTTGTGGTGAGACTGCACATAAATATAGCACTATCAGCACTTAAAGTAATTTCTAGTGTTAAAAATAATATGTAAAAATGATACTCACTCATAATTTCCTTGTCTAATAAAAGTAATTTCTAGTGTAAAAATAATATGTAGAAATGATACTCACTCATAATTTCTAGTGTAAAAATAATATGTAAAAATGATACTCACTCATAATTTCTAGTGTTAAAATAATATGTAGAAATGATACTCACTCATAATTTCCTTGTCTAATAAAATAATATGTAAAAATGATACTCACTCATAATTTCCTTGTCTAATAAAATAATATGTAAAAATGATACTCACTCATAATTTCCTTGTCTAATAAAATAATATGTAAAAATGATACTCACTCATAATTTCCTTGTCTAATAAAATAATATGTAAAAATGATACTCACTCATAATTTCCTTGTCTAATAAAATAATATGTAAAAATGATACTCACTCATAATTTCCTTGTCTAATAAAATAATATGTAAAAATGATACTCACTCATAATTTCCTTGTCTAATAAAATAATATGTAAAAATGATACTCACTCATAATTTCCTTGTCTAATAAAATAATATGTAAAAATGATACTCACTCATAATTTCCTTGTCTAATAAAATAATATGTAAAAATGATACTCACTCATAATTTCCTTGTCTAATAAAATAATATGTAAAAATGATACTCACTCATAATTTCCTTGTCTAATAAAAGCACCAATTATGAGTGGTGATGGCGTATGCTCCCGTAAAAAGAAAAACAAAATCAAATTGGTGCTGGCTATTTTAAGAGTTCTCTTTCTTCTTTCAGCGATAACTACACTGTCAGCTCGTTAGCAGTCTGTTATGACACAGACCAAGAACTGCTGAGAACAACGATGACTACACTGTCAGCTCGTTAACAGTCTGTTATGACACAGACCAAGAACTGCTGAGCACAGCGATGACTATTGTTGAGCATACTTAAAATTGCTTCTCTTCATCATCGGTCCAATAAATAATAGAACACTGCGTCGTTTTTCGAGCAATGGATTAAGCACATTGAATTGCATCATGTGGGCTTTAGGTTTCGCCTATCTGTAATTGGATCACTGGTGTCCGTTATTTGATGAGCCAAAGCCCATCGTCAGTTTTAGTCTAAGGCACCATTTTTCATGCATGGATGTGAAATCTATCGTGGACTAGATATTGTCACTTACTAATTTGGAAGCGCAATTTCGCTCTCTTTTGCCTCGTCGCGATGTTCTTTTTACAGACGTCGCTATGTTCTTTTTACAGACGTCGCTATGTTCTTTTTACAGACGTCGCTATTTTCTTTTTACAGACGTCGCGATGTTTCTTTTTACAGATGTCACGATATTTTTTACAGACGTCGCGATGTTCTTTTTACAGACGTCGCTATGTTCTTTTTACAGACGTCGCGATGTTTCTTTTTACAGACGTCATGATATTTTTTACAGACGTCGCGATGTTCCTTTTACAGACGTCGCGATGTTCTTTTTACAGACGTCGCGATGTTTCTTTTTACAGACGTCACGATATTTTTTTTACATATGTTGGGTTGCTGAGTGTGCTGATCTGCTGCAAAGTGGCGCCGCAAATTATGTTTCCTGAGAGCGAAACGTTAACTTTGCCGCTATGGCCTTTTGTGACGTCGAGAGCTCATAAAGAGTGTTATTGTCCGGCATCAACAGGAGAAGCATGCTATTGACACCTGTCTGAGCATGCATTTTTCCCAGACAATACTGCAGATGATGTCGAGGTGTATGGCCTACTTAACACTTTGTGGCTGATGTCGCCTACTTAGCACTGTGTCACTGATGTCGAGTGTATGGAATATTTAACACTGTGTCACTGATGTCGAGTGTATGGCCTACGTAGCACTCCACTCAATGTGTAGAAAATTAGGTTGATAAATAAACACTTAAAATTATTTTCAATTTTCTTTCTAATAAAAAAGTGAATTTAAAATCAAACCGAGGAAAAATACACAATATACTTTCTGATAAGGAGAACTCAATTTTTTTTAAAGCGAGTTTTCAACACTTAAAAAAAGAATTGGTAATAAAAATAAAATTATCGCAGCTGACACTAATTTTAGCTCCGTTTCACCTGCCACTAAAAATATAATGCCTTAATAAACTATGACGCAATGACGAGTTCAATGAATTGTTGCTGCCCATATTAAATTACTAAAATGATTCCAAATAATGAGAAATAACACAATATTGTACATCTATAAAATGCAACTGTCAAGGCGTCCATGGTGTAAATCGTTCAGTGAAACTCTCTGTACTTAAATGTTCGCGTGTAATATATAGAACTCTCTGTAATGTTCACGTGTAATATATAGAACTCTCTGTAATGTTCACGTGTAATATATAGAACTCTCTGTAATGTTCACGTGTAATATATAGAACTCTCTGTACTTAAATGTTCGCGTGTAATATATAGAACTCTCTGTAATGTTCACGTGTAATATATAGAACTCTCTGTAATGTTCACGTGTAATATATAGAACTCTCTGTAATGTTCACGTGTAATATATAGAACTCTCTGTAATGTTCACGTGTAATATATAGAACTCTCTGTAATGTTCACGTGTAATATATAGAACCTGTAATTACGTGTGTATGAAATGCACACAAAAACTGATTTGTGAATATTTCTCCTACAACACCTTCAACATTCACATACATCTGTGTGAACACGCACGAAGATGCAGGGTTCATTAACATGACAGACGTTTGCTGACGGAAACTGAAAAGAGTGCGGTGCCAGAAAATTATTATCACGTCATCTGGCCTGTCTCCAGCCAGCCCACGAAAGTAATTCGTTAGCCGGCGTCTTCTTATGCTCTAACGGGAGACGGTTTGTGGGGAAAAAAAAAAAGAAGACAAATTGATGCAGTGCAGTCATTGAGAATGGCTGGAACCGTGTGACGCCCATCACACCCACGGGACAAAACTGACTAATAGTTCTAGAAAGGGGAGTTGGGGGTATGGGGGGCGAAAAATGGATGTTCGTATTCAAGATTCGCTTATGGACTTTTGTTATTGTCACGTGATTGTGGAAAAATTAATGTCTCTGACTTTTGATTGTTGACACCCCAATCCCTGACAATTCCAGTCAAAGGAAAATACATAAATTACACATTTCTTCTTGTAATGGTAGGGTGGGGTTGAGGGTCAATTTGTTTGTTTAATGAGTATCAGTAAACATAAAGAGTTTTAAAATAACGCGTAGTTTAAGAGTCAGTAATATTTAGAGTCTAAAAATAACGTTTAATTTAAGTGAACTATACTTAGAGTCTAAAAATAACGTTTAGTTTAAGAGTTAGTAATATTTAGAGTAAAAAACTAACGTTTAGTTTAAGAGTCAGAAATACTTAGTCTAAAAATAACGTGTATTTTAAGAATCCATAATACTTAGAGAGTCCAAAAATAGTATGAAGCTTAAGCGTGCATAATACTTAATTAGATAGTCTAAAACTAAAGTGTGGTTTGAGTCCATATTATTTAGATAGTCTAAAATGAACATGTGGTTTAATATACTTAATGATATAATCAACATTGCTTAGTAAGAGAAACTAAAATACTACAGTAGCCCAAAATACTTATTGAAAGAACCCATATTTCATTAAAAAATACTTCAATACATTGTTAAAGAGCACACATTACTTAGTTGAAGAACCTAGAGTTACAGAGTATAAAATATTTAGTTACAAAGGCAGACATATTTAATCAAAGAATATAAAATATTTAGTTAAACAACCAGACAAATTTAGCACAAAAGTCTAAAATATTTTCATTTCTCGTTATTCTCGGGTGTGTAGTTTAAGTAAAGGCTTTCCAGCCGTTAAATAGGAATATTTTTAAGAAAATGTTTAACAACTATCAAATGGGAGTGGCTTAACAAAATGATTTGCAGCAATCCAATGGATGTGCTTTAACAAATGGCTTAAATATAACAAATATTTTACAACAATCCAATGGATATGCTTTAACAAATGGCTTAAATATAACAAATATTTTACAGCAATCCAATGGAAGTGATTTAACCAAAGTGTTTACTTTATTTGCAAAGTTTGATTGTTATAAATTATTTAAACCCCACACAAGTTTGCCTAAATACAGCTATCTTATTCATTATATTTAACAAAATTGTAATCTTTTTTGAACGAAAGTTGACTTAATAGTCACCAAATTTAATTTAAAAATTTGGTTCTTAATTAATTTTGCCTCTATTTCCACGATTAAATATTATGATTTTTCAAGTAGTGTACTAATTATGATACATAAAACCTTCCTAATGTCTAAACATTTTTACTTGAACTCAGCCGTAGATATTGTCCAAGCCAGACCAATGTCTATCTAGCAAAACTAAAAGAAAACAATCGCTGACTACTGGAAGTACTAGAGATCTGTCCAGTAATACTCCAGAATGAAACAGGGCGAGACCACCAGCATTACTGGAGCGTGAAGCACATCTTGTCTAGTAAAACTAGGATGAAAACAATCTCTGACCATCGATAGTGCTAGAGCGCATGAAACTAGTCCTTTGTAAATGAACTAGTAGTACTAGAGCACCAGCGACGCGCAATGTCTGTCTAGTAACACTAGAGCACAAGCGACGCGCAATGTCTGTCTAGTAACACTAGAGCACAAGCGACGCGCAATGTCTGTCTAGTAACACTAGAGCACAAGCGACGCGCAATGTCTGTCTAGTAACACTAGAGTACAAGCGACGCGCAATGTCTGTCTAGTAACACTAGAGCACAAGCGACGCGCAATGTCTGTCTAGTAACACTAGAGCACAAGCGACGCGCAATGTCTGTCTAGTAACACTAGAGCACAAGCGACGCGCAATGTCTGTCTAGTAACACTAGAGTACAAGCGACGCGCAATGTCTGTCTAGTAACACTAGAGTACAAGCGCACATATCCTAGAAGTGTTGAATTGAAATAGAAAAGCGAACGCGGCAACCTAACTAGAATAACTTCCACAACAAAATCAGTTAATTAATCGATAAATAGATATTGCTTCGTTTGTATCATTTTTGTGGAAATTAATTAAGATATACATGGCCTTGAAATTTTCCCTGTCGTATACAGCTCACCCACGCTGCTATTGCGCAACACTCACGAATATTTTTACAAACATTTAATAAAGCAAAATCCTAATTCAGAGAAAGTTTTAACGGTCTCAGCTGATGAATGGTTCTGTTTTACCGTCCAACACGAAAGCATATCGCGCCTTTAATCATTGGCTAGTATAAAAACAATAAATACCATCTCTTTCTTCTACAACAATCTCTAATTTCTCGGCGTCATTGATCGCAAAGTGAATGCAATTGCTCAACGCCTCTACTTGAAATATACGCAAACATCGTCAATTGCACAGCTGCCGTTATCAAGTTTCCTTCCCAGGGTTCCATGGCTAGCTCACTAAGAAATATGGCTGCTCACCTTGCTGGATCGTCATTAAGTCGGTAATGTAATATTGCTTTAAAGGTTTGTCGCTGCTAAATGTGTTGTTCAACAAGTTCACAAATGAGGGTAGCAGTCACGCTCTGGTTTATTTCAGATGTGGAAAACACGCACATTAATGTCTGATCAAAGTTACATTAATTGAAGAAAAACGCATATCTTTCTCTAAGGTTAATCGTATAAATATGAATATTAGCATGCAGATGAGGATTCGATCACCTACGGTAAACACGTTGTTTATTAAACGAAAACATATCTTACACACGTTATTTAGTATAAAATAACTTAAACACGTTAGTTAGTTAGTAAACGAAAACATATCTTACACACGTTATTTAGTACAAAATAACTTAAATACGTTAGTTAATTAGTAAACGATAACATATCTTACACACGTTATTTAGTACAAAATAACTTAAATACGTTAGTTAGTAAACGATAACATACCTTACACAAGTAATTTAGTATACGATAACATACCTTATAAGCGTTATTTATTATACGATAACATATCTTACATATGTTATTTACTATACGATAACATACCTTACACAAGTTATTTAGTATACGATAACATACCTTATAATCGTTATTTAGTGTATGATAACATACATTATAAACAATTATACAATAACATATCTTACACACGTTAGTTGTTATATACAATAACATAACTTATAAACGTTATTTAATATACAATAACATACCTTACACTGATAAACATAAATTAAACACTTTAGTTAGTATGCGATAACATACCTTACGCACGTTATTTAGTATATGATATCTTACACACGTTAGATAGTATACGATAATATCTTATACATGTTAGTTAGTATATGATAACATACTTTACACAAGTTATTTACTATACTATAACCTATCCTACACACGTTATTTAGTATACAATAACATACCTTACACACTTTTACACACTATATTTACTATACGATAACATATCTTACACACGTTAGTTAGCATACGATAACATACTTTACACATGTTTAGTATATAATAACAATCTTTACACATGCTATTTAGCATATAATGATATATCTTATACACATTATTTAGCAAATGATAAAATATCTTACACAAGTTATTTAATATACAGTAACATATATTACATACTCTTCAGTTAGTATATGATAACATATCTACCACACGTTATTTAGTATATAATAGCATATCTTATGCTAGTTAGTATACAATAATATACTTTGCACATAGTATTACTATACAATAACATATTTTACACATGTTTAGTATACAATCACTTACACTCATTATTTAGTATGCAATATTTTACACACGTTTACTATACAATAACATATTTTACATATGTTTAGTACACAATAACAAACCTTACACTCTTTATTTAGTATACAATAACATATTTTACATGTTACTTAGTATGTGATACCATATCTTACACACATTATGCAGTATATGATAACACATGTTACACATATTTAGTATACAATAATATATTTTGCACACATTATTTAGTATAGGATAACATAACTAGTTGCTTGAGTATGTGTGGAGAATCTTTTGTAAAATCAGATAGCTCACCAGTCAGCTAGTTTTGCATGACCTTGGTAGAGTTATTTTGCAATTTAAAATGGAAGATTCTAATTGTGATAGAAAGATGTAGATAGAAATGGTGAAGGAGGAAGCCAGTGACTTGGATTTTTCAGGACTTTAATCAATAGATTATGTTATAAAATATGTAAAAGAAAGAGAAGAACTGGAAATAAAAAAGAATGAACTATAAATAAAAAGAAAGAACTATAAATTTAAAAAATGAAATGAGAAAATATTACAGATTGAAAATGAAGATAAAGAGAAAAGTTACAGATTGAAAGTGATATAGCACTTGCCCAGTTAGAAACCAATGATAAAAGAAACAGAGGGCTTGGCTTAAATCAACTAAAGATACAGGAAGATAGCTTAAAGAAAAGTGAGAGGGTGGCTAAGGTTCAGGAAGCAAACATAAAATTTCATATTTCATTCCTTCAATAGTAAAGAGGAATATATTGAAGATAATGTACTAAGCTTTGAAGGGTGTGACATAAGATTAATTACCGAAAGTTTATGGCTCTCCCGGTTAGAGTCAGGTTTGAAAGGTCAAGACAGTATGATCTTTAACAAACTTCCAGAGGAACAAGCTACATACTGGGGTTATAAGGCAGAACTGCTAGCATACTTTATGGTGACTAGTGAGATGTAGATTGATACATGTTTACAGGCAGCTAGTAAGCTACAGCACATTTTGATGAAGTGGTTAGAGCTGGACAAGGTGAAACTTGACTGTGGGAAAGATGTTAGGGATAACAAATTACAGATGTCATGCCCACCAGCACTTTTAGCTTATGTTAAGGACACAAGACCAACACAACTGATGGAATTGCTGGAAGCAGCTGACAGATACAAAGAAATATATGAGACACACATTAATCTGACAGTTAGGCATAATTTTGAACCAAGCAGGCCAGTTAATGAACACGTGATGCCTAAATGACTGAGTGACAAGCCAGATAACAAAGGATCCTCTCTTGCATCCTCTCATTTAGTAAGATGAAAGATAGAGTACCCATGCATTTGATATTGAAATGTTATAAGTGTGCTTTATGTAGAGATGTTTTATATGAGTAGACTATTATTCCTACAAATGTTTGAACTAAGCTGCTTGGGGCAGAGTAAAATTTCCCCTCCCTATTTTAAAATTTGATTGTTATGTAACTTGCTAAATTGTCAGAGTAACCCGAGCTAGGGCACTCCTTATGAAAATATTTTTGAAAGTATCAGAATTGGAAGTAAACAAACTGAAACAAAAATGTGCAAGGAATTACTGACGTAATGCAAACCAGTGAGTAGTTTTTATTATCCAATGGTTATGATTTATGAGAATGAGACCAGCCAATCTAAAAGTTTACTTGTTGTAGAGAAATCTACTGTCTAATCACTTTTGAATTTGGAGTGGCAAGAACAAGTCCAGTTTTGAAAGGTGGCCATTAGCTTGATGGTGAGTTAACTGACCGATTGAGAGAGAATGGACTTAGAAATATTTCATGCACTTTTGCTATGTTAAACTTGTATTTTAATAAAATGTATTATGTGAATAAACTATTATTTCTACAAATTTTTGAACTATGCTGCTTGTATATCGTGTACTAATCACTTGAAATTGTTTTGATATGATGTTTTTAGTATGTGGTATGCATATAGTGGGCTAATAAAAAAAATACTGTTGCAGGAAACTGTAAGTTGAGACTGGACGGTAAGAAGGAATGGAGTTATAAAGCAATAAACTGGAAACTTAGCATTTGTTCTCAGATTATATTTTTCAGGATTGAGCATCCTTTCTTCAGAGTAGTATTTGAATCTTCTGGTTTATTGATTTTAAACTCCTGCAACTGATGCGGGAATCATCTCCTGCAGTGTAAGTGTAACAGAATACACTACACTCCTTTAATGGTATGATGGTAAAAGTATTCTGACCACATCAAATGATTTCTGGTAGAGAGAAGTTGCTAGAAACTGCAATAATTGTTGTTCTGATTGAAGGAAATGGTATGATGAACTAAAGGCACTGCATTAGCTTCAAGAGAACTAGCAGAAAATTTGTTTTCAGCATGAGGAGATAAACGTTGAAATTGAACTGAACTATAACTTGTGATTTTGCAAAAACATGCACGACTATTGAGACATCTCTTAAATCAGATTATTTAGAAACTATTATCACTTATCCCTAATAACTCCATTTCTGTTCTCTGATAAGAACTATCCTGTGATTTGTATTGATTCTATTGCTGAATTGTGTTTACGATATAAGATTGTCAAATGTAGAAATTATTCGAACGAGGTTTTGTGGAAATATCAATGTCAAAAACTCTTTTTCATTATACTTGTCATATGTATATTTTATTGTTGATTTAATAACTTTATTTTTAAATTTATTGCCCTTCTTACACATATTCATACCTTATGTTGGAGAAGAACGTGGGTGGGTGTGGACTCACTAAATAAAAACTAAAGACGGATTTGTTTTCTCCTTTAGTCAAACGATTTCTACCTACAGAAATGTTGTGACGGTAAATGTTGTCTTTAATGTGGTATAAGAGAGAAAACGTTGACAGCACCCACATATCCGCAAAGTGAGAGAGACGAGTGATGTCTGCTGGAGAATTATTAATAACATAAATTAAGATTATTATCAATTGTAATTAGTTATGAAAAATTAATTAATAATACTAAACAAAATAATTTTAAAAGTGGCATTGGCGCATTAGATAGATAGATAGATAGATAGATAGATAGATAGATAGATAGATAGATAGATAGATAGATAGATAGATAGATAGATAGATAGATAGATAGATAGATAGATAGATAGATAGATAGATAGATAGATAGAGGATGCTTTGTAATTGTATTAGATTTATTAGGCAGCTGAATGATAATTCTATACTACAATGACATTAATAACTGATAAATGTGACTTCACATTAAAATAGCATTAATCATTGAAAATAGCTTTGAATGAGTCGTTGTTTGGGCACAAATTCGCTAACAAGGCCATACTACTATGAAAACCTTTGCAAATTTTCATTCGGTATTAGTTTCACTAAATTATGTAATGCAGGCTACGTGTTTGTGCTATTAATAAAGTTTCTCTAAAGCACCATCCTGCTCCTCTGTCTCCGCCCCTCTATGATAACTCGTCTTCAATGTTAGCGAAAGCAATTTAATCATGCTGTTAGCAATTACTGAACGAAGCCCAACCGAGAACTAGTTATCATAAAGGAGAGTTCACCCTGGCAAAGCATACCGGATATATGAAAGCAATGGGCAATAATCATCACTCTGGGTGTTATCCTGCAAAGAAATATGAGCCATGCTTTCGCTATCCTCACCAAATCAACATATCGTAATGCACACACATTTGTATTCTGATACTAACGGCCGTCCATACATGAAATACAGTCACTCACGCATGCAGACACACACACACACACACACACACACACACACACACACACACACACACACACACACGTACTAACTGGAGCATACACTCACTCATTCGCACGCGCAAATAGCGTGTTTTAAAATTAATATCTCTTATTATGACTGGGAAATTACTTGTGGGTCATGTGGCTAAAGTTATTTACAGTGATTTCTTGTTTAGATCATCAACTTCCTGTCCTTACTTAGTAAGAAAAAGAGCTCATTGTTATTATCATTATTTCTTTTAAAAATGTAATGGTTCTCAAATGGGACGTGTCATTATCACGTCTATATAGTAAGAGGAAAAGTGACGTGGCTGTTGATGCAATGACAGGTTTTAGCAAAGACAAATCTGTCATCATTTCAACGTCATCGACTATCATTAAGAAATGGCTCACTTCGAATAATTCATCAATCAAAAATATAAAATTAAATATAAAATGTATTTGCAAAGAGGGTCATTTAATAACACTCTGTGTGTGTGTGTGTGTGTGTGTGTGTGTGTGTGTGTGTGTGTGTGTGTGTGTGTGTGTGTGTGTGTGTAATAACCATTTGATAAGAATTATTTTTAAAATATAAAATAGAACTAGTTTTGCTTTACAGAAACGTGTTCACTTCTATGGTTGCAAAACTTTGAAAAGAGACTTTGATACATGTATATTTAGGTCTGTATGGATGATCACACATCATTTGGGGAGATTTATTGTGAGTAAATGGGATTTATAATTATGAAAGTGTATGTATATTTAGGTCTATATGGATGATCACACATCATTTGGGTAGATTTATTGTGAGTAAATGGGATTTATAATTATGAAAGTGTACGCCACTGCAACATTGACCTTTAAAAAGGTGTTAAACTATTCACTTTTCCCTTTCCTTTGGTTACAGATTACTGCGAAGGTTATATTAGACTGGTCAATCATTCAATTAGTTTCACATTGAATCTTTCATGTTATTATTTTTTTATTTTTTGTAAATCCGGGTAAAATGGGGAGCCGTTGTATGTTTGACTTTGTTCTCAAATATTTTTGGAATATACCTCGGAAAATGTATTTTCATTTTCTATTTAAAAGATGCGGAATCTTGCATTTGCACTGCTAGCCAGTAAATGTACACTTCTAGCCAGTAAATGTACACTGCTAGCCAGTAAATGTGTTTATCTAGTCCTGCAAGGGTCTAGTTGTGTTCATTCAGGTAATTATTTGGTTTATGTTGCTTTCCTTTCGTTGATTTTTTGATTGGGTATTTTTAGGTCTGTTTTTTGTAAGGCAATTTTTTTGGGGAAGGGGGTTGTTCGCGGTATAATGAGAAAAGGAGGATAGATAAATGTAAGTGTGGTAGACGGGTTGATTACATATCTTTCATGCTCCATTGACTTTGTTTTCGCGGAATTGAGCTGGGCGCTTGGTATGCGTTGAGATTTACTTAGGAAATCATTTTCACGCTTCATCGAGCAGCTCTCGTGAACAGTATCATTCGTCATGGTTTGTGAGTCACCAAATACAATTTGACATCTAAAGCTGGAATAAGGCACTTTCACGCTGTCAATCACAAAATAAAGAAATAATAATCATAACACTGACCTACAATTCAGACATCTTAATATCATCTGAAAATTTTGTGTTGAAAGTGTAATTATTTCAGTACCACTCGCAACCCAAACTAGCTTATTGTTGAGCGTTTGACAAAGATCCAAGCAAGCAATAAATAGATAGATAAATAAATACTGAACGAAAGGAAATTTGCTGTGCGTTAATGTAAAAGTCGATCACAAATTCCAACTCTGCTTATTTTGTGACGTCAGTCGGTGTAGCAGCTCTTTCACAGATCCATGTCTTTCAAATGTCAAACCAAGAAGTAAAAAAATATATATTCGTACCGAAGTGTTGAATATAGGTTGCAAAGATATTTCCAGCATGGTTTAGAAATACAGAGTTATATTTATTAGCTAAGAAATGTTTAAATTGTAATCAATGAGATTGTTTCCTAGCTGCAGAGTAATGAGAAATATGCCAACGAATACATTCTTTGATAGATAGATAGTGTGATGGCAAATTTGCCTCCCCCTATTTTAAACTTAAATTGTTATATAAATTGCTAAATTGTCAGAGAAACCCGACCTTGGGCATTCCTTATGGGTGTTATTTTTGAAAGTGAATTGAAGTAAACAGCTCAAGGCAAGAACACTCTATATTGCTGACATAATACAAACTGAGTGAGTAGTTTTCTATTATCCAATGATCATGATTTATGAGAACGAGACCAGCCAATGGGCTAAGATGAAGGAGTTCACTTGCTGTAAAAAAAAGTCCACTCTCTGATCTCTTTTGAATTTGAAGTGAAGGATAAAGTCCAGCTTTGAAAAGCAAGTGTTACCTTATATATATATATAACTCGTTTAGTAATAAGTTTTCCACTCACAGAAACATTATGTCACTGTAAGTTTGTTTTATGTTGTGGAATATAGAAAACGTTATAGCTACAAAATATCCGCCAAGTGAGACAGAGACGAGTGATGTCTGCTGGAGGATCATTAATTAATATAAATTAAGGTTCTTATCACTTGCAATTAGTTATGTAAGTTTAATTAATAAAAATAATCCTTTTCATATCTAAGTGGCGTGCCTGTCCCAGATAGATAGATAGATAGATAGATAGATAGATAGATAGATAGATAGATAGATAGATAGATAGATAGATAGATAGATAGATAGATAGATAGATAGATGGATGGATAGACAGATAGATCTCAGTGCCTGGCTAATTCTATACATATCATAGATGACAGAAACCCTGATCCAAAAACATACGCT
Organism: Sinotaia quadrata; assembly: GCA_028829895.1. Classification (NCBI taxonomy): domain Eukaryota; kingdom Metazoa; phylum Mollusca; class Gastropoda; order Architaenioglossa; family Viviparidae; genus Sinotaia; species Sinotaia quadrata. The sequence continues at coordinate 2,249,816 of CM054182.1, forward strand.
ACAGGGATATAGCATGGTTCAAAAACGTCACGATTTGTAGAGATAAAGCGCGGTCCACAAACGTCACGATTTGTTGAGATAAAGCATGGGCCCGAAAACGTCACGACTTGTTGATAATGTCCCTAATTGTTGGGATAAACCTGTGAGACAATACTCAAACTCGCTGCAACAAGCCAATAAGACAACTCAACATCTTCATGCAAGCACTTATTAGACGGAACGGTAAATTAAGAATTATATGACAGAGATAAAAACAACAACAATGTTATGAACTAATCTGCTGGAAGTCTGGCAGCCAATTTTCAGTTTCCATCAAAATGATTTTATTACCCCCAAAGAAGAGGAAGATAGAAATTGTTCTAAGAACCTCTCAGCTACCTCGTACTTAAAGACAAAGTGAAATGGAATCTAGGTCAGATAAAAATAAATCCTTATGAAATGAGTAAAAAATAAAAAGCCTTTATATTGGTATTGTAAGTCAATATTTCTGAAAGAAAGAACAAAGCTCTCGTTCATTTGCGAGATTGACTCCTCACCATGGCAACATAACATGTGACGTCAAGAGTGGGAACTTCAATCCGCATGCACTGTCGGACATATTGTCTTGCATTAATCAAGAAGTTTTTTTAAAAATAAAACACGGTCAAATATTGCAGTGTATATTGACTGCATAAACCAAAAATATTCATTCTTTTTTATATTTCCCAAAGATCACAAATTACGAAAAAAAAGTGGATTAGAAAGATGAAACAAGAAAACTTTCATCGGAAAGCACATACGGTACTGTGCAGTGAGCATTTCCGAGAAGAAGACTATGAAATGCAAAACAGATAGTCTTTTCGGATGCTGAAATATACATTAACAAATGCCTAAAAACATGTTACAACGAATTATTACTAACAAATACTTCCTGCAGTTATAACTTGGTGTGTATTGGTACCATGATTATTAATACGATTAATTAACTATCAATTAATCAACTGTCAATTATATCTGGTATAAATAGAATTTTGTTGTTTAATTACTTTGCAATATCTGATTTAATATTTTAAAAAATCAACCGAATAAGATGTTTCATATATTAAATATATTTTAAACAAATGTTATCATCTTTTAATCTGAATTCGTATGAATGCATTTTATTACCTCATCAATTGCCTGTGAGTTAATGGCATCATAATATTTTACTTTCTATACTGTAACATTACGTTACCATTATTCATAACATAATATTTTACTTTCTATACTGTAACATTACGTTACCATTATTCATAACATAATATTTTACTTTCTATACTGTAACATTACATTAACACTATTCATAACATAATATTTTACTTTCTATACTGTAACATTACATTAACACTATTCATAACATAATATTTTACTTTCTATACTGTAACATTACGTTTAACACTATTCATAACATAATATTTTACTTTCTATACTGTAACATTACGTTTAACACTATTTATAACATAAATGTACATGACAAATTTTCTTCAGTAGATAATCTTGTTACTCTAGCCAATACCCGGATAAAACTGTCCTTATTTTCTGCTGTTAACTTTAGTGGGTAAATCCATTAGATGGCATTTGATATTTATTATTATACATCTACCATAACTATTTGTGTACAAATGAATAGTTGAAGTAACTTGATCATTTGCTTATTTTGGAATACCTACCTACTTTATTTTGCCTATTTGGATAGCTACTTTATTTTGCCTATTTGGATAGCTACTATATTTTGCCTATTTGGATAGCTACTATATTTTGCCTATTTGGATAGCTACTTTATTTTGCCTATTTGGATAGCTACTTTATTTTGCCTATTTGGATAGCTACTTTATTTTGCCTATTTGGATAGCTACTTTATTTTGCCTATTTGGATACCTACTATATTTTGCCTATTTGGATAGCTAGAACACACACATACACTTAGAAGATAACCATACCTACTTTATTTTGCCTATTTGGATAGCTACTTTATTTTGCCTATTTGGATAGCTACTATATTTTGCCTATTTGGATAGCTAGAACACACATACGAGCTCACGCGGACGAAAAGGAAGATGTTTATACACACCTCATTTTGTCCTCATTTCGATAATCACAACACATACTCAACAATCACAAGGACGCTTGCTATACTTGTTTGTTTGTCCTCATTTAGTGCGTGTCAAGATTCATGATATCATTGGGTCCTCATTCAGTGCGTGTCAAGATTCATGATATCATTGGGTCCTCATTCAGTGCGTGTCAAGATTCATGATATCATTGGGTCCTCATTCAGTGCGTGTTAAGATATGATATCATTGGGTCCTCATTTTGGATTGGTAAATCACGCCTACCCTTACACACGTGCACGCGAACTCAATAACGATATTCATATTAGAACACATACGCACACACTCATAATAAAGATATTCATGCGAGAACACATACCACACACTCACAATAAAGGTATTCGTATTCTTATACTCCCAGTTTGTCGTCATTTGGATGGCTAAATCACTCATGCACACAGGCACATGAAGGAGAGATTCGAACCTACCTGGCTTGTCTTTGTTTACATGGCTAGGACAAACATGCACGCAAGCACACGGAGACATTCGCACTCACCTGGTTTGTCTTCATTTGGATAAGTAGACGGGAGATTACTCTTAGCACTTTCAATCTTAAGATGCAGCGCTGGGGCTTTCACAAGCATGTTGAAGTGCTGGTCACAGCTTTCAATACACTCCCCGCAAGACAAGAACTGGCAGTGGTTTGAAAACAGACAATAATCTGTGCAGTCCGTGCAAGACAAGAACTGGCAGTGGTTTGAAAACAGACAATAATCTGTGCAGTCCGTGGAAAGAATTGGATGGACAAGTCGACCAATTTCGATGGAGATTGTGCGATCGGACTTCTTGGGCTCCCTGGTTACAGAATATCCCAGACGAATCGGTGATACAGACGAATAAGTGAATTACTTCTGCAAATTTTTATTTTCTGTCACCTCTGATTCATACCGCGGAATGTATAAGCCACGACAAGTTGTGCCATTCCCATCACTTTGGTCGTATTTCTTACACAAGTGTCATTTGCGTGCTCGAGTTACTCATCAGCGCAGGAATTATTTGCCATTTAAAGACCGCCACTGCAAACAAATCACACACATATGTTAAGGAGGTAATTTACTTCGGGGTATACACAAGGCTTTTTAAAAATATATACATCGGGGTATACACAAGGCTTTTTAAAAATATATACATCGGGGTATACACAAGGCTTTTTAAAAATATATACATCGGGGTATACACAAGGCTTTTTAAAAATATATACATCGGGGTATACACAAGGCTTTTTAAAAATATATACATCGGGGTATACACAAGGCTTTTAAAAATATATACATCGGGGTATACACAAGGCTTTTTAAAAATATATACATCGTAAATTATAGTATCGCAAATTATTGATTACAAGCTGAATTTTCTCTTCCGTACTTCCTTAGGTTAACAGTTTTATCCTTGTGTTAAAATAGACTTGTGGTTAGTATTACAATAAATCTGTATTGAGGACCACAATAGAATTGTGGTTAGTATTACAATAAATCTGTATTGAGGACCACAATAGAATTGTGGTTAGTATTACAATAAATCGGTATTGAGGACCACAATAGAATTGTGGTTAGTATTACAATAAATCTGTATTGAGGACCACAATAGACCTTTCTCTAGTAGTACAATAGATCTTTGCTTAGGGGTGCAATAGACATTAATATTACGTCTTGCCTGCGTTTTTAGTGCAATTAATGTTTAATAATTTATTACGTCTGCTTGCATATTATATTGGGCTTCGAATTATTTTCATTATATCAAGATTACTTTTAATACTGCAATATGTTTGCATTTAACAATAGAATAGGGACAGTGCAAGAAAGATCCATTGGTCTGTGTTGCAAAATAGACTATATAGTTGTGTTTAACAATAGAATAGGGACAGTGCACGAAAGATCCATTGGTCTGTTTTGCATAATAGACTATGTAGCTGTGTTTAGAAAAGGATTGTGAGCATTATGGAATAAACATATCTTTAATACTGCAATAACTGTATCAGATTTGCATGATTTTATAAGGTCTATATCTAATTATTTTGTAAGATATTATCATCAGGTATTTGTTATTGTATACTAATTTAAGACAATGTGTTATAACATTAGGCCTTTCTGAAATGGAGCTGATTGTTGTTATCATATGCCACGTTTACAATTTTATAGCTACAATAAAGATAATCTTTCAATGTATTGTACTTACAGAGGAAGAATTGGAATGGGGGTTGTTTAATCTTACTGCTGACGTGTGACGTGACGTGTGGCGTGACATGTGACGTGACGTATCTATTGTATTACATTAGGCTTATGTCTAATATTACAGTAGGCTTATGTCTAATATTACAGTAGGCATATGTCTAATATTACAGTAGGCTTATGTCTAATATTACAGTAGGCTTATGTCAAATATCATAGTAGGCGTATGTCTAATATTACAGTAGGTTTATGTCTAATATTACAGTAGACTTATGTCTAATATCATAGTAGGCGTATGTCTAATATTACAGTAGGCTTATGTCTAATATTACAGTAGACTTATGTCAAATATCATAGTAGGCGTATGTCTAATATTACAGTAGGTTTATGTCTAATATTACAGTAGACTTATGTCTAATATCATAGTAGGCGTATGTCTAATATTACAGTAGGCTTATGTCTAATATTACAGTAGGCTTATGTCTAATATTACACTCAGTAGGGCTTTATCACGGTTGTCCTACATTGTTCTGTTTTCATCACGGCTAACTTACATTTTACTAGGATTTTAATTATCTTTGTTTCACGTTTTACTGGTAAAGTATTTCCCTGAGAAGTGCAGAAAATGCAAAGGATCTTTATAATAAAGATAATCTTTCAATGTATTGTACTTACAGAGGAAGAATTGGAATGGGGGTTGTTTAATCTTACTGCTGACGTGTGACGTGACGTGTGGCGTGACATGTGACGTGACGTGTGATTTCTTTCTGGAATGGAATAATATAAGAAGAAATGGGTGGTTGGGTTTTAATAAGCAAACAAAATAAACATTTGCAAAAGTCCCTTCCCGTTTCCCCAAAATACACACACACAAACACATTCCCCAACACATCACACACACACACACACAAACACATTCCACAACACATCACACACACACATACACACACACAAACACATTCCCCAACACATCACACACACACACACACACACAAACACATTCCACAACACATCACACACACACACACACACACACACACACAAACACATTCCACAACACATCACACACACACACACACACACACATTTCCTAACACATACTAACACATTCCCCGATTCCTCAGGGACGCACGTAGAAAGAAAAGCAACACGAATCAAATTGCAAACTGATAATATATTAAACAGAAGCCTAATAAAACAAGAAAGTTCATTACGTTTATGGAAGTTTGTAAATCGCTCGTTATGGCAGTCAAATCATTCCTTGGACATTTCCTGCTGATAAGTCGTGCGAGTCTTAGCGCGTTATAGATCTACTAAGTGATTTCAACCAGCAAAGAAGATAATGCCAAATTCGCGAACTTTTGCTTTGATTCTTAAAACAACAAACGCCTCAGATAGCTACTTTGCATCCCAAAGCTGAAGTTAACCAAATTAACTCTTGTCTTAAAACAACAAACGCCTCAGATAGCTACTTTGCATCCCAAAGCTGGAGTTAACCAAATTAACTCTTGTCTCAGTAGTCTTAGAGCTTATTGTGTAAATGCTGCACACACGATTTTTAAAAAAAATTCTTTCTTTTCAGTTTCGCACGTAAATACAACTAGGAAAAGCAATTATATTGAACGCATATGATTTTATATACTAGGATGGAGTTTTTATGTTTTAAACTTTAATACAAAAAAGTTAAATAATCTTTTTGTCTACACTTCCTAATTGGCGATAGCTATAGCCAGAGGTTATAACAAATAATTTTAAAATCATTAATACTATTTATTTGGAAGAAAACGCCCTTTAATGTTAGATATCTTCGTGACGTAATAAAGATAGTAGATACTTCACTCATTCATTCATTGTTTCTGATGATCTCACGCATACCAAATTAATTAAATTAGGAATTAAGTACTATTTTCTAACACTTGTCACCTGTCAAAATACTACCACAATATTTAAATATTATCTGATTTTCACAAATAAATATTTTCTAAGAGCGCTCGTTTGCTTAGTTTTAAATAAATAGAAATAATAAAACAAATTTATCATAAAGTGAAACAAATCATACACCAGATATAACGATGCAATTATAATAAACAAGACAGAATGTGTTTAAGTACAGAGCGGCTATAAAATATGAAAATACGCCTGAAACAAATAATGTGATAATACAGACTGTAAACAAATAATGTGATAATACAGACTGTAAACAAATAATGTGATAATACAGACTGTAAACAAATAATGTGGTAAATACAGAGTGTAAACTAAAAGCAATCGTTGAAGTAATCAATCATTTTTCGATCTGTAAATTAGTTTTCTCATTGTCAATAGATCTACACAACTGTTGTTTTGATTTTCCTCATTGTCTATAGATCTACACAACTGTTGTTTTGATTTTCCTCATTGTCTATAGATCTACACAACTGTTGTTTTGATTTTTCTCATTGTAATAGATCTACACAACTGTTGTTTTTTTATTTTCCTCATTGTCTATAGATCTACACAACTGTTGTTTTGATTTTTCTCATTGTAATAGATCTACACAACTATTGTTTTGATTTTCCTCATTGTTTATAGATCTACACAACTGTTGTTTTGATTTTTCTCATTGTAATAGATCTACACAACTGTTGTTTTGATTTTTCTCATTGTCTATAGACCTACACAACTGTTGTTTTGATTTTCCTCATTGTCTATAGATCTACACAACTGTTGTTTTGATTTTCCTCATTGTCTATAGAACTACACAACTGTTGTTTTGATTTTTCTCATTGTCTTTAGATCTATACCGTAAGCTACACTCACACAGCTACACGATGAACAACAAGAAATTCACGTCCACACCACTTCCTCATTTGCTTATTTGGCGCGAGAACACTTACTTCGGATTAACTTGACAGGAGTATAATCCTACCTCTGCAGCTGTTTGTGTCCAGTCAATGGACTTCTATACCTCAGTTTTAAATGAACCACTCTTTCTTCCATACCCTGTGCACTTTTTCTTCCATTTTGGAACGAGAAACCGTTTCATTTTCTTTTCAATGAGTTATGTTTCCTTTTGTAGTAGCATTTTTTTTCTTGCTTAATACTCTGGAATTATAATTCGTCGTGACGTCGCAATATTTTTCTCACCTGTATTTACTTAAGTAATTGCATCTGTTGCTATTTATTCGTGGATTTAATATTCTTTTGTTAGCCACTAACTCTTACTTATTTAAGGGCGTAACGGACTTATAATTCACTGTGAAACTTGCACTATTTCTACTTATTTACAGACTTATAATTCACTGTGAAACCTGCGTTTTTATTTTACTTAATTATGGACATATAATTCAGACCGAAATGTGCAACTATTTCTATTTAATTACGGATTATAATTCATAATGAAATCTTCAGCTATTTAATTATGGACTTGTAATTCATCTTAAGACCTGCAGACATCTCTATTTATTTACTGATTTATATAATTCATTATGAAACCTGCAGTTATTTCTATTTAATTATGGACTTATAATTCTTTATGAAACCTTCAGCTGTTTCTTACTTATTTATGGACGTAATGGATTTACAATTCTTTATGAAACCTTCAGCTTATTTTCACTTATTTATGGATGTAATGGATTATAATTATCTATGAAACCCATAGGTATTTTTACGTATTTAGGGACGTAATAGATTTACAATTCCGTATATATATATAACCCGGGTAAACACTCTAATATTCTAGCCGTCTTTCTAACTTATGATCTCTTTAACTCATTAAGCCAAAAGAAAGTAGACATGCTTATCAATCAAAGAATCATGTGGAATACAAATATCATTCGGCCCTGCCTATTCAATGGGAGACAACTTTATTATAATTACGGAATTTCATTTGGTTCAGTTATATATCTATTCCATCATTCCAGTACTTCTGGACTGGCAACATCCTTAGTTGTGTTTTTAATTTTTTTTTTAAAAGGAAACTATACTAAACCAAATCACTGACAGTATTTTAGGAATGGACTGGGTAAAAACGATGCAATACGTCCGGCCTGGTTCAAGCCACGAATAGATTTCTGATTCTCTAACCCTTACTCAAAACTAAATTCAACTTCAGTTTGGGTGATGGGGCACTGTGTCCTCTAGGATCTCTCTGAGGTTAGCGACAGTTGACATAGAATTTTGTTACAGCCAAGAGTTTGCGAAAATGCGTTCCCATGGTACGGAGAAGGTTACAAAAAGTTAGAATTATATAATAAGGTAACAATTCAATGATACATGGGCTAAAGTAAAGTATGACTGAATGTAACTTTAATAATAATAATAATAATAATAATAATAATAATAATAATAATAATAATAATAATAATAATAACTACAACAACAACATCTGAATTGGAAGGCTATCCGAATAAACTCCCTGTTAACCACAGACTCGCCCCACTTCTAAAATCAGCACTCCTCGGAAGTGTCCAAATTCTCCGTAAAACCTTGGATCTCCCAAAATCTGGTAAGAAACTGAGACCTTGGATCACAACCGACGACGACGACGACGATGATGATGATCGTTATCAAAGCCTTTAGGCTAATTCTTTTGTTCAAGTAATCCCCCAAAATACAAGATTAAGCCACAAAATGAAATTAAGACAGTTAGTAAGGCACATACTTTACGTGGATGTCCAAATATGAAAATGATGACAGCTCTTTGATCAATACTTTCACAGATTTAATGAGGACTTTCAGATAACATTCGCACTTGAAAAGTGTAAAAGTTATATCATCCGAAAAAGAAAGATCAAACGCATACATTGCTTACAGTAGAACTTCAGGAAAAAAGTCAATTTCAAAAATGGCTTACAATTTGTAGTCAGAAATAAGAAGGATAGCAGTGTTTGACGTTACTTTCGACATCAATAAAAACAAATTTATGCCAAGATATTCACCATTAATTTACAACTCTCGTGTCATGCTTAATAATTAGTAAATTATCCGTTTTAATAAACAAATCTAAATATGTAGTATGCAGAAATATGAATACCGTTATCCATTGCCCTAACCATATCTAAACATATTTCACATTGTAAAGTAAGTGAACTATACCTAAACATATTTCACATTATAAAGTAAGTGAACCATATCTAAACATATTTCACATTATAAAGTAAGTGAACCATATCTAAACATATTTCACATTATAAAGTAAGTGAACCACATCTAAACATATTTCACATTATACAGTAAGTGAACCATATCAAGTGAACCATATCTAAACATATTTCACATTATAAAGTAAGTGAACCATAGGTCAAATTTTGCATTACGTTCTAACGTGTCCCTTAACATGATCACGTAATTAGATAAAATCCTATCTGCAGCCGTTACCCTGACCACCTATGCATAAACATGTCCGTTAACAAGGAAGTGTCCCCCAAAATGATGAACAGGCTTCCTGAACCGAGTTGTAGCTGGTGCTGTTCCAGATTTCTTGTACTTCCATCAAGAGCACATAATATGTTCAGAAGACTTTCTGTTACCGATTCGCTTTCGAGGAAATGGATTTTTATTTCCAAGCAGTAGTCATTTCAACTGGACTAATTCTGTTCTTTTCCTTACATTTTATTTTAAAGTAATCGTATTCTAACGCATAATTTAAGCCACAGAGATAAAATGTCAAAGTGGAAGCAGTTGCTGGAAGTCTATTTTCATGCGTAATAAGATAATACAGACAAGAGTGGAAATTAATAAATTATTGACAAATATATGCACATACCTGCAGATAGATAGACAGACAGAGAGACAGACAGATAGACAGATAGATAGATAGATAGAGAGACAGACAGATAGATAGATAGATAGATAGATAGATAGATAGATAGATAGATAGATAGATAGATAGATAGATAGATAGATAGATAGATAGATAGATAGATAGATAGACAGATAGATAGATAGATCAGTGAGCCTTCGTTATGCTGTTCAATACAGTTATTAGTATCCAGTGACGTCACTTAGGTCAATGTCAACACTCGTGATTAGACGAATAGTTGATTACATAGCAGGTGGCCTTGGCCGAAATCTGGAGGATGCGACTCTCGAATGAGGTCTCAAGATATCCTTTTAGCAAACTTGATCGTAATAATAAAATAATAATAAGGATCTCTGCGGCACCTCTTGATCTAACAAATTATATGTATGTTAACTATCACAAAATTTCGCACCGTACGACATTTGTAGTCTCGGTCGTGAGACCAAGATGTTGATCATGTGACATCTTAATCTGCAGAAATTAATATAAATCTATTGGTGAAGTTCGTAAATAATTCCGCTTTATTTCTTATGGTAGGAACTGCACTTTCGAGATTGAAAGTTGTAGTTTATACATGTACATTTAGAGGATATTTTTTAAAATGGTAATCGTATGCAATAACTAAGTGCTAACAGCGGATTGCATAGTTGTCGTTGACATGCATAAAGGAACAACAAGTAAGGATACGATAGCTTACGTATGTCGGGCAAAGTGTTTTAACTTCTTGAAAAAAATATATATAACGAAATGAAATAGCTATTTGGTGTATAATGTAATTTTGCGCCTGGATTTGCTTGTTTTGTTTTATATATATAGTTCTTTCATATGATTGTCAGATTTTATTAAAACCTTGTCTAGTGTTTAAGTAAACTACTTATTTTTTTGTTATAAATTTAAGTGCCGTATCAATTATTCATTTTTTTAATTTACCACACACACACACACACACACATACACATCTATCTATTTATCTATATATATATATATATATATATATATATATATATATATATATATATATATATATATATAACCCTATTCCCAGACTTAAGCGGACCAAATAAGCTTAAAAACCAGACTTATGTCGACCTACAGCAATAGGCAGACCGCCTCTTGGTCTGCCTAAGTTTCAGATTGTTCATTCTTATAAATAAAGCTTAATTTTGCCATTTTTCTCTCATAGTTTTATCTTTGTTGTTATTATCTTTGACATAAACCACTAAATTTCATATTTTAATAGTTTTTCCTGTGAGTTTTCATCGAAATTCGGGTGCGATTTTGAAGGTTGTATACTTCGGGCATTATTGATATGCTTAAAATCCAGAGTTATGTAGACCGTTGAAAAAGTGGTTGTAACTATGTAGTTTGCGTGTATACTATATACTTCCTAAATGTCATCGTTTAGAAAAGAATGTCTTTCATCGATATAACTGATTAATTTTACTAAATTCAGTTTATTTCTACATTTAATTAAGCGTGAGGTTAGAGTACCCTGTTGACAACGATTTTATGGTCACACTACGTACCTAATTAAACACAATATGGAAGTGAAAAGAATGCTCTGGAAAGGTAAAACTGAAACCGGCTGATATAATGTGTATATTAAAGTCATAATAATCAAATTAGAATCTCCATACACTTTAAAATAATTTTAAAACATATTTTTTGTAACTCGACTCGAACACGTTAAATTGGATTGCTTCCCTTTTCCTGTATCACTGTTTAAGGCCCCAAAATGTATATTTTTATTTTCTACAAACTGGCTTAAACTAACGATTCAAGTGGCCTTTCTCTAGGTCAAGAAATTACTTTTACATCTATTATAAACAAATAGAATGCCGCTTTTGTGGTTTAAAGATTAGAATATTGCTTAAACTCGCTCAATCGAAGAACTGATTTTTTTCAAAATGGCGGCTTACGATTGTCTAGTACTGTAAGTGTAAGTAGGTTGCACAGAAACTATAAACTAAAATAAAGGCTAAAGGCTTACTTAAATTTGATATTAATAATGATATTTAATTTCTCAAAGGAAAAAGCTACACAGTTTAAGAAGCATTATTTAAGTATTTTATTCTGAACTCGATCTCAATGTACAATGACAGCCTATATTAGTTATGCATGTAAACAACAAAGAGCAAATTAATTGTTTGGTTTAAATTTTAACAATTATTGTATTTCCAAAAACGAATAAACTGTTACATTAAAAAGTCTGCTTAGAAATCAGTAGAGGATTATTTGCATAATTTTCAGAGTTTATTTTCTTGAAATCACCATTAGCTATATAGATTTTGCAAAATTATTGATTAAATAAGTTGTGGAAATATATTAGATTTTATAAATCAACATCATATGAACAATAGAATTAAATGTAACATTAACTATTTATTTTTATTTTTTTATATGTCTATCTAATTATTACTCTTGTAATACAAGTTATTTCCATTTAAAGAATTGTGAAAGCACTAGAAGTAAAACTACTATTCAAAACAAAATTAAACCATGTGATACTTTGAAATATTTTTCAGATTTATACATAATATATTAATATTAGTATAATTGTAACACTGCAGATTTCATTAAGTCAGACCCATTTGGTACTCTGAAATCTTGTTTACAGCAGATGACATTTTTCCTAGTGGATATTACTTGCCTCTGAAATACACTCCCAACTGGTATTTATTTGGAAAAAATAATTAATTTCTATGCAACACTTTTATTAAATATTGACTTTTCCAAGGAGGATTGTGAGAGACTTGTGTAATATTCAAAATTCCTTTCAAGATAATATGTTCTTACCAACAAGAATAGCTATCCCACTTCTTTGTAATTAATTCTAATTTATACATGCATGTTTGTAAATCAATTTCTGCATCATAATAATACATTCCACCATTCATTTAACTGTGTACTGATGGATTTGACTTGTTATACATTGTCATAAATTTATAAATATCATTCAGCTTGTAAAATGCACTACTCAGTTGTTAAGCTCTCTAATTTATAGATGTATGTTGTAAATCCATTTCTGCACCATAATAATACATTCCATCATTCATTTTACTGTGAAATGATGGATTTGATTATTATACTAAATTATAGATATGTAAATATCATTCAGCTTGTAAGATGCACTACTCAGTTATTAAGCTCTTATATATTTCCAGGTCTTGAAAAAACACACTCTGCTATGTTTATAGCAGGAGTGCAATTATTACTGCTATGTAAATATAATAATTTCTAACAGTAGTAATAATACTGAAGTCCAAGAAACTGAAGAAAGATATGTCAATAGAAAAACTGAATATTTACTGTTTCCATTTAACAAAACTGTTTGAATAGTGATAGTGATAGTTAACATGTTCATAATGTATAACTGAAAGTTACAGGGCAATATTATATACAGTTAATACAGCTTATATAGCTACAAAATGATCATGGATTAGGAAAGTTGTTAAAAAATAATAGAACATACTACCAGACATATAATAGATAACCTGAAATAAGACAACTACCTTATATTCAGTTATTCAGTTAATAGTTAAATACACTAATAAAAAAAATAAAACATAAATAATAAGATTGTTGCATTGTATGAAGCAAATAAAGTAGCACTAAAGTGACAAATCCATTATGTTTTCAGCTTGTGTTGTATACAACACTTTAGACTCTCACTCACTGATCCACTATTAAAAATCACTAATCTTGTGAATACATATGAAATATTTTCTTAATAATAGAACTGACTCAGATTGGATTATGAGACTATTAAAAATATGTAATGTTGCAAATACATATGAAATATTTTCTTAATAGTAGAACTGACACATATTGGATTATGAGACTATTATTAGGCTAGTGACTTTAATGAGGGATGAGGTACAGATATAATGTATTTTAATGTAAAGGATATCCAGCAATATACAAATAAATAATAATTTAATTTGGAATATATTTTAGTGTTCCAGAATGTCAGTTCTAAGATATGAATTGATTATAAGAAATTGATAATAATAATAGTATATTACAAAATTTCACACTAAACAACAAAATTCACTAGCAAAAATGCCAAGTTCAGCATTTCAAATCTTACATATGCACATTGGATAAACTAAAAGATACATGAGAGCTATTAATAATATATGCCTACATGAGAAATTAAAACAATAATTATCATTTTAAAGTGGCTGTATCTCTACTGGTCACAAAGAAACTTTTTAAATCTTATATTTTTTAATTTGCTCTATGGATCACTATGCTATAATTGATTTATACATTTATGAAAACTAAATGTTTTCTTTATATTAGCTGCAAAAACTAGTACTGTATTAATATAACTTATGTATATACATATATATTTATTTCAAATGTAATTTAGAGTAAGGGTGTGCAGCAAGTATTATTTCATCCAAAAGTAAAAAGAAAAATTTCAATTCGGTTCAAGTTTAGGATGATTGGAAACACAACTGTGTACAGAGATGCAATGAATATTTCTTTACTTCTTCAAATCCTTTACAACTATGAACAATAACTGTATTAGTCTCAAGACTGTGTATTTACAGTAGCTGATGCAATAGAGTAACTTATGTGGAAACTATAGTTAGATTTAATTTCACTACAAAAAGAAATGACAATGTGTGCTATTTTTTGCAGTCCATAACGTTATTCAAAACTGTGTGGTAGTATTTAAAGTAATATTTATACTGGTAGTTTAAAAGTGAAATAGAAAAGATATAGAGCATTGTGAATGAAATGAAAATTGATTTATTTTTATAGATAAATAAAATACTTCTCCTTGTGGTTTTTGACTCGCACAAAAATGAAAGAAAAATAGAATACTCCTTTCTATCTTTTTTCTCTTAGCCAAATTATTTGACTATCAACTTTTAGCACTGTCATATAGGTGCTACGAACTTTCTTGTGTCAGTTTTGCACGAATAGTAATTAAAAGTTTTCAGTCGAATTGCACTGCCCCTTTTGTCACGTGGAGAGCTAATTCCCTCAACTCTGTCGTGGTGGAGATAATGGGCTTTCTTTTGTCAACTCAAAGAGACCATCCTATTGTTCGTATCTTAACGGTTTATAGTGGGTTTTCCAAACACCCTGACCCCTGTCGTCTTCCTAACAGCCAGGCGGCTTATATCAAAAGTTAATCCTTCCTCCTCGCCTACACTCGTACACGTGAGAACAACAGTACCTATCTTTACTACTGACTGGCGATTGTTGTGCAAACATTTTTTTCTTCTTAGCAGTGTTAGTGAATGGCTACGCATTCTTTCGTACTTCCATCAAATCAACACTGCACACATTTATGTACACAAAGGTGTGTACGGTAGACCCAACAGCTCCATACACAATTGTCGTGTTTAAAAACAAGGGGGTCATTATACGTAATATCGAAGGAGAGAAGTTATATGACATATATCTAGATGCAAAGTGTTACTCGATGCTATTTTTACTGCAATATTTAAGTTATTAAAACACAAAATTTAACAGAAACAAAATCTAAATCAGGAATAAAAGATATATTCTAAAATTTATATTCGTTTTTTTTATTTACAGCTAATCCTAACCCTAACATTTCTCTTAAAAAAAAACACCAAAACTATCTCTAAAATTCCCTAACCATATTTTTTCTCTAACCTAAAACAAGAGAGTTGTGTATTGAGTCGCTTCTAATCAACGGTGAGCAATGAGCGGGAAAATATCAGGAAAAAAGTCACAGGAAAAAAAAAAGTCATAGGAAATAAAATCACAAGAAAAAAGTTACAGGAAATAAATTCACAATATAAAGTCAAAAGTGTCAGAGTGTATATGTTATAATACTTATTAACAGTAAGTGAAGCAGGAAAAGGCAAGGAGGTTAACAGCTCGCTCAAAATGTGTGTGATTCAAGTGTATTTTATATACCGTATAAAAGCTTTGTAATACATACATTTAGTTAATTAATTTTCAGTGTAAGTCGGTATGCTTGCTTATTATTGAGTGAATAACAGTAAATGGAAGTAAGCGATGGCTCATTAGGATCCTCGTTCGATTCTCGCTCGTTGAGGGTAAATGTGTGTGTGTGTGTGTGTGTGTGTGTGTGTGTGTGTACGTACTTGCGAAGTTTCAGTTCTGCGGTAAATTGCTTTATATGCAAGTTGCTGGAGTCCTTTCAAGTCTTCTATAAATGTTTCAAACTTGTTCTACCAAAATTGATCAGAGGCTCCCACTTTATACAGTTTATCAGCTATTAATTATTCACTGTGTTAAATTTGTAACCAGAAAACGTTAGTTTGCCTTCACTCGTGCGTATAATCCAGCTAATCAAACGTAGGCATGACATTTTAAGGAGTGTGGCATCTTGGAAGAGGAAAGAGCACTTACTTCGCGATCAATCGATTCACCGCACTCCCTCAAAGGACTATGTGCTCTGTGTACATAGAAGCCTACATAACTTTTTCTTGTTTTCAGTGTTTCAAGCCGTAAGTAAGAAGGAAATACGCAATGTAATAACCAAACTGAAACTGAAACAAGCAAACTGAAACTTACTTAAAATCATGTGAAATATTGAAACTCGATTTGACAGTTATTTCAAAACTTTAATTAAACTAGTTTATTTGATATTAGGAAAAATATTAAAAGTTTAAACTAGTTTCATATATCATCAAATAATAAGAAAGCTTCAATTAATAAACATTTCTATATGTGCCTTTGTACTTAGTAAGAAGAAGTGGCAGGAGAATGACCTGCTGTTTATTAGTCATATGCTTGAATCATGAATCTATTTTTATTAATGCTATCATCCTTTTAGTTCATTCATATGTAATGCTTGTCTGTAAATGAGGTCGTGTGGTTTGCGTGGAATGTGTACACGTTAATAAAACAAACAGATAGAGAGAAACAGAGTAGTAATTTACTAGATTATATTGTAATAATTCAGTCAATACACAAATGCGTTCATTTTTAAAGACACAAATGACATATTATCTTGCTAATCAGTATTGGCATACAGCTTAATTTTCGCCAAACATTTTTATCTATCTCTCTATTGATTTGACGTTAAATTGCTCGTAACATTGAGTAAGCAGATGCATTTCGATACGTGAAGAAAAAAAAATTTAAATGTGTAGTTTGTTTGTTTCCATTCTATTGGTTATTTTTTCTTTTCTTAAGGAAGATTAAATCAGCAAACATTTTTTTGTTTATAAAGTGAGTATGGAATGTCGTCTTTGTATTTAATAAAAAATGGCAAGAGAATGACCTTACAATAACTTTAGTATAATATTTTAACTTTATGCGCCCAATTATGAAAAAAACTACATTGTCTTCTTCTGCTTTGGTTTACAGAGTGACCAATAATATTTTAAAGATATCAAACGTAATACTAATTTACACCATCTCTGTTATAGAAAAATAAATATGGAAATACAGAATCTGAAATCAGTGAAACACGACTATAAAGAATAGAGTAAGCGATATCTTTTATTCAAATAAAAGTGATCATTGCTTAGAGAAACCTCTTAAAGCGTTCTAAAAGGAAATAAGCATTATTTAAACTTTTATTATGTTAATTAAGTAATTGATTTAATTAAAGAATATTAAGGCACTCTGATAGGTTAATTGTCTTCTTTTGTTGATTCTGATTCTGACAAAATGGAGCAATATTACAAATACCTCTTTGAACAAATAAAATGTTTCTGCGTGTGCTGAACCCGAATCTGAAGTTAGTTTTATTAAATTCCTCGTACTATTCCGCATAATTAGAAAAATAAAATTTTCGCAAAAAAAATCATAATTCGAGAAATATGAAATATTATCATTTCAAAATAAGCCACGCGTATTTCTGCATAATCCTGCAAAGGCTGTCAAAATTTCAGCGACTTTAGTAGAAAACGCGATTTGGCGCCAAAATTTCTTTGTCTCAAAAAATCGACTTTACCTACTAATAATGCAAGGCGCTAACTGAAGTCGACATTTTGACAAAAGCTGAATTTCTACAAAACTAATTGTCAGAAAAGGACTAAAATTGGTAGGCATGAAACTAAATCCTTTGTGACTCGGAATGTAAAATAAAAAGTCTGATATTCCAAAGAACTCTACAGAAAAACCCGTTCCTGCAACCCTTCTGCAAAAATTGAGTTTTCTTGATTTTTCGAAGCGTTCGTCTTTTTATCTGACGAACGCTTTACTCTACATGCATTAAATTCAGGTACCTAATGCACAACCATGGGTCTTATGACTTCTATTTATTGAGTATTTTTAGAGTAATCCATGTCGGAAATAATTAGGTTCAAACTACTTAAAATGGCCCATTTCCCGCTTCGGCTCGTTCGGATGGCCACAGTCACCTGTAATGTTACTCCTCAGCTCCGTTCTCAGGGATGATTTCGAAAGAGGAATCTATGGGCTACGCCCAGAAGTTAAGTGTATGATTGTATGTCTATAACTGCGCGCACCACAATAGGGTAATCACGATGACCAAACTTTGCAAATCGGCCAAAGGTGCGAAAATATCCAAACGTCAATTCTGACAAATTGGCGCAATATTACAAATACCTCTTTGAACAAATAAACTGTATCCGCGTGTGCTGAACCCGAATCTGAAGTTAGTTTTATTAAATTCCTCGTACTTTAAGAGAAATGCGCATAATTAGAAAAATAAAATTTTCACAAAAAAAATCATATTTCGAGAAATATGAAATATTATCGTTTCAAAATAAGCCACGAGTCTTCCTGTATTATCCTGCAAAATCTATCAAAATTTCAGCGACTTTAGTAGAAAACGCGATTTGGCGCCAAAATTTCTTTGTCTCAAAAAATCGACTTTACCTACTAATAATGCAAGGCGCTAACTGAAGTCGACATTTTGACAAAAGCTGAATTTCTACAAAACTAATTGTCAGAAAAGGACTAAAATTGGTAGGCATGAAACTAAATCCTTTGTGACTCGGAATGTAAAATAAAAAGTCTGATATTCCAAAGAACTCTACAGAAAAACCCGTTCCTGCAACCCTTCTGCAAAAATTGAGTTTTCTTGATTTTTCGAAGCGTTCGTCTTTTTATCTGACGAACGCTTTACTCTACATGCATTAAATTCAGGTACCTAATGCACAACCATGGGTCTTATGACTTCTATTTATTGAGTATTTTTAGAGTAATCCATGTCGGAAATAATTAGGTTCAAACTACTTAAAATGGCCCATTTCCCGCTTCGGCTCGTTCGGATGGCCACAGTCACCTGTAATGTTACTCCTCAGCTCCGTTCTCAGGGATGATTTCGAAAGAGGAATCTATGGGCTACGTCCAGAAGTTAAGTGTATGATTGTATGTCTATAACTGCGCGCACCACAATAGGGTAATCACGATGACCAAACTTTGCAAATCGGCCAAAGGTGCGAAAATATCCAAACGTCAATTCTGACAAATTGGCGCAATATTACAAATACCTCTTTGAACAAATAAACTGTATCCGCGTGTGCTGAACCCGAATCTGAAGTTAGTTTTATTAAATTCCTCGTACTTTAAGAGAAATGCGCATAATTAGAAAAATAAAATTTTCACAAAAAAATTCATAATTCGAGAAATATGAAATATTATCGTTTCAAAATAAGCCACGAGTCTTCCTGTATTATCCTGCAAAATCTATCAAAATTTCAGCGACTTTAGTAGAAAACGCGATTTGGCGCCAAAATTTCTTTGTCTCAAAAAATCGACTTTACCTACTAATAATGCAAGGCGCTAACTGAAGTCGACATTTTGACAAAAGCTGAATTTCTACAAAACTAATTGTCAGAAAAGGACTAAAATTGGTAGGCATGAAACTAAATCCTTTGTGACTCGGAATGTAAAATAAAAAGTCTGATATTCCAAAGAACTCTACAGAAAAACCTGTTCCTGCAACCCTCCTGCAAAAATTGAGTTTTCTTGATTTTTCGAAGCGTTTGACTTTTTATCTGACGAACGCTTTACTCTACATGCATTGAATTCAGGTACCTAATGCACAACCACGGGTCCTATGATCTGTATTTATTGAGTATTTTTAGAGTAATCCATGTCGGAAATAATTAGGTTCAAACTACTTAAAATGGCCCATTTCCCGCTTTAGCTCGTTCGGATGGCTGTGGTCACCTGTAATTCTACTCCTCTAATTGTTAGAAAAGGACTAAAATTGGTAGGCATGAAGCAAAATAATTTGTGACTCTGAATATAAAATAAAAAGTCGGATATTCGCAATATCTCTTGAGATAATAAAATTCGTGCACCTGACCCCCAAATTTCTTTTTTTCAATTTTTTATTTGCTTGACTTTATATCTGTAAATAGAATTTTATACATATTTTTAATATAAAAAGACACTATCAAACAACTGAAATAGTTACTCTGATTTAGAAAGCAATATTAATCAGTTCATGCATAAAGAATATTTATTGACCCTAATTAGAAAGTCGTTTTTATTGGTCAATGATCAATCCTGCTATTTTTTTGTGTGTGAAATATATTTTAAACAACAAAATCCATCTGAATCCATCAAATTCAATATATGGTTGCAATAAAGTTATTGCATTGAGATAATTATAATGAATTTACAACCTCGTAATTTTACTCCTCAGCTCCGTTCTCAGGGATGATTTCGAAAGAGGAATCTACGGACTACGTCCAGAAGTTAAGTGTATAATTGTATGTCCATAACTGCGCGCGCAACAATACGGTAATCAAGATGACCCAATTTCGCAAATCGGCCCAAAGTGCGTGTCAGGCGAAAACAAAACTTAGCCCGGCATCACTCCATAAACATTAAAAATTTAAAATAGTAAAATATAGATACACAAGGGGTATAGGAACAATAGCACAAAATACACATTCAAATCATTCAACCAAGACACAAATTACAAGACTGACCAACCACTCCAAGACATTAGCAGGATGTTAGAGTTATACAAGACTGACCACACATGGCTAGGGCACAGGAAATGGTTAGGGATCCAAGGGTCACTTGTAGCTAACTGATAGACTCACACTGAGCTATGGGCTAGGGTACAGGAAGCGGTCAGGGGATCAAAGGGCCACTCTTAGCTAACGGTAGAGGGAGGGGTTAGTTTTTAATTCATATTTAAATAACTGCAAATCAGAAAAAGGACACACCTGGTGGATCGCAGGAGAAATAATTCCTGAGTCATAAGGAAATGTGGAAATTCATATAACTTTAGAACTTCCCGACGGATCAACATCCTTGTACCCCACTGTCACAGTCTGATAAAATTGTCCGACTTCGTGACCCACTTGCCTTGTTTACTTCAAATTCGAATATTTGAAACCCTTGGCCCTTTGTTCAAAGCTTCCTTTTTCTAGGTGCTTCTAGAACAGGTCAAGATGTTATGTAACTTTAGGACCATTGTCCAGTTCTCGAACCAACCACATGCTTTGCGAACAGTCACGTGATACGCAATATACCTTTCTATATATGTACCCACACGCTTCCGCTCCCTCACTTCGAGCACATTTTAGCTAATTCCATCAGCTTACTCGGGTCGTGAGAGGCAGCCGGCGCCATAGAGAATCAAGGTACCCTTCGACTTCTCTCAAAGGTATCATTTTATTTAATAGTATTTGTCTATGTATTGTTTAAGTATGTATTTGTGCTATGTATTATATGATTTCCATATACACTTGAGCATGGTTCAGAGAAATAGCTGAAAACCTATATGTTACGGAATATAAATTTATTGTAACCATTTTTCCATTTCTGTACTTTAATTTATATTGTTTTAATTCACTAAGAGCCAGAATGCTGCGCTCGATATGAATTCTTCATGTAATTCAATTATTGCGTGTAATTTAAATTGTAAATTGTGAAGCGCTCTGTCGGCTTGAATTACCCCTTGTATGAACATTAATTTAACGTTGTATCTATTTTATTGCTTCATACGTCATGACTGTTAAATGGAACACATGTGAGACGATTATATTTTTTCTAAAATTTAATTGTAAGCGACGCGAGGTCGAAACTCCTTGTTCAGCGCATTTAATTGAGCCATGCCTAGGTAGGACCTGTTAGGTTGAGAATTATATCCAAACACGTTGCATCCACAGGTCGGCTCATGGTTCATGTTCACCCATGCCTCACCTGCATTAGCTTATTGGTGTAAGCGTGTCGAAATCCACTCTGAGGGCCATGCTGCAAAAATTCCAGTTCCTAGCCACTAACAAAGGGACATCATTCCTTATGCACCACGTGTGTCGTTAAAGGGGGACTGAGGGAACGAATCAGCATGACTGAGTGTTGAGACCAAGGATACAAGAATAGAGCTAAGTGCAAGATCAAGTGTACAGATCTCAAAGGAACACTTTTCTGGCAATTTAGATTGACAAAATCAGGCATAGGCGCGTAAAGACAGAGTGAAGACTATTCGCGTTGCATTCGATTTATTGTTAATTTGTTAAACTTTATTAAATCTTATTTCCTTGTTAATACCTCTTAGTAGTTGATTTCTATGCACAATAGACCAATTAGATTAATTCTTAGATTTGAATGGGGGCGGATGAGCAGAAAGATTGATGACGAGTGCATATTAATTTAGAGGGATTTAACTGTTTTCAAATCTAGCTAAAAGTTCGCAGTTTATTAGTCTGTAAATTTGTCGTCTGAACTACAAGACGCACTTTTAATTAGTCAGATAATAAATTGAGCAACCAGTCTGCGTAGAATATGAGAGGAAGAATTAATTATATTTAAAGTCTTTTAATTATTCTAAGCAGGGTCTTTAAATAAATACTGGAAACGTAACAAGTGTGGGTCGTCGCGGGATTGATATGTATTAAATTGTAAATTGTAACATTTTTATACATAGGGCGCATCATAACCTAGAAACGAACGAACGAACAGAATTGCCAATTGTTCTTTTGATTTTTGTATCACTGATTTTCTTTGCTTTTGTTGTGACATGTGCATGTATTCTTTTGCAGAGTAGCGTGCATGTTAGTTAATGTTGATATATTTAAGCGTAGTTAAATATGTCATGTTAGCTATTGAATGATTTATTTAGTATTGTGTTACTGAGTACTTCATTGTGAGGAGTCGAAGGTTATACCGCCAGCTAGGAGAGTTATCGGTAGTAACAGACTTCGGACTATTATATTTAGGGTGCTAGATATAATGTGTAATGTTGTATGGTAGGAGCCGTGACATTACGAAAGTCTTGGAACAGCGGACACTGTGACAAGCAGGTGAAACGTGTAAGAGTTAACGCGCAATTTATTTCGGAAGGTGTTCTGAGTAAATTAAATAATTTTTGTAAGGTTGTAGCCTAAAAGTTATTTTCGGGATAAGCGGAGTTATCGCCGACGGTTAAAACACACAATTCACGAGATACATTGTTATTGTAGCCAGCGCGCTAAGACAGTAAAATGGATCGCAAACAGGTTCTCGAAGACCTGAAAGAAACCGGTATCATGATAGGATATCAGGGTGACGAACTGACTAGCTACATTAAAACTGAGCTAGAGAAAGCGGAAAAGGAGAGACAAGAGATAGAAAGGGAAGAACGGTTAGCTGCCCGCGAAGCTAAGAAGTTAGAGGCTGAAAGACTAGCTGAAACCGAGGCTAAACGCATCGCAGCGGACACAGAAGCAAAACGCATCGCAGCGGATACAGAAGCCAAACGCATCGCGGCAGACGCGGAAATAAAACGGTTAGAATGGGAAGTAAAGAAACTAGAAGTTACCAATCCAAACCGTGATCGCAGAAGCAGTGGTGATTCGCATTCTAGCGATGGAAATAATCACAGTAGAATTGAAAATATCATTCCAAAGATAAATATGGTCCCATTTGATGAGAACAAAGATCAAATAGACGCGTATTTAAAAACGTTTGAAAAGTTAGCCAGAGCAACGAACATTCCAGCGGAACATTGGGCGATAAATTTATCGGGGTTATTGCAGGGCAGTGCGAAAAACGAGTTCAATAAGCTTAGCGATTCTGAGTCAGATAATTACGACACAGTCAAGGCCGCATTATTGAAACGTTACAAACTCACAGCAGATACATACCGACGTAAGTTTAAACAGGCCACTAAAGCCAGTTCAGAGACGCACGCACAGTACATACGACGTGTAACTGACTTGTTCCAAAGATGGATAGATCTAGCCGAAACTCCACAGACGTACGCAGGTCTTAGGGATGAAATGGTAAAAGACCATATTCTCGGGTCATACAAATCAGATCTACTGATTCACTTAGCAATAAGGGAAAAATCTACGCTAGAGGAGATAGGCAACGCCGCCGATCGCTTTGATGACGCACATTCTCAATTCTCGAACGCACACGCGAACAACAAGTCTCGACCGAACGAACCGCAGACTCGAAAGGATAAGAAAAATGACGGGAAGGCACCTAATGAGCGTGATGATAAAACATCTAAACCCGACACTAAAAACAAGTCCGACAAACAGAAAGATAAAAAGAATCTTGCATGTTACACTTGTGGTGATAGTGGCCATTTTTCACGAACATGTCCTGAAAAGAAAACAGCTAAAGTTTACGCAGTAGAAAGTCATACACCTAAAACAGAAAAGTCGAATCGAACACCAGTACAGGCAAACGGTCACGATACAATCGCTTTGCTTGATACAGGGTGTGAGCTGGACGCTATTGTAAATGCATCATTAGTTAACCGTACCGACTACACAGGGGAGACAATCTCTGTCACCTTTGCAAACGGCGAACAAGACATTTTACCAGTAGCTGAAGTCTCGATTGTTTCAGACTTTGTAGAAGGAACAGTCAAAGCGGCAGTTATGGAAAACTCACCGCATGACGTGATCCTTGGTTGCAAGTATGTTTTGCCGTGCAAAAAACAAACTTCAACTGAACCACCACTGGTTAACGCTGTAACCAGAGCAGCGAGTAGTAAAGACAAATCTGTAACTGCACCGATGTCTGCCGCACCAGCCGTAGATAAAGCAACAGTTAGCGAGATTAAAATATTACAAGCTGAGGACGAAACACTAGACAAGTTACGCAGACAAGCTGTACTTGTTAGTGACGTCAACACTGACGATTCGAATAAGAAAGCGTGCATTATTCTGAAAAAGGGTTTATTGTACCGCTATTCGAAAGTGGGAGACGAATTTCGGAAACAATTAGTCGTTCCACAAACCAAACGAAATGACGTATTACGATTAGGTCATGAGAGTCTTTTTGGTGCACACATGGGTGTACAAAAAACAACTAGTCGTATTACAAGTGAGTTTTATTGGCCGGACATCACTGCCGATATCCGTAGATTCGTGTTAAGTTGCGACACATGCCAGAGAACACAGTCTAAAAATTCAATCAGACCCGCACCGTTAGGAGAGCCTGAACTGATCAGTGAACCCTACAAGCGCGTAGCATTGGATTTGATTGGGCCTATAATACCCACATCAACGAGAGGTAATCGATACGTGCTGACCACTATTGATTACGCAACAAGATTCGCCGACGCAGTACCATTGAAAAATATTGATACTGAAACTGTCGCCGAAGCCCTTTTCGGTCTTTGGAGTCGTGTTGGAATTCCTACTGAAATTTTGACGGATCAGGGGAGTCAATTCATAGGCAACGTAATGAAGGAAGTAAATCGTTTACTTTCCATCAAACATCTTACTTGCACACCATACCACCCCCAGGCAAATGGTCTGATTGAAAAATACAATGGGACATTAAAAACAGCACTTAAAAAGCTCGCCACTGATAAACCGAAAGACTGGGACAGATACATCCCTGCCCTACTATTTGCATATAGGGAGGTGCCACAATCTTCCACTGGATTTTCACCATTCGAGCTACTTTACGGACGTACTGTACGCGGACCGATGATGATTTTGAAGGCACTTTGGACTGATGAAAAGACAGATGACGAAGTTAAGACAACTTATACATACGTCACTGACTTAAGAAACCGTCTTGAAACTATAGGCAAGATAGCACGGGAAAACTTGACGATAGCTCAGTCTAGACAGGCAGAATATTACAATAAGCACACCAAACCTAGAGAATTTGAAGTTAATGACAAAGTGTTACTGTTGCTTCCTGAAGCACATAACAAACTTCAGATGAAATGGAAGGGGCCCTTTGTAGTTACCGCCAAGCTAGGGGGACTGAACTATAAGGTGCAGACAGGAAAGAGAGAGAAAATCTTTCATGTTAACCTACTCAAAAAGTACATAAGCCGTGAGGATCAAACCACTCAAGCTGATTTTGTCGTAGCGACGATAGTTACAGAAGACGAGGGGGGTACTGATTGCGTCACTGGTACTTTACCAAACTGTCCTCTACAGACGGACGAAACTGTCAAAGACGTTAGGGTAAATGAAGCCTTGACAGAAAGACAGAAAAAAGAAGTGAATGAATTGCTTAATGAGTTCTCATCTACTCTGACAGACAAACCAGGGTTGACAGACTTAATAGAATTTTCACTGAAGCTGACTGACAACAAACCGATACGTTTGAAGCCGTATCCGTTGCCACACGCTAAGATAGATGACGTTAGACGTGAGATTAAGACTATGCTAGATCTAGGGGTCATAGAGAAGACTGACAGTGCCTACGGATCACCCATCGTGTTGATTAAAAAACGTGATAACTCGTTCCGTTTTTGCGTAGACTACCGCAAACTCAATCAAGTGACAGAGTTTTGTGCCGAACCTCTTCCTGATCCGGATCTCATCTTCACTAAGCTAGCTAACGCTCATTACTATACCAAAATAGATTTGTCACGCGGTTTTTGGCAAATCAAGGTCAAGGACACTGATCGACACATACTAGCTTTCACTACACCAGTAGGAAACTACACATGGAAAGTTATGCCTTTCGGAGTTTCAAACGCTCCAAGCATTTTTTCTAAAATGATGCGGTCATTGTTAGAACCACTGTACGGACGTGGAGTTGAGAACTTCATGGATGATTTAATTCTAGGCACCCAGACATGGGAGGAGCACTTAACACTCTTACGAGATGTGCTAGCCAGATTAAAACAAGCCAACCTCACTGCCCGCCCTACGAAGTGTGAAATAGCACAATTCTCCTTAGACTTCTTGGGACACAAGTTGAGTCATGGAACTATGTCGCCAAGTGAAGCTAAGATAGCACAACTTAAGGACACTTCACAACCGCTAACAAAAACACAAGTTAGAAGTTTTCTTGGTCTTGCTAACTACTACAGAAAATTCGTACCAGATTTTAGTGCCATTGCATGTCCTCTGACTGACTTGACACGTAAGAATATGCCTACAAAAGTAGTGTGGACTGATGCATGCCAAAACGCTTTTGACACACTGAAATCTAGACTGACTTCAGATTTAGTTGTTAAACTGCCAGATCTGACAAAACCATTCTTGTTAAGGACTGATGCTAGCAACACAGGATTAGGAGCAGTGTTATTACAAGAACACAATGACACCAAACACCCAGTTGCATATGCAAGCCGTAAACTCACAACTACTGAACAGAAATATTCCACCAGTGAAAAGGAATGTCTTGCAATAGTTTGGGCCATAAAAAAGTTCGAAAACTATTTGTACGGAAAAACCTTTGTCATTGAGTGCGATCACCAGCCGTTGGCCTTTCTCGGACAGGCGCAATTTACAAACAGCCGTTTAATGCGTTGGTCTTTGTTTCTGACACAGTATGACGCAAATATTCATTACATCAAAGGGTCTTTGAATGTTGGCGCAGATTACATGAGTCGTGCTTGATGCCATCAAGTGCCGGTACTGATAGAATGTCGTTTAATCAATTAACTGAACCCTACGGATTCCTTCCTGTAAATATGAAATATAGTTGCACACTTTATTTCTAGGAATGTTGAAATTTTTTTTGTGTAAATTTTTCTTCATTGTGGACTTCTACATTTTATCATACATAATTTGTAGGAGGCATTTTATCTTTGGTAAGATAAACGCCTCAAAAGCAAGGGGGTGTCACAGTCTGATAAAATTGTCCGACTTCGTGACCCACTTGCCTTGTTTACTTCAAATTCGAATATTTGAAACCCTTGGCCCTTTGTTCAAAGCTTCCTTTTTCTAGGTGCTTCTAGAACAGGTCAAGATGTTATGTAACTTTAGGACCATTGTCCAGTTCTCGAACCAACCACATGCTTTGCGAACAGTCACGTGATACGCAATATACCTTTCTATATATGTACCCACACGCTTCCGCTCCCTCACTTCGAGCACATTTTAGCTAATTCCATCAGCTTACTCGGGTCGTGAGAGGCAGCCGGCGCCATAGAGAATCAAGGTACCCTTCGACTTCTCTCAAAGGTATCATTTTATTTAATAGTATTTGTCTATGTATTGTTTAAGTATGTATTTGTGCTATGTATTATATGATTTCCATATACACTTGAGCATGGTTCAGAGAAATAGCTGAAAACCTATATGTTACGGAATATAAATTTATTGTAACCATTTTTCCATTTCTGTACTTTAATTTATATTGTTTTAATTCACTAAGAGCCAGAATGCTGCGCTCGATATGAATTCTTCATGTAATTCAATTATTGCGTGTAATTTAAATTGTAAATTGTGAAGCGCTCTGTCGGCTTGAATTACCCCTTGTATGAACATTAATTTAACGTTGTATCTATTTTATTGCTTCATACGTCATGACTGTTAAATGGAACACATGTGAGACGATTATATTTTTTCTAAAATTTAATTGTAAGCGACGCGAGGTCGAAACTCCTTGTTCAGCGCATTTAATTGAGCCATGCCTAGGTAGGACCTGTTAGGTTGAGAATTATATCCAAACACGTTGCATCCACAGGTCGGCTCATGGTTCATGTTCACCCATGCCTCACCTGCATTAGCTTATTGGTGTAAGCGTGTCGAAATCCACTCTGAGGGCCATGCTGCAAAAATTCCAGTTCCTAGCCACTAACAAAGGGACATCATTCCTTATGCACCACGTGTGTCGTTAAAGGGGGACTGAGGGAACGAATCAGCATGACTGAGTGTTGAGACCAAGGATACAAGAATAGAGCTAAGTGCAAGATCAAGTGTACAGATCTCAAAGGAACACTTTTCTGGCAATTTAGATTGACAAAATCAGGCATAGGCGCGTAAAGACAGAGTGAAGACTATTCGCGTTGCATTCGATTTATTGTTAATTTGTTAAACTTTATTAAATCTTATTTCCTTGTTAATACCTCTTAGTAGTTGATTTCTATGCACAATAGACCAATTAGATTAATTCTTAGATTTGAATGGGGGCGGATGAGCAGAAAGATTGATGACGAGTGCATATTAATTTAGAGGGATTTAACTGTTTTCAAATCTAGCTAAAAGTTCGCAGTTTATTAGTCTGTAAATTTGTCGTCTGAACTACAAGACGCACTTTTAATTAGTCAGATAATAAATTGAGCAACCAGTCTGCGTAGAATATGAGAGGAAGAATTAATTATATTTAAAGTCTTTTAATTATTCTAAGCAGGGTCTTTAAATAAATACTGGAAACGTAACACCCACCCACCACAAAAAATTACAAACAAACACACACACACACACATACACACACTCACACACACGCGCGCACACACACACACACACACACACACACACACACACACACACACACACACACACACACACTCACAAACAAAATAAAAACATCTTTTACTCCGAACGAGAATTACACCATGATACTCTTGGGGGAGAGGTTATTAATTTCTGCACAATCACTTACTTCCATTTCCTGTTATTCAGTCTATAATATACGTGTTTATGGACACAATCATAACAACATATCTGAGTATGAATAAAATATATTATTAAATGTGTGAATTATAATATGAATTATTATATGTACACGATATACAAATCGCACGCACGCCTTTTTTCCCGTGACTTTTTTTCCTGTGACTTTTTCCGCTCACCCTTAGATTGGACTAGATCGTATGACGTTATTTTTATTACTGATTTTCTGTAAGTGACATTCTGGCATAGCGAACTCTAAATAATATTACTGCAGCTATTTGGTATAAATTTGCGACTTCATTATTAGTAGTATAGATATCTCGATTTGAGTAGCTCTTTTTAATAGACTATTTCATCATCACCATTTCATTGCTGAAAAAGAAATGTCCATGAAAAACTAATATACAAGCCTCGACTTTAATTCTAAAGATGCAGATATTAAGTTTATATGAGCATTTTAAGTGTGAGACCATCTTTTAAGAGACAATGACTTGATAAATAGAGAAGCGAAACGGTGTAGTTAATTTGAACTGTGGGAGCACGACCGTACCACTGTAGAACATTAATTTTATATGTGAGTTTTGTAAAAGAGAAATTTTTTAGCCATGGATATTATTGACAATAATAAGAGCGGTTCAAAATTTGTGTTTAGCCCGACAAGAAACTCTGAATATAGAGCCATACTTTCTTTGAGGAGTCGTTTGGAACATTCGCCTTAATCATGAATATTTTATCAGAAACAAAATATCAAACACTAAAATCATTCATAAATCATCCTAGCAAACGCATAATGGTAACCATAAGTAAATGAAAATTGTTTTAAATCTTAGAATCTTCAGGTGTTCAATAGCACATAATAACTTAATTATGCAGAAATAGAAACCTCATAAATTTACCAAGTATGTTTTGCTAATGTTGTTGAGTGTATTTGAAAATACTGTACTATTTTATTGTATGTTTTAAACAAGGCTCTCATTGCTTTACTTATTTTAAAAGCAGGGTTTTTTTGTTTGATAACTATGATTGGTAACTGTGAGTATATTATGTCATGAAGTAAGCTCACTTCGAATGAACTATACTATTAAAAATATGAATGAATTATAATTTTATTTGACTGATGAAACTTGAAAATGCAGATGTATACGAATATAAGACTTAGTTTATAGTAAGGTGTCCGTGTTGTTTATGAACGGACGCGTAGTTCCTGTCAGTAAGTGAATGCAAAAGCATGCCTGGGGGGAATGACGATTGGGGATTATTCGCGTGGCGTGCTGTTCTTCAAGCTGCATTGCCTAACTGTACATCAAAGTTATACAAAGTACCGCCAGCGAGAAACCTCCCTCCAAGCTCACTAAGTCTCTTCTTTACTGAAAGTTGATTTCACTCACACCAAGGAAGGGTTGTTTAGCCAGCGTCTTTTGTCTAAGGATTTTAAGTGGTACACAAGGCGTGAAAGTGATGTT
Source organism: Sinotaia quadrata (assembly GCA_028829895.1). Classification (NCBI taxonomy): domain Eukaryota; kingdom Metazoa; phylum Mollusca; class Gastropoda; order Architaenioglossa; family Viviparidae; genus Sinotaia; species Sinotaia quadrata. The sequence continues at coordinate 2,281,073 of CM054182.1, forward strand.
GGAAAAATACGACAACAGAATGAATCTCTGCATGAATGCATTCCAATTCTGAGAGCGAGTAGTCCACGCTATCTATCTATCTATCTATCTATCTATCTATCTATCTATCTATCTATCTATCTATTCTTATCATTAACGTTATATATTTGTCTCCTATCAATGTCAAAATCCCCTCTCTATCTGCCTGCCCGTCCGTCCACCCGTCTATCTGTTTCTTTCCTTTTCTTTTCTATCCATCCATCCACCCGTCTGTCTGTCTGTTTGTCTATCTATCTATCTTTCTGCCTATTTGTCTGTCGATCTGTACGTGCATCTGTCTTTCGATGGAACTGTCTACTCTCACATCCAAATTCTATCCATCTATTTATCTTACTAGTTACCAATCTACCTATCCATATATACTCGTCTATCTGATTGTTTTTATATTATTCGTACTGGTTGTCGCTTTGTTTGAATGTAGGATCTCAGCGAGTCTAGCTAGTACGTTATACGCAATTCGCTAGCGTTGCTTTCTATAAAAGCAGGAGGATTTTAAAAATAATAATATTGTTAAGCAGAATCAACAAATCAAAATAATTAACCTATCAGAGTGCCTTTATTTTCTTTAATTAAATCAATTACTTAATTAACATAATAAAAATTTAAATAATGCTTATTTCCTTTTAGAATCCTTTAAGAGGTTTCTCTAAGCAATGATCACTTTTATTTGTATAAAAGATATCGCTTACTCTATTCTTTTTAGTCGTGTTTCACTGTATTCAGATTCTGTATTTCCATATTTATTTTTCTAAAACAGAGATGGTGTAAATTAGTATTACGTTTGATATCTTTAAAATATTATTGGTCACTCCGTAAACCAAAGCAGAAGAAGACAATGTTGTTTTTTCATAATTGGGCGCATAAAGTTAAAATGTTATCTAAAATTATTGTAAGGTCATTCTCTTGACTTTTTTTTATTAAAAAATTCCATACTCACTTTAGAAACAAAAAAATGTTTGCCGATTTAATCTTCCTTAAAAAAGAAAAAATAACCAATAGAATGGAAACAAACTATACATTTTTTAAATGAATTTCTTCACGTATCGAAATGCATCTGCTTACTCACTGTTAGAAGCAATTTAACGTCAAATCAATAGAGAGATAGATAAAAATGTTTGGCGACAATTAAGCTGTATGCCAATACTGATTAGCAAGATAATATGGCATTTGTGTCATGATGAACGCATTTGTATATTCACTGAATTATTATTACAATATAATCTAGTAAATTACTACTCTCTTTCACTCTCTTTCATTTTTCTCTATCTGTTTGTTTTATTAACGTGTACACATTCCACGCAAACCACACGACCTCATTTACAGACAAGCATTACATATGAATGAACTAAAAGGATGATAGCATTAATAAAAATAGATTCATGATTCAAGCATATGACTAATAAACTGCAGGTCATTCTCTTGCCACTTCTTACTAAATACAAAGGCACATATAGAAATATGTATTAATTGAAGCTTTCTTATTATTTCAGGATATATGAAACAAGTTTAAACTTTTAATATTTTTCCTAAAATCAAATAAACTAGTTTAATTAAAGTTTTGAAATAACTGTCAAATCGAGTTTCAATATTTCACATGATTTTAAGAAGTTTCAGTTTGCTTATTTGTTTCAGTTTCAGTTTGGTTATTACATTGCGTATTTCCTTCTTACTTACGGCTTGAAACACTGAAAACAAGAAAAAGTTATGTAGGCTTCTATGTACACAGAGCACATAGTCCTTTGAGGGAGTGCGGTGAATCGATTGATCGCGAAGTAAGTGCTCTTTGCTCTTCCAAGATGCCACACTCCTTAAAATGTCATGCCTACGTTTGATTAGCTGGACTATACGCACGAGTGAAGGCAAACTAACAATGTTTTCTGGTTACAAATTTAACATAGTGAATAATTAATAGCTGATAAACTGTATAAAGTGGGAGCCTCTGATCAATTTTGGTAGAACAAGTTTGAAACATTTATAGAAGACTTGAAAGGACTCCAGTAACTTTTACAGTCGTCAGAGCCAAACTTGCATATAAAGCAATGTACCGCAGAACCGAATCTTCGCAAGTACGTACACACACACACACACACACACATACACACACACACACACACACACACACACACACACACACACACACACACACACACACACACACACACACAATTTCAACACTTCCAGAGTGGTCATCGCTCTATCTGGAAAATTCAGACATATTCACATCCCTCCCTTAAGTTTTGATTCAAGTTGATTGAAGATCAGCACTCAGTCACTGAATACTCGCTAACAATTACCCACCTGTGTTCAGTGGGTATTCCCAATCCTAAGCTGCATCCAGACAGATTAGCGCGTGCCACGCGTACACAACAATCACTGACAAATATCCGACGAGCAGCTCTCCCCCCTCCCAACCCTTCGTTATTTCTCCTTTACTACACTTACAGGACGACTTGGAGAAAACCATTTACTTCCCCAAAAGTTTTTATTGTCGTGGAGCGAACAATTATTTTGGACAAAAGATGCACTTGATGCACAGAAATATCTGAAAAATCTAAACACTCTTTGAATCAACATCACAAACCACTGTTCATCCACTAACTAATAAATAAATCGATAATTAATAAACAACGAATTATATTTAGAATTCGAAATTGACTCAATATGCATGGACATTCACATCGCCAAGTGTTGGATTTCGAGAGCCAGGGTGATAATGAAAATTTCGTTTCTAAATTGATACCTTATAGTCCAGTAGCATGAAGTTGGGGCATGTTGTGCACGGCTCCTTACACATAGTCTTTTGTATTAGATAGGGGAACAACTTGAGCTCGATGATGTGTATATAGTTGGAAGTTAAAGTTCACCCTCAAGTTGCTTTCACCAAAAGCGAAAATCTATGAGTGATTTGCGAGGTATTTGTTTCGATATTCATCCATTAAAACCAATCACACACCCATACTCTGACTTTGAGCTAACAAATGAAAAGGTTAATTTAAACTAGGCTCTTTCCGGTCACTTGGATTATTGTAATACATTTAATAAGACCGAAACTAAAAACATGTTTTTGTTATGATAGATGTGTGGTAAGAAACATAAAATTACGTAATTAAAGAATGATTTATATAGGTATTTTCTTCATTAGAATTTATTTTTAATTTAATGTCTCTTTCTAATGTAAGCTGATTTTACAGAGAAGCGAATTGGTACATCACACGTCTCCATCAATCTTGCGATTGATACGCATAAGCAGAGTGGATATTTTATTGCACTCAGAAAGCAGCAAAAAGTAATAGAGAAAGACTGAGAAATTGCATATGAAAAGACAAATAGTTAAACATCGGGCATACCAATATACTGTCAAATATAAAAACAGACAGATGGATGGATGGATTGTTGGAGAGAGGGATGGATGGATGGATGGTTGGAGAGAAGGATGGATGCATGGATAGATAGATAGATAGATAGATAGATAGATAGATAGATAGATAGATAGATAGATAGATAGATAGATAGATAGATAGATAGATAGATAGATAGTCCTTTCCACCTGCGATCAAGAGATCATGTTTGCCTGAGGAGAGGTTCTCCCAGTGAGCAAAGTGTATGACGGATGAACTAAGTACAAAAATCACTAAACCACGATTGGGATGGTTTCGTGGATGAGCGGGGAAAAAATTCACGGGAAATAAAGTCACAAGAAAAAAGCCACGCATAGGAAAGAAAGTCACAATATATGTTAAGTGGAAGTAAGTGACGGCTCATTTGGATCGTGGTTCGATTCCCGATCAGGGTTAAGTGTATTTTTTTTTTTTAGAAACTTCAGTCTGACGAGCATTGTTCGACAACTCTTTTCTTGTTTAATACATACGGCTGGAATCTGTAGAATAAAATGTTCTTTAAAATATCACCTAAAAACACTACCAACAGATGTTTAGTGTGATATGACTGCTTAAAACAGGATTTCATTGATAACTTTTTATTTAGTTTCATTTTATGTCAATACGTCAGATTCTTTTCACTTCTGGAAATTTTTTCCCGATCGAAAGAAAAAAATGAGCCGTGTTAACCGTAATATTGATAGTGTTCTAATGTTCTTGTACTAGTGGGCGATAATAAAGTTGAAATATATAGTACTAATTGATCAAAACGGTCGTCATTTCTGTAAGTTATAATAACTATAAATTTGAACAGTGGCATACAACAGTGGTCCCCAACCTTTTCATCGCCGCGGACCGGTCAACGCTTGATAATTTTACCGCGGCCCGATGATGTGGGGGGACGTTGATTGTTTATATTTTAGATTGTTTTGATTTAATAATCTAAATTTAATTGTATTTAAACGTGCCTTCAAATTAAAATACAGTTACACCCAAAAATGAATATAAAGTGATTTAACATTTTAACTCACTAGAACGCTAAATCAGCGAGAATCCTGAGCTTGTTTCTTTGCAACGAGAAGGTTCCATCAGGGGGTAATAGGAGACAATTACACCCGAAGTGAGTTGCTTATGTCCATCCGTTGTTTTGTATTGGTTGCTGTCACTGCAGAAAACCCCGCTTCACACAAATAGGATTCGGAAATGGCAATACATATTTAAGTGCTGTGGTGGCCGTTGTTGTATTGGCAGGTGTGTGTGTGTGTGTGTGTGGGGGGGGGGGTTTACAGAGCCCAGGATAATACCACATCGTCTGTACTTAGTGTGTATGTGCGCCCAGGATGTTCACTCCCCACCCTGTAATGTTCACCAGTGGTGTTGTTGTTGTCGTTGGTTTTGCGAGCTGCATGCTTGGTTTACATAAATTCATCGAAGCATAATTATGAACCGCTCTTATTACTGTCAGTAATATCCACTGCTAAAGTTTAAGTCATATTTACTATGTAAGTTGTGTCGGAGAGATAAGAGGCACATTCTTTTAATTTACAGCCACACACATACACACACACACACACACACACACACACACACGCGCGCACGCGCGCGCGCGCGAGAGAGAGAGAGAGAGAGAGAGAAAGAGAGAGAAAGAGAGAGAGAGAGCACACAAACATACATACACAAACACAAACAAAATAAAACATATTTTACTCCGAGCGAGAATCACAACCACGATCCTCTTGGGCGATAAGTTATTCAGTCAAGTGTTTATGGACTACAAGCATAAATCATGACTATGTTGAATAAATCATTTTATTAAAATTGTGAATTATAATATGGATTATAATATGTAAACGACGGACAAATCACACACACACACACACACACACACACACACACACACACACACACACACACACACACACACACACATTTAATCCCGAGGAAGAATCGAACCACAATCCAACTGAGCTGCCGCTTACATCCTTTTACTGTTATTCAGTAAATAATGAGCATATATATGGACTTACAAATAAAATTAATACAAACAGAACTAAATATATGATTTAGAATGCATTTATACTGTATATAAAATACACGCTCCTGCACACCAAAGACAAGAGCATATATTATTAATGTTTTTCACCACGAACGGTATTTGAACCACGCACATCTTCAGCGAGCTGTTAATCTCCGTGACATTTCGTCCTTCACTTACAGTTAATAAACAGTATAACACATACATACTGACTTACGACTTTATATTAAACATATATTGTGTCTTTATTTCCTGTGACTTTTTTCCTTGTGACTTTATTTCCTAAGACTTCATTCTGTGACTTTTCCCCACTACAAATGCAATAACACACTGGCCCTAGTTTTTTTCCTCTATATAAAACTTGATTTGATTGATTGAATGTAGGGGGGGGGGCGCTTCCGGCTTCCGCCGCTTTTGCTCTGGGTGGAGGGGTTGTGGGGGAAAGGGAGGGGTGGTTTACCCCCCTGGCTATGTCAACCTAGTTTTTATCTATTATTTCCAAATGGTCAGCTGTCCGCAAAGTTGTTTTTACTGTTTACTCATTACCTCATGTCTGGCCCGTCAAAATTTTCTAGGTCTCTGAGCTCTTGTTGTTCGGGTAATTATTATTATTAATTATTTTTTTTTAAAAAAAACAAACAATATATCCAACACCCTTCTTGTCTTTTCCTTACTTTCCCCCCTTTTGTCACGTGGAGAGTTAATTTTCCTCAACTCTGTCATAGAGGAGATAATGGGCTTTCTTTTGTCAACTCAAAGAGACCATCCCTATTGTTCTCATCTTAACGGTTTATAGTGGGTTTCCAAACACCCCGGACCCCTGTCTCCTTCCTAACAGCCAGGCGGCTTATATCAAAAGTTAATCCTTCCTCCTCGTCTACACTCGTACACGTGAGAACAACAGTACCGATCTTTACTACTGACTGGCGATTGTTGTGCAATCAGTCGGAAGTCCTGCTATTTTTCTTAGCAATGTTACTCTTAGTGAATGGCTACGCATTCCTTCGTACTTCCACCAAATCAACACTGCAGGCATTTATGTACACAAAGGTGTATACGATAGACCCAACAGCTCCATACACAATTGTCGTGTTTGAAAAACAAAGGGGTCATTATACGTATATCGAAGGACAGAAGTTATATGACATACATTTAGATACAAAGTGTTACTCGATGCTATTTTTACTGCAATATTTAAGTCATTAAAACACAAAATTTAGCAGAAACAAAACCTAAATCAGGAATACAAGTAAAAAAGTTTTAGAATATATTTATATTTGTTTTTTTTTTATTTACAGCTAATCCTAACCCTAACATTTCTCTAAAAACAACAAAAACAAAACTGTCTCTAAAATTCCCTCATATTTTTTCTCTAACCTAAAACAAGAGAGTTGTGTATGGAGTCGCTTCTTATCAACGGTGAGCGGAAAAAATGTCACTGGAAAAAAGTCACAGGAAAAAAGTCATAGGAAATAAAATCACAAGGAAAAAGTTACAGGAAATAAATTCACAATATAAAGTCATAAGTGTCAGAGTGTATATCTTATAATACTTATTAACAGTGAGTGAAGCAGGAAAAGGCAAGGAGGTTAACTGCTCGCTCAATATGTGCGTGATTCAAGTGTATTTTATATACCGTATAAATGCTTTGTAATACATACATTTAGTTCTGTTTTAATTAATTTTCATTGTAAGTCGGTATGCATGCTTATTATTGAGTAAATAACAGTAAATGGAATTAAGCGACGGCTCATTAGGATCGTGGTTCGATTCTCGCTCTGGGGTAAATGTGTGTGAGTGTGTGTGTGTGTGTGTGTGTGTGTGTGTGTGTGTGTGTGTGTGACTTGTATATCGGAACATATTATAATTCACGCATTTAATTATATGATTTTTTCATACTTAGTTATATTGTTATGCTTGAAGTCCATAAACAAGTAAATTATAGATAGAATAACAGTGAATGGAAATAAGTGATTGTGCAGAAACTAACCTCTCGCCCAAGAAGATCGTGGTGTGATTCTCTCTCTGAATTAAAGATGTTTTGTTTGTGTGTGTGTGTGTGTGTGTGTGTGTGTGTGTGTGTGTGTGTGTGTGTGTGTGAGAGAGAGAGAGAGAGAGAGAGAGAGAGAGAGAGAGACTGTGTGTATGTGTGTGTGTGATTGTAATTTAAAAGAATCTGCCTCTAATCTCTCCGACACAACTCACATAGTAAATAAGATTTAAACTATAGCTCTATGTGTAACCCAATACTACAAGTGTAATTCCAAGAAACGCCAAAGAACTACGCTAAAACAAAATAAGACACCAATGCAATCATATGGTTATAGCATTCAATGCAATATAAACATGTTAGATAGTTGTATGGTAGGTGAGTTTTATTAATATTGCATGTCACCGTTCAAATTTATAGTTACTATATCTTACAGATATGCCGACCGTTTTGATCAATTAGTACTATATATTTCAATTTTATAATCGCCCACTAGTACAAGAACAATAGAACACTTTCAATAATACGGCTAACACAGTTCAATTTTCTTTTATCTCGATCGAGAAATAATTTCCAGAAGTGAAAAGAATCTGACCTATTTACATAAAATGAAACTAAATAAAAATGTATCAATGAAATCATGTTTCAAGCAGTCATATCACACTAAACATCTGTTGGCAATGTTTGTTAGGTGATATTTTAAAGAACATTTTATTCACAGTTACCAGCCGTATGTATTAAACAAGTAAAGAGTTTTCGAACAATGCACGTCAGATTGAAGTTTCTAAAAAAAAAAAAAAGGAATACATTGGTTTTGCGAGCTGCATGCTTGGTATACATAAATTCATCGAAGCACAATTATGAACCGCTCTTATTACTATCAGTAATATCCACTGCTAAAGTTTAAGTCATATTTACTATGTAAGTTGTGTCGGAGAGATAAGAGGCACATTCTTTTAATTTACAGTCACACACATACACACACACACACACACTCGCGCGCGCGAGCACACTCAAACATACGTACACAAACAAAAACAAAATAAAACATATTTTACTCTGAGCGAGAATCACAACCACGATCCTCTTGGGCGATATGTTAATCTGCGCAATCGCTAACTGTCATTTATTGTTATTCAGTCAATAATATACGTGTTTATGGACTACAGGCATAAAACATGACTATGTATGAATAAATCATTTTATTAAAATTGTGAATTATAATATGGATTATAATATGTATACGACGGACAAATCACACACACATACACACACACACACACACACACACACACACACACACACACACACACACACACACACATTTAATCCCGAGGGAGAATCGAACCGCGATCCAACAGAGCCGCCGCTTACTTCCTTTTACTGTTATTCAGTAAATAATGAACATATATATGGACTTACAAATAAAATTAATACAAACAGAACTAAATGTATGATTTAGAATGCATTTATACGGTATATAAAATACACGCACGTGCACACCAAAGACAATAGCGGACATTGTCACAGTCTGATAAAATTGTCCGACTTCGTGACCAACTTGCCTTGTTTACTTCAAATTCGAATATTTGAAACCCTTGGCCCTTTGTTCAAAGCTTCCTTTTTCTAGGTGCTTCTAGAACAGGTCAAGATGTTATGTAACTTTAGGACCATTGTCCAGTTCTCGAACCAACCACATGCTTTGCGAACAGTCACGTGATACGCAATATACCTTTCTATATATGTACCCACACGCTTCCGCTCCCTCACTTCGAGCACATTTTAGCTAATTCCATCAGCTTACTCGGGTCGTGAGAGGCAGCCGGCGCCATAGAGAATCAAGGTACCCTTCGACTTCTCTCAAAGGTATCATTTTATTTAATAGTATTTGCCTATGTATTGTTTAAGTATGTATTTGTGCTATGTATTATATGATTTCCATATACACTTGAGCATGGTTCAGAGAAATAGCTGAAAACCTATATGTTACGGAATATAAATTTATTGTAACCATTTTTCCATTTCTGTACTTTAATTTATATTGTTTTAATTCACTAAGAGCCAGAATGCTGCGCTCGATATGAATTCTTCATGTAATTCAATTATTGCGTGTAATTTTAATTGTAAATTGTGAAGCGCTCTGTCGGTTTGAATTACCTCTTGTATGAACATTAATTTAACGTTGTATCTATTTTATTGCTTCATACGTCATGACTGTTAAATGGAACACATGTGAGACGATTATATTTTTTCTAAAATTTAATTGTAAGCGACGCGAGGTCGAAACTCCTTGTTCAGCGCATTTAATTGAGCCATGCCTAGGTAGGACCTGTTAGGTTGAGAATTATATCCAAACACGTTGCATCCACAGGTCGGCTCATGGTTCATGTTTCACCATGCCTCACCTGCATTAGCTTATTGGTGTAAGCGTGTCGAAATCCGCTCTGAGGGCCATGCTGCAAAAATTCCAGTTCCTAGCCACTAACAAAGGGACATCATTCCTTATGCACCACGTGTGTCGTTAAAGGGGGACTGAGGGAACGAATCAGCATGACTGAGTGTTGAGACCAAGGATACAAGAATAGAGCTAAGTGCAAAATCAAGTGTACAGATCTCAAAGGAACACTTTTCTGGCAATTTAGATTGACAAAAATCAGGCATAGGCGCGTAAAGACAGAGTGAAGACTATTCGCGTTGCATTCGATTTATTGTTAATTTGTTAAACTTTATTAAATCTTATTTCCTTTGTTAATACCTCTTAGTAGTTGATTTCTATGCACAATAGACCAATTAGATTAATTCTTAGATTTGAATGGGGGCGGATGAGCAGAAAGATTGATGACGAGTGCATATTAATTTAGAGGGATTTAACTGTTTTCAAATCTAGCTAAAAGTTCGCAGTTTATTAGTCTGTAAATTTGTCGTCTGAACTACAAGACGCATTTTTAATTAGTCAGATAATAAATTGAGCAACCAGTCTGCGTAGAATATGAGAGGAAGAATTAATTATATTTAAAGTCTTTTAATTATTCTAAGCAGGGTCTTTAAATAAATACTGGAAACGTAACAAGTGGGGGTCGTCGCGGGATTGATATGTATTAAATTGTAAATTGTAACATTTTTATACATAGGGCGCATCATAACCTAGAAACGAACGAACGAACAGAATTGCCAATTGTTCTTTTGATTTTTGTATCACTGATTTTCTTTGCTTTTGTTGTGACATGTGCATGTATTCTTTTGCAGAGTAGCGTGCATGTTAGTTAATGTTGATATATTTAAGCGTAGTTAAATATGTCATGTTAGCTATTGAATGATTTATTTAGTATTGTGTTACTGAGTACTTCATTGTGAGGAGTCGAAGGTTATACCGCCAGCTAGGAGAGTTATCGGTAGTAACAGACTTCGGACTATTATATTTAGGGTGCTAGATATAATGTGTAATGTTGTATGGTAGGAGCCGTGACATTACGGAAGTCTTGGAACAGCGGACACTGTGACAAGCAGGTGAAACGTGTAAAGAGTTAACGCGCAATTTATTTCGGAAGGTGTTCTGAGTAAATTAAATAATTTTTGTAAGGTCGTAGCCTAAAAGTTATTTTCGGGATAAGCGGAGTTATCGCCGACGGTTAAAAACACACAATTCACGAGATACATTCTTATTGTAGCCAGCGCGCTAAGACAGTAAAATGGATCGCAAACAGGTTATCGAAAACCTGAAAGAAGCCGGTATCATGATAGGATATCAAGGTGACGAACTGACGAACTACATTAAAACCGAGTTAGCTCTAGAGAAAGAGAGAGCGGAGAAAGCGGAAAAGGAGAAAGAAAGAGAAAGGGAAGAACGTATAGCTGCTCGCGAGCTGAAAAAGCTAGAAACTGAAAAGTTAGCCGAAACAAAAAAACTAGAGGCTGAAACTGAGGCTAAAAAGCTAGCAGCAGACACGGAAGCAAAACGCATCGCAGCGGATACAGAAGCCAAACGCATCGCGGCAGACGCGGAAATAAAACGGTTAGAATGGGAAGTAAAGAAACTAGAAGTTACTAATCCAAACCGCGACCGCAGAAGCAGTGGTGATTCGCATTCTAGCGATGGAAATAATCACAGTAGAATTGAAAATATCATTCCAAAGATAAATATGGTCCCATTTGATGAGAACAAAGATCAAATAGACGCGTATTTAAAAACGTTTGAAAAGTTAGCCAGAGCAACGAACATTCCAGCGGAACATTGGGCGATAAATTTATCGGGGTTATTGCAGGGCAGTGCGAAAAACGAGTTCAATAAGCTTAGCGATTCTGAGTCAGATAATTACGACACAGTCAAGGCCGCATTATTGAAACGTTACAAACTCACAGCAGATACATACCGACGTAAGTTTAAACAGGCCACTAAAGCCAGTTCAGAGACGCACGCACAGTACATACGACGCGTAGCTGACTTGTTCCAAAGATGGATAGATCTAGCTGAAACTCCACAGACATACGCAGGTCTTAGGGATGAAATGGTAAAAGACCACATTCTCGGGTCATACAAATCAGATCTACTGATTCACTTAGCAATAAGGGAAAAATCTACGCTAGAGGAGATAGGCAACGCCGCCGATCGCTTTGATGACGCACATTCTCAATTCTCGAACGCACACGCGAACAACAAGTCTCGACCGAACGAACCGCCGACTCGAAAGGATAAGAAAAATGACGGGAAGACACCTAGTGAACGCGATGATAAAACATCTAAACCCGACACTAAAAACAAGTCCGACAAACAGAAAGATAAAAAGAATCTTGCATGTTACACTTGTGGTGATAGTGGCCATTTTTCACGAACATGTCCTGAAAAGAAAACAGCTAAAGTTTACGCAGTAGAAAGTCATACACCTAAAACAGAAAAGTCGAATCGAACACCAGTACAGGCAAACGGTCACGATACAATCGCTTTGCTTGATACAGGGTGTGAGCTGGACGCTATAGTAAATGCATCATTAGTTAACCGTACCGACTACACAGGGGAGACAATCTCTGTCACCTTTGCAAACGGCGAACAAGACATTTTACCAGTAGCTGAAGTCTCGATTGTTTCAGACTTTGTAGAAGGAACAGTCAAAGCGGCAGTTATGGAAAACTCACCGCATGACGTGATCCTTGGTTGCAAGTATGTTTTGCCGTGCAAAAAACAAACTTCAACTGAACCACCACTGGTTAACGCTGTAACCAGAGCAGCGAGTAGTAAAGACAAATCTGTGACTGCACCGATGTCTGCCGCACCAGCCGTAGATAAAGCAACAGTTAGCGAGATTAAAATATTACAAGCTGAGGACGAAACACTAGACAAGTTACGCAGACAAGCTGTACTTGTTAGTGACGTCAACACTGACGATTCGAATAAGAAAGCGTGCATTATTCTGAAAAAGGGTTTATTGTACCGCTATTCGAAAGTGGGAGACGAATTTCGGAAACAATTAGTCGTTCCACAAACCAAACGAAATGACGTATTACGATTAGGTCATGAGAGTCTTTTTGGTGCACACATGGGTGTACAAAAAACAACTAGTCGTATTACAAGTGAGTTTTATTGGCCGGACATCACTGCCGATATCCGTAGATTCGTGTTAAGTTGCGACACATGCCAGAGAACACAGTCTAAAAATTCAATCAGACCCGCACCGTTAGGAGAGCCTGAACTGATCAGTGAACCCTACAAGCGCGTAGCATTGGATTTGATTGGGCCTATAATACCCACATCAACGAGAGGTAATCGATACGTGCTGACCACTATTGATTACGCAACAAGATTCGCCGACGCAGTACCATTGAAAAATATTGATACTGAAACTGTCGCCGAAGCCCTTTTCGGTCTTTGGAGTCGTGTTGGAATTCCTACTGAAATTTTGACGGATCAGGGGAGTCAATTCATAGGCAACGTAATGAAGGAAGTAAATCGTTTACTTTCCATCAAACATCTTACTTGCACACCATACCACCCCCAGGCAAATGGTCTGATTGAAAAATACAATGGGACATTAAAAACAGCACTTAAAAAGCTCGCCACAGATAAACCGAAAGACTGGGACAGATACATCCCTGCCCTACTATTTGCATATAGGGAGGTGCCACAATCTTCCACCGGGTTTTCACCATTTGAGCTACTTTACGGACGTACTGTACGCGGACCGATGATGATTTTGAAGGCACTTTGGACTGATGAAAAGACAGATGACGAAGTTAAGACAACTTATACATACGTCACTGACTTAAGAAACCGTCTTGAAACTATAGGCAAGATAGCACGGGAAAACTTGACGATAGCTCAGTCTAGACAGGCAGAATATTACAATAAGCACACCAAACCTAGAGAATTTGAAGTTAATGACAAAGTGTTACTGTTGCTTCCTGAAGCACATAACAAACTTCAGATGAAATGGAAGGGGCCCTTTGTAGTTACCGCCAAGCTAGGGGGACTGAACTATAAGGTGCAGACAGGAAAGAGAGAGAAAATCTTTCATGTTAACCTACTCAAAAAGTACATAAGCCGTGAGGATCAAACCACTCAAGCTGATTTTGTCGTAGCGACGATAGTTACAGAAGACGAGGGGGATACTGATTGCGTCACTGGTACTTTACCAAACTGTCCTCTACAGACGGACGAAACTGTCAAAGACGTTAGGGTAAATGAAGCCTTGACAGAAAGACAGAAAAAAGAAGTGAATGAATTGCTTAATGAGTTCTCATCTACTCTGACAGACAAACCAGGGTTGACAGACTTAATAGAATTTTCACTGAAGCTGACTGACAACAAACCGATACGTTTGAAGCCGTATCCGTTGCCACACGCTAAGATAGATGACGTTAGACGTGAGATTAAGACTATGCTAGATCTAGGGGTCATAGAGAAGACTGACAGTGCCTACGGATCACCCATCGTGTTGATTAAAAAACGTGATAACTCGTTCCGTTTTTGCGTAGACTACCGCAAACTCAATCAAGTGACAGAGTTTTGTGCCGAACCTCTTCCTGATCCGGATCTCATCTTCACTAAGCTAGCTAACGCTCATTACTATACCAAAATAGATTTGTCACGCGGTTTTTGGCAAATCAAGGTCAAGGACACTGATCGACACATACTAGCTTTCACTACACCAGTAGGAAACTACACATGGAAAGTTATGCCTTTCGGAGTTTCAAACGCTCCAAGCATTTTTTCTAAAATGATGCGGTCATTGTTAGAACCACTGTACGGACGTGGAGTTGAGAACTTCATGGATGATTTAATTCTAGGCACCCAGACATGGGAGGAGCACTTAACACTCTTACGAGATGTGCTAGCCAGATTAAAACAAGCCAACCTCACTGCCCGCCCTACGAAGTGTGAAATAGCACAATTCTCCTTAGACTTCCTGGGACACAAGTTGAGTCATGGAACTATGTCGCCAAGTGAAGCTAAGATAGCACAACTTAAGGACACTTCACAACCGCTAACAAAAACACAAGTTAGAAGTTTTCTTGGTCTTGCTAACTACTACAGAAAATTCGTACCAGATTTTAGTGCCATTGCATGTCCTCTGACTGACTTGACACGTAAGAATATGCCTACAAAAGTAGTGTGGACTGATGCATGCCAAAACGCTTTTGACACACTGAAATCTAGACTGACTTCAGATTTAGTTGTTAAACTGCCAGATCTGACAAAACCATTCTTGTTAAGGACTGATGCTAGCAACGCAGGATTAGGAGCAGTGTTATTACAAGAACACAATGACACCAAACACCCAGTTGCATATGCAAGCCGTAAACTCACAACTACTGAACAGAAATATTCCACCAGTGAAAAGGAATGTCTTGCAATAGTTTGGGCCATAAAAAAGTTCGAAAACTATTTGTACGGAAAAACCTTTGTCATTGAGTGCGATCACCAGCCGTTGGCCTTTCTCGGACAGGCGCAATTTACAAACAGCCGTTTAATGCGTTGGTCTTTGTTTCTGACACAGTATGACGCAAATATTCATTACATCAAAGGGTCTTTGAATGTTGGCGCAGATTACATGAGTCGTGCTTGATGCCATCAAGTGCCGGTACTGATAGAATGTCGTTTAATCAATTAACTGAACCCTACGGATTCCTTCCTGTAAATATGAAATATAGTTGCACACTTTATTTCTAGGAATGTCGAAATTTTTTTTTGTGTAAATTTTTCTTCATTGTGGACTTCTACATTTTATCATACATAATTTGTAGGAGGCATTTTATCTTTGGCAAGATAAACGCCTCAAAAGCAAGGGGGTGTCACAGTCTGATAAAATTGTCCGACTTCGTGACCCACTTGCCTTGTTTACTTCAAATTCGAATATTTGAAACCCTTGGCCCTTTGTTCAAAGCTTCCTTTTTCTAGGTGCTTCTAGAACAGGTCAAGATGTTATGTAACTTTAGGACCATTGTCCAGTTCTCGAACCAACCACATGCTTTGCGAACAGTCACGTGATACGCAATATACCTTTCTATATATGTACCCACACGCTTCCGCTCCCTCACTTCGAGCACATTTTAGCTAATTCCATCAGCTTACTCGGGTCGTGAGAGGCAGCCGGCGCCATAGAGAATCAAGGTACCCTTCGACTTCTCTCAAAGGTATCATTTTATTTAATAGTATTTGCCTATGTATTGTTTAAGTATGTATTTGTGCTATGTATTATATGATTTCCATATACACTTGAGCATGGTTCAGAGAAATAGCTGAAAACCTATATGTTACGGAATATAAATTTATTGTAACCATTTTTCCATTTCTGTACTTTAATTTATATTGTTTTAATTCACTAAGAGCCAGAATGCTGCGCTCGATATGAATTCTTCATGTAATTCAATTATTGCGTGTAATTTTAATTGTAAATTGTGAAGCGCTCTGTCGGTTTGAATTACCTCTTGTATGAACATTAATTTAACGTTGTATCTATTTTATTGCTTCATACGTCATGACTGTTAAATGGAACACATGTGAGACGATTATATTTTTTCTAAAATTTAATTGTAAGCGACGCGAGGTCGAAACTCCTTGTTCAGCGCATTTAATTGAGCCATGCCTAGGTAGGACCTGTTAGGTTGAGAATTATATCCAAACACGTTGCATCCACAGGTCGGCTCATGGTTCATGTTTCACCATGCCTCACCTGCATTAGCTTATTGGTGTAAGCGTGTCGAAATCCGCTCTGAGGGCCATGCTGCAAAAATTCCAGTTCCTAGCCACTAACAAAGGGACATCATTCCTTATGCACCACGTGTGTCGTTAAAGGGGGACTGAGGGAACGAATCAGCATGACTGAGTGTTGAGACCAAGGATACAAGAATAGAGCTAAGTGCAAAATCAAGTGTACAGATCTCAAAGGAACACTTTTCTGGCAATTTAGATTGACAAAAATCAGGCATAGGCGCGTAAAGACAGAGTGAAGACTATTCGCGTTGCATTCGATTTATTGTTAATTTGTTAAACTTTATTAAATCTTATTTCCTTTGTTAATACCTCTTAGTAGTTGATTTCTATGCACAATAGACCAATTAGATTAATTCTTAGATTTGAATGGGGGCGGATGAGCAGAAAGATTGATGACGAGTGCATATTAATTTAGAGGGATTTAACTGTTTTCAAATCTAGCTAAAAGTTCGCAGTTTATTAGTCTGTAAATTTGTCGTCTGAACTACAAGACGCATTTTTAATTAGTCAGATAATAAATTGAGCAACCAGTCTGCGTAGAATATGAGAGGAAGAATTAATTATATTTAAAGTCTTTTAATTATTCTAAGCAGGGTCTTTAAATAAATACTGGAAACGTAACAGACATACACGCATACATTATAATTATTAACGTTTTTTCACCCCGAACTGTATTTGAACCACGCTGTTACGTTTCCAGTATTTATTTAAAGACCCTGCTTAGAATAATTAAAAGACTTTAAATATAATTAATTCTTCCTCTCATATTCTACGCAGACTGGTTGCTCAATTTATTATCTGACTAATTAAAAGTGCGTCTTGTAGTTCAGACGACAAATTTACAGACTAATAAACTGCGAACTTTTAGCTAGATTTGAAAACAGTTAAATCCCTCTAAATTAATATGCACTCGTCATCAATCTTTCTGCTCATCCGCCCCCATTCAAATCTAAGAATTAATCTAATTGGTCTATTGTGCATAGAAATCAACTACTAAGAGGTATTAACAAGGAAATAAGATTTAATAAAGTTTAACAAATTAACAATAAATCGAATGCAACGCGAATAGTCTTCACTCTGTCTTTACGCGCCTATGCCTGATTTTTGTCAATCTAAATTGCCAGAAAAGTGTTCCTTTGAGATCTGTACACTTGATCTTGCACTTAGCTCTATTCTTGTATCCTTGGTCTCAACACTCAGTCATGCTGATTCGTTCCCTCAGTCCCCCTTTAACGACACACGTGGTGCATAAGGAATGATGTCCCTTTGTTAGTGGCTAGGAACTGGAATTTTTGCAGCATGGCCCTCAGAGTGGATTTCGACACGCTTACACCAATAAGCTAATGCAGGTGAGGCATGGTGAAACATGAACCATGAGCCGACCTGTGGATGCAACGTGTTTGGATATAATTCTCAACCTAACAGGTCCTACCTAGGCATGGCTCAATTAAATGCGCTGAACAAAGAGTTTCGACCTCGCGTCGCTTACAATTAAATTTTAGAAAAAATATAATCGTCTCACATGTGTTCCATTTAACAGTCATGACGTATGAAGCAATAAAATAGATACAACGTTAAATTAATGTTCATACAAGAGGTAATTCAAACCGACAGAGCGCTTCACAATTTACAATTAAAATTACACGCAATAATTGAATTACATGAAGAATTCATATCGAGCGCAGCATTCTGGCTCTTAGTGAATTAAAACAATATAAATTAAAGTACAGAAATGGAAAAATGGTTACAATAAATTTATATTCCGTAACATATAGGTTTTCAGCTATTTCTCTGAACCATGCTCAAGTGTATATGGAAATCATATAATACATAGCACAAATACATACTTAAACAATACATAGGCAAATACTATTAAATAAAATGATACCTTTGAGAGAAGTCGAAGGGTACCTTGATTCTCTATGGCGCCGGCTGCCTCTCACGACCCGAGTAAGCTGATGGAATTAGCTAAAATGTGCTCGAAGTGAGGGAGCGGAAGCGTGTGGGTACATATATAGAAAGGTATATTGCGTATCACGTGACTGTTCGCAAAGCATGTGGTTGGTTCGAGAACTGGACAATGGTCCTAAAGTTACATAACATCTTGACCTGTTCTAGAAGCACCTAGAAAAAGGAAGCTTTGAACAAAGGGCCAAGGGTTTCAAATATTCGAATTTGAAGTAAACAAGGCAAGTGGGTCACGAAGTCGGACAATTTTATCAGACTGTGACACCCCCTTGCTTTTGAGGCGTTTATCTTGCCAAAGATAAAATGCCTCCTACAAATTATGTATGATAAAATGTAGAAGTCCACAATGAAGAAAAATTTACACAAAAAAAATTTCGACATTCCTAGAAATAAAGTGTGCGACTATATTTCATATTTACAGGAAGGAATCCGTAGGGTTCAGTTAATTGATTAAACAACATTCTATCAGTACCGGCACTTGATGGCATCAAGCACGACTCATGTAATCTGCGCCAACATTCAAAGACCCTTTGATGTAATGAATATTTGCGTCATACTGTGTCAGAAACAAAGACCAACGCATTAAACGGCTGTTCGTAAATTGCGCCTGTCCGAGAAAGGCCAACGGCTGGTGATCGCACTCAATGACAAAGGTTTTTCCGTACAAATAGTTTTCGAACTTTTTTATGGCCCAAACTATTGCAAGACATTCCTTTTCACTGGTGGAATATTTCTGTTCAGTAGTTGTGAGTTTACGGCTTGCATATGCAACTGGGTGTTTGGTGTCATTGTGTTCTTGTAATAACACTGCTCCTAATCCTGTGTTGCTAGCATCAGTCCTTAACAAGAATGGTTTTGTCAAATCTGGCAGTTTAACAACTAAATCTGAAGTCAGTCTAGATTTCAGTGTGTCAAAAGCGTTTTGGCATGCATCAGTCCACACTACTTTTGTAGGCATATTCTTACGTGTCAAGTCAGTCAGAGGACATGCAATGGCACTAAAATCTGGTACGAATTTTCTGTAGTAGTTAGCAAGACCAAGAAAACTTCTAACTTGTGTTTTTGTTAGGGGTTGTGAAGTGTCCTTAAGTTGTGCTATCTTAGCTTCACTTGGCGACATAGTTCCATGACTCAACTTGTGTCCCAAGAAGTCTAAGGAGAATTGTGCTATTTCACACTTCGTAGGGCGGGCAGTGAGGTTGGCTTGTTTTAATCTGGCTAGCACATCTCGTAAGAGTGTTAAGTGCTCCTCCCATGTCTGGGTGCCTAGAATTAAATCATCCATGAAGTTCTCAACTCCACGTCCGTACAGTGGTTCTAACAATGACCGCATCATTTTAGAAAAAATGCTTGGAGCGTTTGAAACTCCGAAAGGCATAACTTTCCATGTGTAGTTTCCTACTGGTGTAGTGAAAGCTAGTATGTGTCGATCAGTGTCCTTGACCTTGATTTGCCAAAAACCGCGTGACAAATCTATTTTGGTATAGTAATGAGCGTTAGCTAGCTTAGTGAAGATGAGATCCGGATCAGGAAGAGGTTCGGCACAAAACTCTGTCACTTGATTGAGTTTGCGGTAGTCTACGCAAAAACGGAACGAGTTATCACGTTTTTTAATCAACACGATGGGTGATCCGTAGGCACTGTCAGTCTTCTCTATGACCCCTAGATCTAGCATAGTCTTAATCTCACGTCTAACGTCATCTATCTTAGCGTGTGGCAACGGATACGGCTTCAAACGTATCGGTTTGTTGTCAGTCAGCTTCAGTGAAAATTCTATTAAGTCTGTCAACCCTGGTTTGTCTGTCAGAGTAGATGAGAACTCATTAAGCAATTCATTCACTTCTTTTTTCTGTCTTTCTGTCAAGGCTTCATTTACCCTAACGTCTTTGACAGTTTCGTCCGTCTGTAGAGGACAGTTTGGTAAAGTACCAGTGACGCAATCAGTATCCCCCTCGTCTTCTGTAACTATCGTCGCTACGACAAAATCAGCTTGAGTGGTTTGATCCTCACGGCTTATGTACTTTTTGAGTAGGTTAACATGAAAGATTTTCTCTCTCTTTCCTGTCTGCACCTTATAGTTCAGTCCCCCTAGCTTGGCGGTAACTACAAAGGGCCCCTTCCATTTCATCTGAAGTTTGTTATGTGCTTCAGGAAGCAACAGTAACACTTTGTCATTAACTTCAAATTCTCTAGGTTTGGTGTGCTTATTGTAATATTCTGCCTGTCTAGACTGAGCTATCGTCAAGTTTTCCCGTGCTATCTTGCCTATAGTTTCAAGACGGTTTCTTAAGTCAGTGACGTATGTATAAGTTGTCTTAACTTCGTCATCTGTCTTTTCATCAATCCAAAGTGCCTTCAAAATCATCATCGGTCCGCGTACAGTACGTCCGTAAAGTAGCTCAAATGGTGAAAACCCGGTGGAAGATTGTGGCACCTCCCTATATGCAAATAGTAGGGCAGGGATGTATCTGTCCCAGTCTTTCGGTTTATCTGTGGCGAGCTTTTTAAGTGCTGTTTTTAATGTCCCATTGTATTTTTCAATCAGACCATTTGCCTGGGGGTGGTATGGTGTGCAAGTAAGATGTTTGATGGAAAGTAAACGATTTACTTCCTTCATTACGTTGCCTATGAATTGACTCCCCTGATCCGTCAAAATTTCAGTAGGAATTCCAACACGACTCCAAAGACCGAAAAGGGCTTCGGCGACAGTTTCAGTATCAATATTTTTCAATGGTACTGCGTCGGCGAATCTTGTTGCGTAATCAATAGTGGTCAGCACGTATCGATTACCTCTCGTTGATGTGGGTATTATAGGCCCAATCAAATCCAATGCTACGCGCTTGTAGGGTTCACTGATCAGTTCAGGCTCTCCTAACGGTGCGGGTCTGATTGAATTTTTAGACTGTGTTCTCTGGCATGTGTCGCAACTTAACACGAATCTACGGATATCGGCAGTGATGTCCGGCCAATAAAACTCACTTGTAATACGACTAGTTGTTTTTTGTACACCCATGTGTGCACCAAAAAGACTCTCATGACCTAATCGTAATACGTCATTTCGTTTGGTTTGTGGAACGACTAATTGTTTCCGAAATTCGTCTCCCACTTTCGAATAGCGGTACAATAAACCCTTTTTCAGAATAATGCACGCTTTCTTATTCGAATCGTCAGTGTTGACGTCACTAACAAGTACAGCTTGTCTGCGTAACTTGTCTAGTGTTTCGTCCTCAGCTTGTAATATTTTAATCTCGCTAACTGTTGCTTTATCTACGGCTGGTGCGGCAGACATCGGTGCAGTTACAGATTTGTCTTTACTACTCGCTGCTCTGGTTACAGCGTTAACCAGTGGTGGTTCGATTGAAGTTTGTTTTTTGCACGGCAAAACATACTTGCAACCAAGGATCACGTCATGCGGTGAGTTTTCCATAACTGCCGCTTTGACTGTTCCTTCTACAAAGTCTGAAACAATCGAGACTTCAGCTACTGGTAAAATGTCTTGTTCGCCGTTTGCAAAGGTGACAGAGATTGTCTCCCCTGTGTAGTCGGTACGGTTAACTAATGATGCATTTACAATAGCGTCTAGCTCACACCCTGTATCAAGCAAAGCGATTGTATCGTGACCGTTTGCCTGTACTGGTGTTCGATTCGACTTTTCTGTTTTAGGTGTATGACTTTCTACTGCGTAAACTTTAGCTGTTTTCTTTTCAGGACATGTTCGTGAAAAATGGCCACTATCACCACAAGTGTAACATGCAAGATTCTTTTTATCTTTCTGTTTGTCGGACTTGTTTTTAGTGTCGGGTTTAGATGTTTTATCATCACGCTCATTAGGTGCCTTCCCGTCATTTTTCTTATCCTTTCGAGTCTGCGGTTCGTTCGGTCGAGACTTGTTGTTCGCGTGTGCGTTCGAGAATTGAGAATGTGCGTCATCAAAGCGATCGGCGGCGTTGCCTATCTCCTCTAGCGTAGATTTTTCCCTTATTGCTAAGTGAATCAGTAGATCTGATTTGTATGACCCGAGAATATGGTCTTTTACCATTTCATCCCTAAGACCTGCGTACGTCTGTGGAGTTTCGGCTAGATCTATCCATCTTTGGAACAAGTCAGCTACGCGTCGTATGTACTGTGCGTGCGTCTCTGAACTGGCTTTAGTGGCCTGTTTAAACTTACGTCGGTATGTATCTGCTGTGAGTTTGTAACGTTTCAATAATGCGGCCTTGACTGTGTCGTAATTATCTGACTCAGAATCGCTAAGCTTATTGAACTCGTTTTTCGCACTGCCCTGCAATAACCCCGATAAATTTATCGCCCAATGTTCCGCTGGAATGTTTGTTGCTCTGGCTAACTTTTCAAACGTTTTTAAATACGCGTCTATTTGATCTTTGTTCTCATCAAATGGGACCATATTTATCTTTGGAATGATATTTTCAATTCTACTGTGATTATTTCCATCGCTAGAACGCGAATCACCACTGCTTCTGCGATCACGGTTTGGATTGGTAACTTCTAGTTTCTTTACTTCCCATTCTAACCGTTTTATTTCCGCGTCTGCGGCGATGCGTTTGGCTTCTGTATCCGCTGCGATGCGTTTTGCTTCTGTGTCCGCTGCGATGCGTTTAGCCTCGGTTTCAGCTAGTCTTTCAGCCTCTAACTTCTTAGCTTCGCGGGCAGCTAACCGTTCTTCCCTTTCTATCTCTTGCCTTTCTTTGTCCGCTTTTTCCGCTTTCTCTAGCTCAGTTTTGATGTAGCTAGTCAGTTCGTCACCCTGGTATCCTATCATGATACCGGCTTCTTTCAGGTCTTCGATAACCTGTTTGCGATCCATTTTACTGTCTTAGCGCGCTGGCTACAATAAGAATGTATCTCGTGAATTGTGTGTTTTAACCGTCGGCGATAACTCCGCTTATCCCGAAAATAACTTTTAGGCTACAACCTTACAAAAATTATTTAATTTACTCAGAACACCTTCCGAAATAAATTACGCGTTAACTCTTTACACGTTTCACCTGCTTGTCACAGTGTCCGCTGTTCCAAGACTTTCGTAATGTCACGGCTCCTACCATACAACATTACACATTATATCTAGCACCCTAAATATAATAGTCCGAAGTCTGTTACTACCGATAACTCTCCTAGCTGGCGGTATAACCTTCGACTCCTCACAATGAAGTACTCAGTAACACAATACTAAATAAATCATTCAATAGCTAACATGACATATTTAACTACGCTTAAATATATCAACATTAACTAACATGCACGCTACTCTGCAAAAGAATACATGCACATGTCACAACAAAAGCAAAGAAAATCAGTGATACAAAAATCAAAAGAACAATTGGCAATTCTGTTCGTTCGTTCGTTTCTAGGTTATGATGCGCCCTATGTATAAAAATGTTACAATTTACAATTTAATACATATCAATCCCGCGACGACCCACACTTGTTACGTTTCCAGTATTTATTTAAAGACCCTGCTTAGAATAATTAAAAGACTTTAAATATAATTAATTCTTCCTCTCATATTCTACGCAGACTGGTTGCTCAATTTATTATCTGACTAATTAAAAGTGCGTCTTGTAGTTCAGACGACAAATTTACAGACTAATAAACTGCGAACTTTTAGCTAGATTTGAAAACAGTTAAATCCCTCTAAATTAATATGCACTCGTCATCAATCTTTCTGCTCATCCGCCCCCATTCAAATCTAAGAATTAATCTAATTGGTCTATTGTGCATAGAAATCAACTACTAAGAGGTATTAACAAGGAAATAAGATTTAATAAAGTTTAACAAATTAACAATAAATCGAATGCAACGCGAATAGTCTTCACTCTGTCTTTACGCGCCTATGCCTGATTTTTGTCAATCTAAATTGCCAGAAAAGTGTTCCTTTGAGATCTGTACACTTGATCTTGCACTTAGCTCTATTCTTGTATCCTTGGTCTCAACACTCAGTCATGCTGATTCGTTCCCTCAGTCCCCCTTTAACGACACACGTGGTGCATAAGGAATGATGTCCCTTTGTTAGTGGCTAGGAACTGGAATTTTTGCAGCATGGCCCTCAGAGTGGATTTCGACACGCTTACACCAATAAGCTAATGCAGGTGAGGCATGGTGAAACATGAACCATGAGCCGACCTGTGGATGCAACGTGTTTGGATATAATTCTCAACCTAACAGGTCCTACCTAGGCATGGCTCAATTAAATGCGCTGAACAAAGAGTTTCGACCTCGCGTCGCTTACAATTAAATTTTAGAAAAAATATAATCGTCTCACATGTGTTCCATTTAACAGTCATGACGTATGAAGCAATAAAATAGATACAACGTTAAATTAATGTTCATACAAGAGGTAATTCAAACCGACAGAGCGCTTCACAATTTACAATTAAAATTACACGCAATAATTGAATTACATGAAGAATTCATATCGAGCGCAGCATTCTGGCTCTTAGTGAATTAAAACAATATAAATTAAAGTACAGAAATGGAAAAATGGTTACAATAAATTTATATTCCGTAACATATAGGTTTTCAGCTATTTCTCTGAACCATGCTCAAGTGTATATGGAAATCATATAATACATAGCACAAATACATACTTAAACAATACATAGGCAAATACTATTAAATAAAATGATACCTTTGAGAGAAGTCGAAGGGTACCTTGATTCTCTATGGCGCCGGCTGCCTCTCACGACCCGAGTAAGCTGATGGAATTAGCTAAAATGTGCTCGAAGTGAGGGAGCGGAAGCGTGTGGGTACATATATAGAAAGGTATATTGCGTATCACGTGACTGTTCGCAAAGCATGTGGTTGGTTCGAGAACTGGACAATGGTCCTAAAGTTACATAACATCTTGACCTGTTCTAGAAGCACCTAGAAAAAGGAAGCTTTGAACAAAGGGCCAAGGGTTTCAAATATTCGAATTTGAAGTAAACAAGGCAAGTGGGTCACGAAGTCGGACAATTTTATCAGACTGTGACACACGCACATCTTCAGCGAGCTGTTAACCTCCGTGACATTTCGTCCTTCACTTACAGTTAATAAACAGTATAACACAATCACACTGACTTACGACTTTATATTAAACATATATTGTGACTTTACTTCCGGTGACATTTTTCATTGTGACTTTATTTCCTAAGACTTCATTCTGTGAAAACGTGAATATGTTTCAAATGGGCAAGTTATGGTGTGTGTGTGTGTGTGTGTGTGTGTGTGTGTGTGTGTGTGTGTGTGTGTGTAAGAGAGAGAGAGAGAGAGAGAGAGAGAGAGAGAGAGAGAACAAAAAGACAGAGACAGAAAAGAAATTAACAAGAGAAGAGAGAATCTAATCTCTTTGATTATCTAAGTTTCTGTGTCAACAATCACCTAAGGTAGCAAGTCTAGCTGGCGGTACTTTGTATAACTTTGATGTAGAGTTAGGCACACTCAGGCCTACGCTCGCGAAAGTGGCGGAAGCCGGAAGCGCCCCCCCCCCCCCCCCTACACTCAATCAATCAATCAATCAGTCCTACTCTCTGCTTTGTCCGAGTACCTTCTGTTCACGCTTCACAGCGTCTTGAACAGCACGCCAACGCGAAAGACCAATAATCTTAATCCCTAATCCCTAAAGGCATGCTTTACAGTTCACATCCTTATGCGTTCACTTGCTAACAGGAACTACGCGTCCGTTCATAAACAACACAGACAACTTAATATAACTAAGTCTATATTCGTATATATCTGCATTTTCAAGTTTCATCAGTCAAATAAAATTATAATTCATTCATATTTTTAATAGTATTATAATTCAATAAAAACAATAAACTGTTTCCCGAGTGGTACCACTCACGCTGATGATCCCTTGATAGTTAAAAATCGGAAAGAGAAAACGATATACCAGAGTTTGGGCTTAAACTCAACAATTAAACTCCATGCTATTATTTCTCTTCCTTTCAAACTATACATCTTTTTGTTATCCAGTCCGCAGTACCAAGCAATACCTACCAATAAAATTCAGGCGTTTTCAGTCCTAGGGATTTGGCATTGATTGATTGATGGTTGAATGCACAGTGAACCTTTGTTCCATCCAAACCACACCTTTCTTTTTAATTGTTACCACGATCTATCTGTTCTCTCTCTAAAAGTATATTATATATATCATCTGAGTCTGTGGGAAAGGGTGAGATAAAGGAGTTTAAATTAGTCATCATGTTTCGCTCTGAATAGGGAGGGCATTAAATGAATGTAAAAAAAGAGAAAATGACTGAGTAGACCCGAACTTATCAGACTTTATTTCCAGTCTTTCGAAGATCAGCGGTTTTCATCATTCAGTTCTCACACTTAAAAAAAAAAAAAAAGATAAAGGATCTGTGACTGTACTTATTTCCGAAACAGAAAGCATGTACACTGCAGATCGATGTTTTTCAGCTAATCTCTGCAGTACTGTCTACAAAATAAGGTAAGAGATCATTTATTTTGATTACTTTATCATTTACATGTTAGCTTTCTTAATAGAGAGAAATAGTCGGTGGCACTGATTGATGGCAAGAGCAAATACTTCTGTTCTTTTCTTCATCTTTTACGAGGCGGAGGGGTATCAATTTTATGTGCAATTATGTCAGGCAGTGAGTAACCAACGGAGACATTCTTCGCTCTTTAATTGCCAGGCTTGCACGAGCTTTAGTAAACGTAACTGTTTTAGTAAACTAACCATTTTGTTTGTCCTATTTGATGGACTAGATACAAAGCCTAGAACCTTATCTGGGGATGGGGTAAGAATCACACTATCCATCCTGGCACGAATCGAACTCAGCCCCTGAATTAAGCAAGAATTGCTGTGCCTTTGCGGTTGTTCTTCAGTTCAATAATATTGCTTCAGACACTAATTAAGTCCTTCAATTTATGACAGAGTATTTCTTAAATAGAAATTTTAATTCAAAATCCACTTCATTTTATAAGTTTTAACAGAATGGATCTTGAGGAGTCCATTCTACATTACTCAATTTTTATTTTAGACTTGCGACTTTATTGTTTTATAGTGCAAGAGCACTGGACAGTTTCTATCTATGGACAGTATAATTTACGTGTTCATTCGGCCTTCACCCATAAACAAGTGTCGCCCCAAGCCTTATCGTTCTAAATTATAATCGTACTTAAAGACAGCTCTTTATAGTTATAATTTAATTCATCACCGCTGTTACATAAATAAATCTAAGTACAGTGAAATATCGCTATAAGGCGATAATTGGGGTCCATAAAATCGGATTGCATTAATAGTGGGCTTTTTACAATATTTGACTTTTTTCTGTGAACATATACGTCTATTCATGTCTAATGTAAAAGGTTGGGTTATTATGGGACGAATATTAAATGGAATGCATTATTAAGATATATTCAAAATAATGGACGGATATAATATCTATAGGTTTTTACTTTGCGTTAAATAGTTTTACTAATTTTTATTTGTTTGTACGATAATACACATTGTCCCATAATACCCCGAGTGACGTAATATCACGAATTAGGTTACACTGTATTACAACACCGCCAAGCCCAGCCAACATGTTTGCGGCTTTAGTTCTTTGATGTTTATTAAATTGTGAAAATATTTTATCAACCACCGCATTGTCTGCTGTTTGGTTTGTGCAACAATTGTATAATAATTAATTAAATATAATCACTAAACTACTTACTGGCCTTACTCATGGATCAGTAATAAGTAACATATATCCGATAATGTTTATTTTGGAATAACACTTCAAGAACCTGGTGAAATCCTTACATTTCGGATCGTTTTATATTAAACGTAATATGCGAACTCTTCCCCAAAATGATAATACACTTTTTACACACTATGTTTCTTTAGTTTATTGAAAATAATTTTAAATAAAGAAACATGTACATTATTTATTAGAGTATAATATATGCTTATCTGCATAGCACTGGTTTTAAGCAAATATTGTCCACGTACCTCTAGTTGCATTAAACATTAATTTTCCAAACTCATCACTAAATTACATTTACTGATTTAGTGTCTCGTATAACATGAATTTGAATCTAAATCTTGTATTAAATAGTGATAAATTAAAGAAGCATTACTTTATTTATTTGAGTGACATGTATGCGGTCTGCATGTTGCTGGTTTTTAAGCACTTAATGTCCACCAAAGGATGGTTTTAAAGCATAAACCTTTTACTTTCCAATTTTAATACCAAATTAAATTTGGGACTTTTCAACATACTTTAAAATTTGAACAATTTATTAAATAGTGATACAATAATGTTAAATAAAGAAACTTAGCTTTATTTATTAGAATGACATATACATGTCTGCGTATTGCTGGTTTTTAAGCAAATAATGTCTGCGTATTGCTGGTTTTTAAGCAAATAATGTCTACGTAAGGCTGATTTTTAAGCATATACTTATTTTTCACAAATTCAACACTAAATAGAAACTGTGGTCCTTTAAAATGATTTTGCATTTGAATCCTGCATTAAATAGAAATAAATTTAAGAAACGTTGCTTTATTTATTACAATAATGTTTAAGTTGCCTGCATATTGCTGCATTGCTGGTTTCAAAGTTTGCATTGTACAAGTAAGGGTGTTTTATAAGCATAACACTTTTACTTTCCAACTTTAATACCAAATTAAATTTGGGGTCCTTAAACATGATTCTGAGTTTGAATCTTTTTTTAAATGGTGAGAAATTAATAGTAAATATAGAAAAAATATAGAAAAATCAAGTTATTTCCAAAATTAACTTACAGGTATGATTACTTTTTTAATTTTTTAATAGCAAATTATGCTCACATAAGGTTGTTTTTAAAAGAAAAAAGCTTTTATTTTTGTAAGTCAACACTATATTGATTTTGTGGTCCTTTAATTTAATTTTGACTTTAAACCTGTATGAAATAGTGATAAATTAAGGAAACCTTGCTTTCCTTTATTTATTTGAGTAACATATATGTTGTCTGCATATTGCTGGTATGTAAGCACATAATGTCCACCTAAGGCTGTTTTTAAAACATTTACTTTCCAATTTTAATACCAAATTAAATTTTGGACCTTTTAACATGCTTTTAAATTTGAACAATTTATTAAATAATGAGACAATGGCATTAAATAATGAAATATAGCTTCATTTATTAGAATGACATATATGTCCACATATTGCTGGTTTTTAAGCAAATGATGTCTGCTTAAGGCTGGTTTTTAAGCAAATGATGTCTGCTTAAGGCTGGTTTTTAAGCAAATGATGTCTACTTAAGGCTGGTTTTTAAGCAAATGATGTCTACTTAAGGCTGGTTTTTAAGTATAAACATATATTTTTCCAAACTCAAGATTTAATTGAGTTTGGAGTCCTTTAACATGATTCTAAATGTATATCCTGATTTAAATAGTAATAAATCAATATAAAAACTCAGCAATATATTTTTATTCATACCAAATTGTGGACTTTTAGATTATAAAATGAGATACATCTATACAAATATCTATTAAAGCAAATGTATTCTTCTACTTTTGATTTATATTTATAACCTATACATTTATTTATGCAGAGTCATGGTTTTTAAAAAGATTCATTTGTTTACAACTATAAAATTGACCATTTTAACTAAGTGTCCACATAATGCTGGTTTTTAAGTACGAGTCCCATAATGCTGGTTTTTAAGTGTATGTGTTTGTCTACATAATGCTGGTTTTAGGGTTATAGGAATTAGGCAGACCACAAAACATGTATATTTTTTGTTATTTGATATTTTTTCTTCAAATTAAGTACGTTTGCTATTAGTGATGTCTAAAAGCAGAATGTGAAAAAAAAATGTTAATTTTATTATTATTATGGGATATACACTGTGTCCACCTAATGCTGGTTTTTAAGCATGGTCTACCTAACGCTGGAAATAGGGTTATATATATATATATATATATATATATATAAATTTACGTGGGTTTAAGGAATTGATTGTACTTTAAATTTGAAATAAAATTAATTAATTTCTTCTCTGAATATGTACTTGTACTTGTGTCTATCTGTCTATCTATCTATCTATACATATATATCTATCTATATGTATGTCTGTCTGCTATCTATTTATGTATCTATTATATATATATATATATATATATATACAGTGAACATTGCTGTGAATCACACAATTTGTTTCCTTGTAATACAAGTATTTGTCTCGTGATAAAGAGGAAGTAACTGATTTAGACGTACATGGGTCTATAAATAGATTGGAAAATCCTGTTAATCAGAACAATTTTCATAGGTCAAGAGCCCATCTTCCCTATCCAACCACAACCGAGACAAATACAATAGCTGGGGTGGGGTGGGGGTGACGACTTCTATGCTTCTATGCAGTTATAAAATATAAGATATTGTAAACAGCTGTTCACAGATCACATTTCATGCATTTAAAACTAGCATTAATGCACAACTAAAAGTATACTGGGTTGATGTGGTTGCACGTATTTGCTAGTCACGTCTAGGACACAATAATGCCCTAATGGGAGATTGTCAGTATGAGGGAACAGAAAATTCTTGAATATATCTTATTGTATTCTAGTCTACGAAGTTTTCAGAGACCAGTGACACTTGAATATATCTTATTATACTCTAGTCTACCGAAGTTTTCATAGACCAGTGACACTCGAATGGACATCTTATTACACTCTAGTCTACCGAAGTTTTAAGAGACCAGTGACACTTGAATGGACTTATTATACTCTAGTCTACCGAAGTTTTAAGAGACCAGTGACACTTGAATGGACATCTTATTATACTCTAGTCTACCGAAGTTTTAAGAGACCAGTGACACTCGAATGGACATCTTATTACACTCTAGTCTACCGAAGTTTTAAGAGACCAGTGACACTCGAATGGGCATCTTCCCAAGGTCTAGTTCACCGAAGTTCATAAAGACCGTGGCAGGCAACACACGAAATGAAGTTTGTTATTGACGTGTTTGGTATGTCAACACACGAAATGAAGTTTGTTATTGACGTGTTTGGTATGTCAATACACGAAATGAAGTTTGTTATTGACGTGTTTGGTATGTCAATACACGAAATGATGTTTGTTATTGACGTGTTTGGTATGTCAATACAGGTGTTCGATAGAGTGTTGTCAGTCGTCGTAACGAAAACTTATTAAAAAGGAATTTTCCTAATGTTCTGAATGTTAGTAGCATTCAATTCAACAATCGTGTGAGAACGTCTAAAATTAGTATTGCCTTTCAATTTGCGATAATAATAGTCAGCGTGCATTAGCAGACAACGAGCGTACAGACTATTTGTAACTGTGAACGTGTTCATTCCTCCCTACACACCCACCCTAGCTGTGAACGTGTTCATTCCTCCCTACACACACACCCTAGCTGTGAACGTGTTCATTCCTCCCTACACACCCACCCTAGCTGTGAACGTGTTCATTCCTCCCTACACACCCACCCTAGCTGAGATCATACAAAGTACTTAAAGCGATTCAATATACTGTTTCAGTTGATAATAACTCTAGAGCCTATCGGAAACACATCAATATACTGTTTCAGTTGATAATACCTCTAGAGCCTATCGGAAACACATCAATATACTGTTTCAGTTGATAATACCTCTAGAGCCTATCGCAAACACATCAATATACTGTTTCAGTTGATAATACCTCTAGAGCCTATCGCAAACACATCAATATACTGTTTCAGTTGATAATACCTCTAGAGCCTATCGCAAACACATCAATATACTGTTTCAGTTGATAATACCTCTAGAGCCTATCGCAAACACATCAACGAAATCTGATATCTTTCTTTTCAACCCAAGATGATATTGGTCATAAACAAAAGGGAAGAAAAAAGTGATTAAAGTTCTAATTTAGAAAAGGCAAAACAAAGAACCTCAGTAATGTCAAGTGGGTGCTGATATATATAATTATCGATCTAGCTGTGGAGATGAAATGCTTTAGATAATCCTCGTTTTATTTCTTGTATACACGTCCTGTACTATTCAAGGACAAACATATATTACTAAATTTATAAAAACATACACTTACGCACATATACAAACGCTATTGCTAATGTATTTTCTTACATATATTCATTTTACAGACTCACTATGCATACTCAGTCATTTAATCGAAACACACACACACACAAATATACATATATATTTTTTCCCGCCTAATGGAATCGTCTGATGCAGTGTGTGTAAGTGTAAAGAGGATACACTACACTCTATACACTATACACCACACTCTATTTGATGTATGGTGGCAATGTATGCCCATTGCACTGAGAAAATTTCTAGTATAGAGAAGCACTAGAAATTACCTTAATTAATATCTGCTTGAACAAACTGGTACAGCAGAAAAAAGCCCAGGTTGATTTCAAGAGAACATACAGCGAATCTATTTCAATTTGAGGAGGGAAACACGTGGAAAATAAACTGAATTATAATTTGTGACATTATGGTAAACTGCGGAAAGGACTATTAACACCGTGCTGAATCAGTTAACATAAAGACTATTATTACTTACCTCTAAAACTCCATTTCTGTTCTTTGATAATACTATCCTGTGATTTTATTGAATCTATTATTACTTACACTATAACTTCATTTCTGTTCTTTGATAATACTATCCTGTGATTTTATTGACTCTATTATTACTTACCTCTAAAACTTCATTTCTGTTCTTTGATAATACTATCCTGTGATTTTATTGACTCTATTATTACTTACCTCTATAACTTCATTTCTGTTCTTTGATAATACTATCCTGTGATTTTATTGACTCTATTATTATTTACCTCTAAAACTCCATTTCTGTTCTTTGATAATACTATCCTTTGATTTTATTGACTCTATTGTTGAATTGTATTTTATGCATAAAGTTGTGAATTATAGGAATTATCCAATTGTGGGTTGGTGGAAATATTGATGTCAAGTAATTTATTTCATTGTATTTTTTGGTTGTTGATTTAATAAATTTATTGACCTTCTTACGCATATTGATACTCTTATGCTGGAGATGAAAGTGGATGGATGAAATGTGGGGACTTGCTAACTATAGAATAAAGTAGGATTTGTCTTCTCCTTTAGTAAGAAGTTTTCAACCTATGGAAATTATGTGGACAGTACATATTTATCTTAAATTTTATGGAAAAGAGAAAACATTTGCAGTGCTATGTGCCCGCCAAGTGAGAGAGACGAGTGGTGTCTGCTGGTTGATCATTAATAAAGTAAATTAAGATTCTCATCACTTGCAATTAGTTTTGGATAATTAATTAATTAATTATAATCATATCCATTAACTAAGTGGCTAAGTGGCATTGGTGTCGCACTATCTATCTATCTATCTATCTATCTATACAAATAGACAGACAGATATCTTGTCTATCTATGCATGATTGCATTTACGTTTATATCCGAAGGAAAGGTAATTAAACAGTGACAGACAGTAAAACCACAATGTATCCATGGCAGCCATCATGAATCCAGTTTCACTGTGAAGATCCTCCATTATCTAGTCTCACTTTCCCTAAAGTCACTTTCCCTAAAGTCACTTTCCCTTCCAATAAAAGAGACCATGTGTAATATCCTATTGAAGTATTGTGCGCGAAAGTAAAATAATTAAGAAACACTATCAGGTGCTATATCCTTCACAGCGTGAGCTTCCGCTGTAAAACAGTTTATTTTAACATTAAGCCAGGAGATGTTTTGCAACTAGAAACCCCAGTTACAACGACAGTGATATCTGATGTCAGTTATTGTGACGTGTCACAGAAGTGATCTCTAGGTTAAAATTTGAGTGGAGGGCGAATTTTGTTGTTGATACTAATAGTCATGCATTGTAAAATTAATTGAAAGACAGCGTTATTGTTCGAAAACAGGCAAACAAAACATATCGTTCGAATGAGGGGAACTGTAACTGCGTTTTAATGCGTTTGTCATTACTTACAGTCTGACCTGACGAGTCTCTCAAAGATCAATATTACTACTAAGCTGCCATTTATATTTTATAGTTTATAGTTTTGTAGTTTTGTCAATAATACAATCAAATAATACAAGAAATAGTTGCATAAAAACTGTGGCTTAATTAGCTATGTTACATTTTGCACTACAATAATTTGTAACGTAGAAATATGTAATATTAAAAATGTATTGAGGTGGGAGTGTTTCTTTCTATCTGTGCGTGCGTGTGACATACTAATGCATGTTTACATATACCCTAAGAGAACTTACAGTACGCAAAATTGTTTATTTTAGTATTTGCAATTCCAGTTACAATGTTGCTTTCCAATTTCTTTGATCTGATTGAAAGTCATTTCATAGTTCGTATCAATATGAGTCAATAATACGCATGTCTATGTCTAAGTAAACTGCTTGAACTTTGGCATTGCCATCTCACATCAATTTCCCTCAGAGAATTGTAGGTAGTGCTAACTCACAATTGGCATTGCCATCTCACATCAATTTCCCTCAGAGAATAGTAGGTAGTGCTAACTCACAATTGGCATTGCCATCTCACATCAATTTCCCTCAGAGAATTGTAGGTAGTGCTAACTCACAATTCTTTCAATCGACTTATACAACTCTTAACAGTCCCAAATCAAAATTCTTTCTCTCAACATTTTCAGTTCTTAACAGTCCCAAATCAAAATTCTTTCTCTCAACATTTTCAGTTCTTAACAGTCCCAAATCAAAATTCTTTCTCTCAACATTTTCAGTTCTTAACAGTCCCAAATCAAAATTCTTTCTCTCAACATTTTCAGTTCTTAACAGTCCCGATTCATATTTCTTTCTCTCATCAAATAGAGCTATACTCACAACTCTGTCTCTCGACTTAAAGAAGACTTGGTAGTGGTAAATCACATCACTTTCTCTCGTTATATATAGAATTATTGCTAGTCCCAACTTACATTTCTTCTCTCGACTTATGGAATTATTAGTAGAGCGTCTCTCACAGCCTGTTTTCTCGTCTTCTCGCTCACTCTGGCTGTCGCGTTGTTGGACGCCTGCTAATGTACCGTTGGTTAGTTCATCGATGCTTGCAAAGTCTTCTGCATGCAAATGACAGACAATTCAGGTTCCAATCAGCATAATTTACTCACGTCACTTCTTGTCTGGCTTCGAGTTGGAACTCTAGCCGCTTTGACATGGATATAGAACTTGAAAGATTGGGCAGTTCTGGCAAAGCAAACACGCACGCGCGCGCGCGCACATGCACACGCGCGCACACACACACACACACACACACACACACACACACACACACACACACAAATATATTCGCCATGACATTGGCGAATTAGCAGAGTGCTTGTATGAATTATTACAGTTTGCTGAAATTAGAAGATTAAAAATGTATCCCTTTTCTCGAACTGTGTTGTTTTTGGTTTTTTTTTGCACACCATTTCTCTCCAATCGTGTCGACGTTGTCGGGGTGTTGTCGTCTATGCTGGTGGCCATATTAAAAGAAACTAATGATGATTAAAAATATGGTTTCTTTAGGCTGTCGATTGATTTAGTGCTCGATATAATGCATCAACGAATACTTTCTTTTTTCATTCCCCGGAAGATCGACCGTTTGAGAATGACGAACTTGGTTCTACCAATCCCAGTAAATCAGTCTCTTATGCACTCACATTCACACTCACATTCATGAAGAGTAGAGTGAAAGATTAAAGTTCACGTCTTGTGCCGGTCTCAAAGATTTATAACTCGGTTCTACCAACCCCAGTAAATCAATCTCATTGAAACACTCACATTCATCAAGTGTTAAAATGTACGTCTTGTGTCGGTTTCGGAGATTTGTTTCGTGTTAAAGCATTATATACTCATTTATATAGAATGCATTTACAAAAAAACTCAGGTTCATAAAGGGAGATAAATTGGCACTCCATCCGAGTCTCTCAATGGATCTGCTTTCAAACACTTGAGTATTTAAAAATGTCTGCTTAAAAATACAGTCTAAGACATACTTGGACATAAGCGGATTGAAATACTTTGGGGGTTTTCGACTACGTATATATAATTTCAAAGCCATAGCCCCCCCCCCCCCCCAAACATGTTAAATAAAAGCGAATCGTTTCTTCCCGATTTTGCACTTTTGCGAGTATATGAATATACAGGGACGGGGCGTTGACATACTACACGAATTTACTTCATTGCTGAAGGTCAAGAACAAAGGTGTTACACGAATTTACTTCATTGCTGAAGGTCAAGAACAAAGGTGTTACACGAATTTACTTCATTGCTGAAGGTCAAGAACAAAGGTGTTACACGAATTTACTTCATTGCTGAAGGTCAAGAACAAAGATGTTACACGAAATTTGAATGTTAAAATGTTAAAATGTTAAAAATTTGAGTGAAAGAAAAGAATACATGTAGTCAGTTTCAGACATTATCGTTTTCGTATATTAATACGTCTTCCACGGCATTGTATTTTTGTCAGTGCTTCAATTATCTTCAATAATTAATTTAAATAAATAAAATATTTCTCTCTCCTCCCCATTAATCTTTCAATGTATGTATATTAGGTGTTAGTAATAATTATTAGGGCTCACGATTTACCGCGGCCCGCGGAAATGAGAGTTTTGCCGCGCTAAAACGACACGCCGCGGAATTAACCTAACTGCCGCGGAAACTACCAAACCTGAATGAAATCTCACCATCTGAGGCATATTAGTATGATTAGTTTTGATTACTTCTTTCTTTAGCCTATTGCATCATCTCGTTACGTCATTAGCCCTTCCGTCAGAAGAATAAATATTATTTTTTTAAGTCGATTTATAGCATTGGTTGAACTTGTAACAATTTTTAAATCAATTTATAGGCAGTGGTAGCAATATGATCTATCATGTACTTTACAATCAATTAGGCTTATTAAATTTAGTAAAATTAATCTTTGTGTATGCCAATAACAATAACAAGCAACGTAATAAAACTGCCGTGAATATTTGACCGGAACAGCGAGTTAAAGAATTTGGACAGGATAGATTCTACTGTTTGCTGTGGTGTAAGACTTTAACGAACCAGTCAATCGTGTTAGACGCCAGACTATAACTGATCATCTTTTGACAAAAAAAGCACACAGAGCGTGCAAATAACGACAATGTGATGCCACGAATGGCCCCACAAGCAGCAAACGACAAAGTACTATTACCGGATGCATTGAACGATCAACTGCTGCTAAAGATATGTTAGTGATGAAACTGGTTGAAGCATTTATGGCAGCCAATATACCGCTGGAGAAGGGTGACAACCCTACGTAGTTTTATGCAGAAGAACCTGAAAGGCGGTGGTGGAATACCGCAGGCTAATACACTTAGGGAACTATACGTTACAATAATTTTCAACCAACAACAGGCTAATACACTTATGGAACTATACGTTACAATAATTTTCAACCAACAACAGGCTAATACACTTAGGGAACTATACATTACAAGAATTTTCAACCAACAACAGGCTAATACACTTAGGGAACTATACATTACAAGAATTTTCAACCAACAACAGGCTAATGTAATAGCGAAGCTAGCCGGACAGAAAGTGGTCGTTATTGCCGATGAAACAACGGATATTGTTGGACGTTATGCTGTGAATGTGCTTACTGAACCGCTCAATGATTTTAATGTACAGCAATGTTAGTGAACACAGATTTATCGAAGTGAACAATGTCAGCATTGCGCAGCCAATTATCCGTACTCTGACTGAGGTTAATGTGCACTTCAATGACGTGGCGTTTGTTACGGATAATACAGCCAATTATCCGTACTCTGACTGAGGTTAATGTGCACTTCAATGACGTGGCGTTTGTTACGGATAATTCAGCTTATATGAAAAACTGTTTTCGTGACAGTTTGCGAGGAATACTGCCAAATGCTGTTCATGTCACATGTTGGGCCCACATCCTGTCATTAGTTGGAGAAAGGTTTCGTGAAGCACTACGACTTTGTGATATGCTGGCTGCTTCTGTCAAGGTCATATTCTCCAAAGCACCAGAATATCGTGCTTGGTATCTTCATCTTCTGCGACAAATTGTAAGTTGAAAAGGCAGTCATGCCGCCAACTCCAGTCATCTCAAGTTGGAACTCTTGGTTCAAGGCTGTGCTGTATCACGCTGAGTGTCTACAGATCTAGGCCATTATATCTCGTTCGTTGCTATGAAATCGAACACAGTGGAGCTACAGTCCAGTTAAAGAAGTTGTCGGCGTTGTTGCAAAGTAGTGATAAACTTAACGAGCTGACAGCTGAACTTGAATTTGTATCTGTTCACTGCCAGCCAATTATGAACACTCTGACTTCCTTTGAGGCACTGCCAGCCAATTATGAACACTCTGACTTCCTTTGAGGCACTGCCAGCCAATCATGAACACTCTGACTTCATTTTCGGTACTGCCAGCCAATCATGAACGCTCTGACTTCCTTTGAGGTACTGCCAGCCAATTATGAACACTCTGACTTCCTTTGAGGCACTGCCAGCCAATTATGAACACTCTGACTTCCTTTGAGGCACTGCCAGCCAATCATGAACACTGACTTCCTTTGAGGCACTGCCAGCCAATCATGAACACTCTGACTTCATTTGAGGCACTGCCAGCCAATCATGAACGCTCTCTTCCTTTGAGGTACTGCCAGCCAATTATGAACACTCTGACTTCCTTTGAGGCACTGCCAGCCAATTATGAACACTCTGACTTCCTTTGAGGTACTGCCAGCCAATTATGAACACTGACTTCCTCTGAGGCACTGCCAGCCAATTATGAACACTGACTTCCTCTGAGGCACTGCCAGCCAATTATGAACACTGACTTCCTTTGAGGCACTGCCAGTCAATTATGAACACTCTGACTTCCTTTGAGGCACTGCCAGCCAATTATGAACACTGACTTCCTTTGAGGCACTGCCAGCCAATTATGAACACTCTGACTTCCTTTGAGGCACTGCCAACCAATTATGAACACTCTGACTTCCTTAGAGGCATAGTCATTCTTGGCTGTCGATGTCTACACCAAAAGTGTCTGACTTACTGTCTTGCCTGAAATCATCCGGATTTCCAATTGCAACCAGCAGCTGTGAGGGTGCAAAGCACAAAGCTGATTCTAAACTCGAAGAATATTTTGAGGAAACCAAACAGCCGGCAATAGACCTATTCAGATCTGTCAGAATATTTGATCCACGACAGCTACCACTCTTATCGAAGAATTTTGCTGATCAAGCACAATGCACAGTGCCGACAATGATGGCTGCAGCAGATGAACGGCAAGCTTATCTGGACATAGCATCTCATGAAGTAATTTCAGCCGATATCACTGGTTTTGGGCGTGCCTTAGAGGACAGACTGCCTCGCTAAGCAGCTCTTGCTAAAGTTTACATTGAATTCCGATCTCTTCTGCTGATGTGGAACGTTCGTTCTGAAAATATGGATCGGTGCTGTCACCACTGCGATATTGTCTGTCACAAGAAAACCTACGAGCTTACAGTGCCGTTTTCTTCATCAATAAATAAATAATAACTTTAGAAACAGTATTCGATAGCTTGTTGAGAACAATATTAGGCCTACATATGTTTCAGTATTGTTTGCCTAAAGCAAATCTGTGGATTAAAATGTGCGGTTGTGAACGCTTTGATATACCTATTTCATTATGAATAATGATTGATTAATGATTAAGAATAAGAAAAATTGCATTTATTTTGTTTGGGTTAGGAATTGGTCTTATGGAGTTCTGCTACTTCATTTGCCACGCCGCGGTACACCGCGAAATTTGAAAAAACATGTCGCGGTAAAACTTGGGCCCTAGTTATTACATGTTTATATATGTATGTTTGTATGTACATATGTTGCATGTATTTATACACGTATGTTTGTATATAAGTGAGTGTGTGTATGTGTGTGTGTGTGTGTGTGTGTGTGTGTGTGTGCGTGTGTGTGCGTGTAGGCTCTATGTATATTAAGTCTATCTGTCTATCTTTTAGTCTCCGTCTATAAATTACTTATCTGCTTAATTATGTCCATAATATATATATGTCTGTCTGTAATAATAATATTATATATAAAACACACTTTCACATACACGCTACAAATGCGCGCGTACGCACACGCGTACAGAAAGTTTCTTTATTTTTCAATCCAATAACTCTTACAAATTCTCCCTGACACCAACTCATTTATCAGATATTGTAGTGCCTCTTGGAATAAACACCGTTTTTCACAGCGAGGTCACGTGACAAGACAAATCCCTACGGGACCGCCAGGGAGACGCTGGCGAAATCAAGAAATTACCGCTGTCTCAGGCTAAAATTTCCCTGCATTTATTATAATAAAAAATAAATTGGTGTTTGTTTCCTCATGTCGAAAATTCCCCTCATTTAATTATGAAATCAATGGGTGCTATTTCATATGCTGAAATCTATATCAATTCCATAACTATGTCCCGCATATTAATAGCCTTCATGATTTGCATAATGAAATGTCAGTGCTTTGTCAGATGTTAAAATTATATCAAATCTCACATAATGTAAAGGAAAATCAATGAGGATTATTTCTGTTATCCTATCTCCGTTAAATTTGCATAAAAGACCTTAGTGACCGACTGTAAATGTAATCCTCTACCTCATTGATTACAGTTACTAAGTGATTAACGACTGTTATTAACTGTTTCTTAAATACAGGGGGAGATCAACTCGTTACTTTAATGGTTCTTGAAATACTGCCGTAGTGAATTCATATCGAACTTGTGCGAGAACTCTATGAGAATTTCCTCCAATCAGAATAGTTTTTAGCCGTATGTACAGTAGATATACGCTTACTCTATCCTATGCATAATTATGATGTCAGAGTAATCAGCAAATCAT
This sequence comes from Sinotaia quadrata, assembly GCA_028829895.1. Classification (NCBI taxonomy): domain Eukaryota; kingdom Metazoa; phylum Mollusca; class Gastropoda; order Architaenioglossa; family Viviparidae; genus Sinotaia; species Sinotaia quadrata. The sequence goes on from CM054182.1 coordinate 2,322,539, forward strand.
TTTAAATGATAAATGAATGGGTCATTGTGCTAAAAAATTAAAACCAACTGTACTAATTAATGGATTTTTAAAATTTAAATTACTACTTTCTATAGACATATTGATTAATTTAAGAACACATGTTTAATTCAGACGGATTGGTAAAAATTAGAATGTCAAACAAGCCAAAACTAAGCCTGACCGTGGGACCCGGCCCATTTCATCCCACCGACGCTGAACGGGTTAAATACAAATTGTTTGTTTCGGCTTTTACGTTTCGCCGTTACTCTAGCTGGTTAATCAGTGAGTTATTTAATTTCTCTCTAATAGATTTATATTTTAGTGTTGATAGTTCCTAAGCAGTGAATGACTTTAATTGGGTCACATAATCTAAATTTTTAGTGCATTCAAATGAAGACTTTTTATTACCGTAGTGAAATGATTGATTATTAATGATGGATTCACACCCATACTAGTACAGTATTCCGCTGATATGTTTATATATGAGTGTGTGGGTGAATGTGCGTGTGTCTGTGTGTGTGAATGTGTGCATGAGTGTGAAAGCGTGTGCATGAGTGTGAGTGTGGAGTGTCTGTATTGGATTATATGTGAGTGTGTGTTTCTCAATAACTTGTCTTTTCATTCCTTGTGATAAAATCTCTGTCCAATTTGCTAACGAAATGAGTTACGATCAGTTTCTGTCAGTTAGCATTTCATTTCTATTGAATCAACAGGCGGGTTGGGGTATGGCAGCATATTCATTCCCTCTGGCAGCAATGCGGCTCGTGCTGAACTAAGTTGTCTACTGCACGTTTCTTCCACCCATTAATAAGAATGGCATTACGTTTAAATTAACAGTCTTGGATTCCGTTTCACTGTAGTTGCCAGGGTGTCTGTTCGTCTGATCTTTATGTGCGTTGCTTGGCTCGCGTCTTGTCGACGTACACAGATTCGTGTTGCCCGGTTGTCTGCCCTTTAGCTCACGAGTTCTAGTTTGTTCGTGCTTTGGGTGTGCCTCGCTTTGGTTATGCCTCGCTTTGAGTATGTCTCGCTTTGGCTTTGCCTCGTTTTGACTATTTCTTTGGTATACCTCCCTTTGACTTTGACTCGCTTTGACTATGCTTCTTTGGGCTTTACTCAGCATTGATTATGGTATGTTTGTTTTTGTTACGGTCCGTCCCCGTACAATTAGATAGATACACATACCTAATTTAAACTAGCAAACTGTTTTCAATAAACCATAAATTGTGACAGCCACAGCTCTTCCATACTTAAAATTTATGTGAAATTGTATTTGATGCTGATTATCCATGTAGTCAAATTCCTTCTATGGATTAATTTTAAATTATAGCTATATATATATTTAGATATGTTTACCACTTGCATTAATTTAATTTTGCTTTTCAACGTTAAAGAACAATCATTTTTTTAAAGAGTTAATGTCATTATAAATTTTAACCCTTCAATGCCCACATCTATGTTTTCACCTTGTTTAAAGAGTTAACGTCATTATAAATTTTAACCCTTCAATGCCCACACCTACGTTTTCACCTTGTTTAAAGAGTTAATGTCATTATAAATTTTAACCCTTCAATGCCCACACCTATGTTTTCACCTTGTTTAAAGAGTTAACGTCATTATAAATGTTAACCCTTCATTGCCCCCACCTATGTTTTCACCTTGTTTGTCTAGCATGTATAATTTTCTGTCGCTAATAACATGCAATTTCAAGTTTATCATATTAGCAGTGGAGTGAAAATTCAATGAACTGTCTTTATTTTTTGTATTACCCCACACACACACACACACACCATCACCACCACCACCACCCCACACACACACACCAAGAAGTGGAGGATTGATTAACTGACAATACACAAACCTTGCTTATCATTCGATTGGTAGTCTTCGAGAATGGCGGAGTTATTCCTGGCTCCGAAAGAAGCCCTGTTGACAAAGTGATGAGGTGAGCATTGATGAAATATAATAGCAACGATTTCCCGTCAAAACCGTCCTACTGTCTGATGAAAGCTGCACTTAGAGACATTCGGATGACAAATGCATCTGAAAATTGCTAACTCTCGCTATGTGTGTGTGTGTGTGTGTGTGTGTGTGTGTGTGTGTGTGTGTGTGTGTGTGTGTGTGCGTGCGTGTGTGTGTGCAGATCGTTATTGTCACTCCACAAAATCAAGTATAAATCTAGTCTTTATCCGTTTGTGCATATCGAAAGACCTGATTGTAGGCTTGTGGCCTTCCAATAACAAAAATCTTGGGTTTGCTAAGAATGTGTGGTAGTTTGCTGTGGAAGTAAACTTGGTGTGGGTGTTGTGACAGTGGTGCAGGAGTAACTAATGCCTCTTTTATATCAGGGTTTGAAATGCTATTTTATATTCCTCGAGGTGCATTTCCTTGGCGAAAAGTGGTGGTGTGGGAGAGGAAGAGAATGAAAGGTGTGTTTGGGCGAGAAAGGGAGAGAACTTTGATTGAGGACAGGATGAGTGTGGTAGCATAGAAAAGGTTACAGTGCCTTGGAGTTTCATTGCCTTAATTATACAGCACCTTATTACATTGGCTTGTCGTTACATTACCTTGATCTTAGGCTGTCTTGTTATACTGCCTTGTAATACTGTCTTGTTATATTGTCTTGTTATATTGTCTTGTTACAGTGTCTTGTTATATTGTCTTGTTATATTGTCTTGTTACAGTGTCTTGTTATATTGTCTTGTTACAGTGTCTTGTTATAGTGTCTTGTTATATTGTCTTGTTACAGTGTCTTGTTATATTGTCTTGTTACAGTGTCTTGTTATATTGTCTTGTTCTTACATCAGTGTGACACCATCGCCACTTAGATAATGGATATTGTTATTATTAATTAATTAATCAACCAAAACTAATTACAAGTAATGATAATTTTAATTTGTTTTATTAATGATCTTCCAGCAGACACCACTCGTCTCTCTCACTTGACGAATATATGGACGCTGTAAACGTTTTCTCTCTTCCACAACATAAAACATTTACAGTCACATAATGTTTCTGTGAGTTGAAAACTTCTTACTAAAGGAGAAGACAAATCAGTCTTTAATCTTTATTTAGCCAGCCCCTATCCATCCACTTTCTTCTCCAACATAAAGTTATCAGTTAAAATTATGCATAAGGTCAATACAATTTTTTTAAATTATTAAATCGATAATCAAATATACATATGACAAATCCTACATAGATTACTTGACATTGATATTCCAACAAAACCAAGTTACAAATAATTCCTGTGTTTTGCAGTCTTATACTACAAGTACAATTGAATACTTCTGTCAATTCAAATCACAGAAGAGTCTTATCAGAGAACAGAAATTGAGTTATTAGAGATAAACAATAATAGTTTTACATAAAATTGTTAACTGCCATCTCAATAGTCCTTTTCAGTCTTTGCAACGCAGACACAAGTTATTGTCATCAGTTATTACATAAGCTCAATATGCCTCATTGCAGTTGAAAAAAAACTATTCCTTTAGAGTCAACCTGGTTTCTCTCTCTCTCTCTCTCTCTCTCTCTCTCTCTCTCTCTCTCTCTCTCTCTCTCTCTCTCTCTCTCTCTCTCTCTCTCTCTCTCTCTCTCTCTCTCTCACACACACACACACACACACACACACACACACACATATGCACGCCTTGCACGCATGTACAAATCACTTCAGTAAAAGTCGATCAAAAACTTTTAAAGAATTTTTTAAATAAAGAAAAAAAATGCCATTTTCTAAAGAAAAAGTTAAATCTGATTTTACAATATCTTCTTGTTCTCACTGAAGGCACTAATAACCTTCACAAAGAACAAACCCTTGCCCTAAATAAATAACAGCGTCAAATCCCTAAAAAAAAAACAAAAAAACAGACAAATAAAGATCATAATCGCCCCAACGAGGACAGCCGTTACCAAAAAAAAAATACCATTAAATCATTGACGCTACAACGTTTTGATATTTTGTTACTGTGGATTTTAAAAAATAATTTGTGCCCTCTGTCACTAATCAAACTTACGGAAACAAAAGGGAGAGAAATAGCCAATTTACGGAGACATACAAATACGGATGCTTGTTATTTATGTTTCAGAATTACCTATCAGAGTAAAGCCAATACACAGCACTCAATCCTGTAAGAAGGCAATTTTCTTCCAACCATGAGCTCTGACAATGCAATTTTGAACATCAGATGTGAAAATTCGAAACAGGAAGTGGGGGGTCCGAGGAAGAAAATGGCAGCAAAGAGATGTATAGAAAGTTCGATGTCATTTGCATCTTAATGGGATAAAAGCAATATACTTGAAGTGGTCTTTTGGAGCGAGATCACGTCGGAAATGGCTTGAGGACACACTCAAAGGAAGCAAATTAGACGGAATGAAAGATATTTTTGCCAAGTTGTTTAGAAAAGATTATGTGAGCGTTGCATGACGGGAACAGGAAGGCATTTACCTATGCTGGTCAGACCTCAAATGGGGAGTAATATTGTGGTTGGGTGGGTGGGAGAGAAGGTTGAAAGGATGATGTGAAAAATGACTTCCTTCTAAAGTATATATAATTACCCACAGTTGAAACATATATAACTATTTAGCTACAAGACATGGGCAATGGAGGATAGGAGAGACAACACTAAGAACTCAAGGTATATGACTATTTAGCTACAAGACGTGGGCAATGAAAGAAATCAAAGTGTATCTAATTTTATTCAACTAGAGTTACTAGACAATTTCAGACAATACTTAACATGCATAAGTATATAAGCACTACAATACTAGTTCTAGACCTTAACTAACATACAACTTTATACATCTAAACATAGCGTTAGCTAGTCAAGGTATATAAGCACTACAATACTAGTTCTAGACCTTAACTAACATACAACTTTATACATCTAAACATAGCGTTAGCTAGTCTAGGTATATAAGCACTACAATACTAGTTCTAGACCTTAACTAACATACAACTTTATACATCTAAACATAGCGTTAGCTAGTCAAGGTATCGAAGAGCACACAAAGTGGACATTTTCTAGACGCGTCACTTCATTACGGTGTCCGCGTATTTAAGCAGAGTAGTGATATACACCAAAGCAAAAGTCTTTGATTTACACCCGATTAAAAGTCATTGTTTGATGTACACCCGATTAAAAGTCATTGTCTGATGTACACCCGATTAAAAGTCATTGTTTGATGTACACCCGATTAAAAGTCATTGTCTGATGTACACCCGATTAAAAGTCATTGTCTGATGTACACCCGATTAAAAGTCATTGTTTGATGTACACCCGATTAAAAGTCATTGTTTGATGTACACCCGATTAAAAGTCATTGTCTGATGTACAAAGTGATTTGTTCCTGATTGAAATAATGTTACACTTTTGCAAATAGAAATAAAATTTTGTTTTTGACAAACACTCTGGAGTCCCGATTCAAAAACGATCCTATACAACCGTCAAGTGTAACTAATAAACGTAACTTGCATATTTTCTAGATACATTTCATTATACCGAAATATCCAATAAACACAGTATGGACATTAACTAGATACAGTATTTAATATACCGAAATATCCAATAAACACAGTATGGACATTAACTAGATACAGTATTTAATATTCCGAAATATCCAATAAACACAGTATGGACATTAACTAGACGTAGCGCTAGCAGTCCAGAATATCTAATGAACACACAGCGGACAATTTCTACACATACTATTTAACAAAGAACATTTTAATGAACACAGTTTGTACTTATCTAAGAGTTTGTAAACCATGATGCCAGTATGAACATAATATGAACACATAGATATATGTTTAACTCAATCACTGTGATCGGTGAACAAAATGTGAAAACTTTGCGAACCTGCATGGATGGTCAAGTCTCAAGTCTTGGTAGCCAATAAGACTGCTGAGAATTTCTGGACTAGTCAAAAATATTATTTAATTACATGTTCAGTCAAATTACCAGAGCAGCACTAATATGGACAAACCTAACGTAAGAGATTCAGTACTGGTGTTGAATAAACCTAATGCAAGTCAGTGCTGGGTGTTGAATAAACCTAATGCAAGTCAGTGCTGGTGTTTAATAAACCTAATATAGGTCAATTCTGGTGTTAAATAAACCTGATGTAAATCAGTGCTGGTTTTGAATAAACCTAATGTAAGTCAGTGCTGGTGTTGAATAAACCTAATGTAAGTAAATACTGTTGTTGAATAAACCTAAAGTAAGTCAGTACTGGTGTTGTTGAATAAACCGATGTAAATCAGTGCTGGTTTTGAATAAACAAAATGTAAGTCAGTGCTGGTGTTGAATAAACCTAATGTACGTCAGTGTTGGTTTTGAATAAACCTAATGTAAGTCAGTGCTGGAGTTGAATAAACCTAATGTAAGTGGGTCAGTACTGATGTTGAATAAACCTAATGTAAATCAGTACTGGTGTTGAATAAACCTAATGTAAGTCAGTACTGGTGTTGAATAAACATAATGTAAGAGAGTCAGTACTGGTGTTGAATAAACATAATGTAAATCAGTACTGGTGTTGAATAAACATAACGTAAGTCAGTACTAGTGTTGAATAAACATAATGTAAAAGAGTCAGTACTGGTGTTGAATAAACATAATGTAAATCAGTACTGGTGTTGAATAAACATAACGTAAGTCAGTACTAGTGTTGAATAAACATAATGTAAAAGAGTCAGTACTGGTGTTGAATAAACCTAATGTAAGTCAGTACTGGTGTTGAATAAACATAATGTAAAAGAGTCAGTACTGGTGTTGAATAAACCTAATGTAAGTCAGTACTGGTGTTGAATCAACCTTAATGTAGGAGAGTCAGCAGTAGTGTTTGATAAACCTAGTGTATGAGTCAGAGATGTAAAATATTAAATACCTACAATTGCAACGAACCACTAAACCTATTACATCATTACAGATACGCGCCTCTTAAATTAACTTAATTAGCTCCGCCAATATGAATGCGTCTTCCTTTATGCAAAGAGAGATAACTTCAAGTATGACCCGTAGGCTAGAATTTGTATTATGTAGAATCTACATCTTTTTAAAGTGTTTTAAGTGCCTCCAGTCAATCAGAATCAAGCAACGACGAAATGAATTGGCCTGCATCTTTCTTTTTAAAAGAAAATTCTTTTGTAAAACAACTTTCACACATCTGAGAATTGCATGTTGATGAAGTGTGTTTCTTTCTTTCTTTCTTTCTTTCTTTCTTTCTTTCTTTCTTTCTTTCAATCAACCTTTCTTTCAATCTTTCTTTCTTTTTCTCTAGATCTACTTAACTAATGTATGTATCTAACTGCAAGCAAAAACACCTACTTAATCTAGATATATGTTCACTACCAAAATTCGTGATCTTTCTGTAAACAAACTCTGCGATCAAAACCTTCAACTCACTGAAGGCCTACTTAATCCAGACCTTTATCTAACTTATGGCCTACTTAATCAAGACCATTATCCAACTGAAGGCCTATTTACTCAATACCCTTTTATCGGACAAAAGGCCTCAATCAAAATATATGCACAGTTTAGCAGCGCCGATGAGTTTGCAAAGTTGGGTGCTCCAACATTAGTTTGAAATAGATATAATTAATCCATTCTTTGCACAGCCATTATGTGCCAAAACCTTGGCAATTATATACTGTGCCAAAACCTTGGCAATGTGATAGTCCCCAAACTCTGATAACGCGATACTGTGCCAAAACCTTCATCATGTGACTATGTACCAAAACCTTGAGATTGTGTTACTGTAACAAAACTTTAACAATGTTAAACTGTGCCAAAACCTTGTCAATTATATACTGTGCCAAAACCTTGACAATATTATAATGTACCAGAACCTTGACTATATTATAATGTGCCAAAACCTTGATATTGTTATACTGTGACAAAACTTTTACAGTGAGATGTTATGTCAAAACGTTGACAATGCTATACTGTGTCAAAACCTTGGCAGTATTATACTATGCCAAAATCCGTGACAATATTATAAGTAAAAAATTCTCGACAACGTTACGCTGTATTATGTTATTGACAATGCTATACTGTATCAAACTCTTACAATTATATTCTGCACCAAACCGTGGCAATGCTAAAGTGTGTATAAACCTTCACAAAAGTACACTGTACCAAAAACTGTACACAATTGTAATGCACTGAGATCTTTACAACGATGTATTGTGCCTAAATATTTACAATGCAAAACTATAACGAAATCTTGTCACTGATATCCACACCAGAATCTTTACCATGCTATATGCTAAACTGTGTCAAAATATTTACATTGCTATATTGTAAATCTTTACAAAGCTGTACTGTACCGAAATCTGTTCAATGTTATTCGATATCTAGAATATTTTCAAGCACCAGAATACATACAGTGCTATAGTATTGTTGTGACGTAATCATTGCAATGCTTGCATATACCAAAATCTTTGTAATGATATCCTACACCAAACGTCTTTGTAGATGTGTACACTTCATTGAAATGCTGGCACAACTTTGCATGCACTTTTACCGAAATTCTTTCAAATGATGTACTCTACCGAAATGTTGGCAAGCTAAACATGAACTATACCGACATTTTCTCAACGGTTTATTGACCGAAATTATTGACCAAAATACAAAGTATCTTAATTCTTCGATGGTGATGTTATGTTTCAAGTTTTAGCTTTTCTTCTTCCTGATCGCGATCAAAACTGTGACATTCAATTTCAAATTTAAACTGGAAACTCTTCCTGCTCACATCGATTTCGCGCTCTGTGACATTAATATGTGAACAAACAATTACATGTCGGAGAGCCATTGTCACTTCTCCCATCAAGGGAGGCAAACACAACGTGATTTATTTAATGATCCCGCACATGATTTTAACCTTCGTCTTTTTACAACAGCAGGAATCCAACGTCGATGACGCTTCCATGATGTTGTAAGACTTCTGCAACTTCGCTTTCCTCTCTATGGTAAGTGAACTCAAGCCCTGCGGTCTGGCTCCATTTGTCCTCGCCTTCGTTCAGTGCTCGGCTTCGTTCAGTGCTCGGCTCGTTCAGTGCTCGGCTCGTTCAGTGCTCGGCTCGTTCCGGCAACAACCGCTTCAGCGTTATAAACATCCATCACAACGCCGCGTGTATAGTCAACAGAAGTACTCCGTGGGTATTCATGGCAACAGAAGTACTCCGTGGGGTAATCACGGGACGACGACGCGTGTACAGTCAACAGAAGTACTCTGTGGGGTAGTCATGGCAACAGAAGTACTCTGTGGGTAGTCATGGCAACAGAAGTACTCCGTGGGGTAATCATGGGACGACGACGCGTGTATAGTCAACAAAAGTACTCCTTGGGGTAGTCATGGGACGACGCCGCGTGTACAGTCAACAGAAGTATTCTGTGGGGTAGTCATGGACGGAAAAAGAAATACGTGTTGATACGCTGCGCACTCTTCGGTGGATTTTCCATTGGGGAATTGGTTGTGTGTGTGTGTGTGTGTGTGTGTGTGTGTGTGTGTGTGTGTGTGTGTGTGTGTGTGTGTGTGTGTGTGTGCGCGTGCGTGCGTGTTCTTGGCGTATCGATTTTCTAGCTACAGAGATAGAGAGAGAAAGAGTGTTGTAATGTGATTTTGTTTTTTAGTTGCGAAACTGTAATTTACAGTCAGCAGGAAGCGGACACCTTTGTTGATATGTATTTAACTTTTCTTCAGCCTGTCAAAGTTCACACAGCCTCTGAAGATCATTATCATTACATACCTCAGTGTTTCCTTGGATCATGGTGTAAGAGGAACATTTACTGAATTGTATAGATAGATAGATAGATAGATAGATAGATAGATAGATAGATAGATAGATAGATAGATAGATAGATAGATAGATAGATAGATAGATAGATAGATAGATAGATAGACAGACGGACAGATAGAGAGAGAGAGAAAGAGAGAGAGAGAGGTAGATAGAGAGGCAGACAGACAGACAAACAGATAGATTTCATTTAACCGCCATCTTAGAGATCCCCAATGATTAATAGTGTGATTGTAATTCCTCACAATTCAGATAATGACTTTTGGATGGGTAGATGTGACTATAGATGTTGGCACTGTGTACCAATCACACTCCTTATACCCCACAGCTTGGGTACAAATATGAAATGACGTAATTAGATGCACATCAGACAGATCGATAGACAAGGAGATGACTCGTCCCCGCTCACATTCAATCATGCCTAGACACATGCACACAACTGGTAGAATTAACCAAGAGTCTGTTGACTATTAAAAGTAACAAAACGTTAGACTGAAACAGTGCCTGCAGATAGGCAAGTGTAAAATACAAGAATAAAAGTAACAAAATGTTAGTCTGAAACAGATAAGTAAGTTTAAAATACGAGAAAGAGAGACAGAGACTAAGTACATATAAATGTATGCAGCAGAGTAAATTTATCTATTGATTATGTTCATAGGTTGTCTACATGATTGTTGACTTAATACATTTATTGTTAAATTTATTAACCTTCTTGCACATATTTTAGAACCTTATGCTGGAGTAAAACATTAAGTTATTATTAAATGTTCATCAAAGAGTTGATACTGTCTTGATCAGATTCCCATTAACATTAAAACATAAGAGTAAACATAATTTGAGATATTAATGTCTGTGAACGACAAGATTTACTCTTTTCCTTACCATGCTTTATTGTTTTTAAGCCAACTAGAGAACTATAATTAGGCATATTATTATGGTTTATGTGATTTTTTAGTAATGTATACTCATTTGTGGATATTATGTTATTATATATTTATATTCCACCTTAACATTTAATAATAACTTAATGTTTTACATAATTAAGCTTTTTAGTTCTAATCACTAAATAATTTCATGCCAGTGGAGTTTTTCCTCCTGGCTTAAAGAGTTTAAAAGAGGCTTCAAGCACAGCTATAATGTCATACAGAGGACTTCTTCCCAGGCATAGATGTTGATTGAGTCTGGGCCACTGACAGCTTAGTCTAGGATAAGCAGTATAATAACCAACCCATATGGGCTAGTTGCTTGTAGCCTTGTGCTAAAAATAGGCCACTGACAGCTTAGTCTACGATGAGCAGTATGATAACATTATAATAATCCAACATGGGATAGTTGTTTGTAGACTTTACCTAGAAATGGGCCACTGACAGCTTAGTCTAGTTTGGGCAGCATGATAATTAATCAATCCAGTACTACAATCTGGGATAGTTGCTTGTAGCCTTGCACAAGCAACTTTGCTGGCAGTCACTGAAATACAGTGTAACATTACAGAGTCATAATGCAAATGAACTGTTTTAGTAATCAGTAAAGCATAGTTACATATAGTTGACATTATACAACAAAGATATATATTAACATAACGATATGAAATGAATACAGACAAAATATAATTCTTTATATAAAAGGCAGTTGCTATTTGTTCACAATACTGTTTCAGATATGAGTATTTGCTTTTCATAAATATGTGGAAAATTAGGAGGAAAATAACAAAATATTTTACAGATTTTTAAATAAACAAACACGTATTTATTATCTCCTCTTAGAAAAGTAGTTCTCCTTTCCTCAAAGTATCAGTGAGAAAAAGCACAGAGGTTAGCTTTACTCTTAAGAGATCCGCATATTCTCAGATATTGGCACTGTGGGGCAAATAATTTGAGGCGAGTCTGGTTTTATATAGGAAATCCATCAATACTTTACGAACAATCCAGAAAACAGCCGAAAGCACGTGATTCCAGAAATGGGGATTAAAATATCTGAGAAATTCAGTTGGGAATTAAAAAAAAAGAAGCTTGAATGTTTACTACACAATTGTCAGCAGTACTCTTATGTTACTGTCTTTAGAGCTCGAGTGATAGCATGGATCCACAGCAGAGGGGTGGAGGGATGGACGGCAGTTGCCATCTCTGACGTTAGCAACCAAAGAAACTTCGTTGACAAGCCATTCTCCTTTACACTGACTTTCGTGTTTATTGATTTTACTCTGCTTAGGTTGTAAATATTATATTCGACCTCCTATAGCAATGTATCCCATAAACCAGACATTTTACAGCCATTAACAACACTACTACACATAACAGACAAACTTAAAGAATGTGAATGCTGTCTAAAGAAATTTATTTTAAAAATATGAATTTACCATAACATAATTTAAGCAAGAGAACATTTTACCAAAGTTCATTTTGTCATGGAATAAGCACTGTGGCTTCAGAACTATAAATGTGTAACTCTCCGAGGTGGGTTTCAGTCTCAGAGTAACAATCTTCTGGCACCTGGTGCTTGCCTTGACCCTGAATGAGTGTGCCTGCAGGAAAAAGGACCACATCAGGCAGTGTGACGCTAACGCCACCTAGTTAAAGGTTTTTATTATTATTGTTAATTAATCACACATAACTAAATACAAGTGGTTAGAATCTTAATTTATGTTATTAATAATTCTCCAGAAGACACGACTCGTCTCTCCATCTTGGCAGATATGCGGGCATTGTAAACGATTTCTCTCTTCCACAACATTAAACACAAAAAATTACGTCACACAATATTTCCCTAGGTGAAAAGCTTCTTACAAAGGAGAAGAAAAATCCATCTTTTAAACTATATTTAGTGAGGCCACATCCACCAACTTTTTTCTCCAACATATGGTTATCAATATTTGTAGGAAGATCAATAAATTTAACAATAACTTTATTAAATCATCAAATTCAAATGATTAGACAATAGAATTATTTACGGCAGGCAAACCTTTGATCTCAGCTTAAGACACCTTTATTTTATCAGACAACATTCAAGAGACAGTGACAAAAATATCTCTTAAAACACATTTATTTTATCAGAGAGAGTGGCGACAAATATCTCTTAAGACACACTTTTATTTTATCAGACAGGAATCAAGAGACAGTGACGACAAATATCTCTTAAGACACACTTTTATTTTATCAGACAGCAATGAAGAGACAGTGACGACAAATATCTCTTAAGACACACTTTTATTTTATCAGACAGCAATGAAGAGACAGTGACGACAAATATCTCTTAAGACACACTTTTATTTTATCAGACAGCAATGAAGAGACAGTGACGACAAATATCTCTTAAGACACACGTTCTTATCTGATTCTCTGCATCTTGTACGCCGATCTGTTGACTAGGGCTACGGTTTCACACATGACCGGACGTCGATTACGAGTGGATGGACCGTAAATTATCGACCTCGTCATAAAATGTCTGCCTTGGTAACAAACCTTGCAGCTGACAGAGCTAAATGGGGAGCTTTCCATCAGAAGCTGATTAGCCAAGCGTTACTCATTGCATACTAGAGATGTTACAAGCAAAACGATTTTGATCTAATGCAGATTAGCCAAGAGCACATTCTTTAATTCCGTCAGTGCCGACGACGTCACTTAGGTCTTCATGATCGCGAGTGATTTTTCGGTTTGGTTTGTGGTCGTGTCGGACGAGTTCCTTAATTATCCTAACGAGTAATTTCTCCTTCCGTAGGTCTAGGGGTGCGTTTATATGTGCGGGAAAATGTTTGTACATGCGTCTTTGCATGTACATGTGTGTGCTGGTGTGAGAGCTTGTCTATATATGTGTGCGTATAGGCGTTAGTACACCTGTGCGTTATTGAGTAATAAATTTAATAATACCACAATTAACAGTTAAACCAATGACGATTTAGTAATCACTAGTAATATCACAATTTACTTCAAGAGTTAAACAATTGAAAATTCATAATCATTCTTGTAATAGCAATCTAGCAATATCACAATTTAATTCAGGAGTTAATTAAGCAAGTGACGATTTAGTAATCACTAGTAATATCACAATAAGTTCAAGAGTTAATTTATTGCTTAATTTATTAAGCAAGTGACGATTTCATTCTAGTAATATCAGTCTAGCAATATCACAATTAAATTCAAAAGTTAAGCAAGTGACGATTCAGTAATCATTCTAGTAATATCAATCTAGTGATATCACAATTAAATTCAAAAGTTAAGCAAGTGACGATTGAAGTGGAGTTAGACCACTATCACTTCCGGGTACACAAGACGTTATGCATCTCCACAAGTACACCACGACTGGACTCGTGTGTGTGTGTAGGGGGGGGGGGATGCGTATGCAGTAAAGCGGTCCTCACAGAACACATCCTTCATTCATTTAATCTCGTGATTGAACATGTCAATCTATTAGGTGAAATATTAAGAGTTGGTTTTCAGTAGATGATTCACCTGACATGGGGCTGATAAAACCACACTAAGGGCAGGAGTCCGGGGAGCGGCATTTTCTGAAGTTCAGTGATTCAGAAGATACAATGCATGTGCTGGTTTCCACCACTTTGAATCCTTTAGTGCTATGAAATTAATTTAAGAGCGAGTAGAGTGTCATATGCTATATTACAATTAATTTAAGAGAGAGTAGAGTGCCATATGCTATATTACAATTAATTTAAGAGAGAGTAGAGTGCCATATGCTATATTACAATTAATTTAAGAGAGAGTAGAGAGTCATATGCTATATTACAAATAATAAAAAGGAATATCATGGAAAATATTTTAAAGATTTTGTTTCTATTCATTAGAGAGAGAAAGAGACAGAGAGAGAGAGACGAAAGAAGAAAGAGAGAAATTAATTCATAAAAGAAATAAAGGAATAGTGCTTGAAGGTTTTAAGTGTACCTGTCACACTTTTAATCTCGTACCCAGTGATGGCGCGACGTGGTGTGGATGAGTGTATGGCTGTATGCAGATAACTAGCTGATTGGGGCACACAGCAGGATTTGAAAGGGGGGGAGGGGCGCTAAGGTAAAAAAAAAAAAGGTTTTGCATGATATATGACAATATAATTTTATGACTTCTCCGAGCAAGGACAGACACGACGTAAATGGTCGGTCGCGTAATAAGACGTCGCTGACCTGAATTGGGACGGGGGGGGGGGGGGGGCGAATTTGCAGCAGCCAAACGAGCGCGAAATAGAAATAATTTTGTTTGGGTTTCTTTGTTGTTATTCTTTTGTTTCTTTGTTTGTTTGGTGTTCTGTACTTTTGCTCTCCCTCCATCCCATTATTACTGGTACTCCCACTTGTATCACAACACTGTTTAAAAACGTGGTCATTGTCTTTCTTTCTCTCGTCTGTTGTCACACATAGAAAAATACTAAGTACATTGTTAAGAGATGTGACAAAACGCGACCATTAGGCACACGTGACCTGTATATTTGCTATACGTGTCGTCCACAAGTAGCCTGCTTGTCTCATTAGCAACAAACGCCCACAAGTAGCCTGCTTGTCTCATTAGCAACAAACGCCCACAAGTAGCCTGCTTGTCTCATTAGCAACAAACGTCCACAAGTAGCCTGCTTGTCGCATTAGCAACAAACGCCCACAAGTAGCCTGCTTGTCGCATTAGCAACAAACGCCCACAAGTAGCCTGCTTGTCGCATTAGCAACAAACGTCCACAAATAGCCTGCTTGTCTCATTAGCAACAAACGTCCACAAGTAGCCTGCTTGTCGCATTAGCAACAAACGTCCACAAATACAAAGGAACCGATTCATTCATTCACCCACATCATGTTCCTATCATCGAAGTCCGCTAACCCTTGAAAAACAAATTTGCTAAGCACTGGGTTGTCTTACATCCACTGTGTGCAATGGGCGCTACTACACAGGTGATTCTGTAATTCTAAATACTCAACCGTTTTATTTCTATCCCAGACAAATCAAGTTTAACCACCATTTATCGTTTGTACGTATTATGTGCATTCAAATAAATATTAATTTTAAAAACAATATTCTGTGATGATTATGTTACATAATTATCTGTCTTTTACCAATTATGTGTTGAAATCCATTTAGGCTTTGTTTTAGTACGTCGTCAAGAGCAACAAACCTGAAACCATGTAGTTTGTGTATGCCACCATTGGTAAGGGGTCACGTCTTAAAACAATAAACTTGTTAATATTATTCTATCTTTCTTTCCTTTCGCATATCTTTCGTCTTTTTATTTTATAAGTATTTTTCTTTCTTCGTTCTTTCCTTCAGTTTAGTGTGTCTTTCTTGTACAGCTCTCCTTTCAGCTTTCCTCTTTATCTCTCATTTCTCTCTCTCTCTCTCTCTCTCTCTCTCTCTCTCTCTCTCTCTCTCTCTCTCTCTCTCTCTCTCTCTCTCTCTCTCTCTCTCTCTCTCTCTCTTTTCTTTCTCTTCCCTACCTTCCCTCATTCTTGCTACAGTCAGACCTAATGGTAACAGGTAACACTGTGGATATAAACCATGTATTTTTTTTAAAATTTTTTTTTAGGCTTAACCCCATAGTGTCTAATGAGAAATCGCTGTTTAAAATAGACGGGCGTTTCCGGTAATTTGTGTTCGGGATAACAGAAAAATTATCGAACAAAAATATCCTTTAGATCTAAGAATCAATTTGGATTCGGTGTAGGACTTGCTTTTATTTTCCTTTTCTCATTAGCATTTGTCCATATTCAAATCAGCAGAGCAATGCTAAACTATTAATCTATTTTTAGCACCTTGCTACAAAACCTGTAATGCGTTTCAGTATGATGTAATTTTACCAATTTAAAAATTATATGTATGCTTTCATTGATTTATTGTTATTTATTCATGCGTCTCTAACACCTTACTGGGGGTGGGGTGGGGTTAATAAATCTTTACACACACATACACAAGCAACTACTCTTGTAAGATAGTGAACACAGCTATATCCATTACTACTCTTGTAAGGTAGTGAACACAGCTATATCCATTACTACTCTTGTAAGGTAGTGAACACAGCTATATCCATTACTACTCTTGTAAGATAGTGAACACAGCTATATCCATTACTACTCTTGTAAGATAGTGAACACAGCTATATCCATTACTACTCTTGTAAGATAGTGAACACAGCTATATCCATTACTACTCTTGTAAGATAGTGAACACAGCTATATCCATTACTAACGAGCGATATGTTTAATTCTTCTAACGGACAGTTTGGTGTAGCAGATGTCAACGTTTAATTGTACTAATAAGTAGCATGTAGCTTGTTTAATTCTTCTAACGGACAGTTTGGTGTAGCAGATGTCAACGTTTAATTGTACTAATATGTAGCTTGGTGAGCTTGTTGAATTCTTCTAACGGATGATACTGTGTAGCTGGTATAAATCTGCTAACATAATCGTCTTGGCGTGGCATTCTTAATTCTTTTAACAGATAATCTGGCTTATCTTGTTTCAATATTTAATTCTGCTTTTAGGAAATTTGGCATGGCAGGGTTAATTCTGCTAACAGGAAACTTGGTGTGGCATGTTTAATTCTGTTAATATGTAGCTTGGTGTGTTTGGTTTAATTCTGCTAATATGTAGCGTGTATTTTAGTGTGCTGAGATTAATTCTGCTGTAACTCGATGAAGAATGAATTATTGTACCAATAGCTAGTGTGTTGTAGTATGTCAAGTGTTTAATTATACTAATAGCTAGTGTGTTGTAGTATGTCAAGTGTTTAATTATACTAATAGCTAGCGTGTTGTAGTATGTCAAGTGTTTAATTATACTAATAGCTAGCGTGTTGTAGTATGTCAAGTGTTTAATTATACTAATAGCTAGCGTGTTGTAGTATGTCAAGTGTTTAATTATACTAATAGCTAGCGTGTTGTAGTATGTCAAGTGTTTAATTATACTAATAGCTAGCGTGTTGTAGTATGTCAAGTGTTTAATTATACCAATAGCTAGCGTGTTGTAGTATGTCAAGTGTTTAATTATACCAATAGCTAGCGTGTTGTAGTATGTCAAGTGTTTAATTATACCAATAGCTAGCGTGTTGTAGTATGTCAAGTGTTTAATTATACCAATAGAGAGCGAGATGCTTTGACCTAGACTGATTTTGACCTAAACTGACTTTGACGTAGACTGATTTTTACTTAGACTGACTTTGACGTAGACCGATTTTTACCTAGACTGATTTTCCCCACTTAGCATTGAACAGAACTGCTGAGGGCGCATGTATACCTATTGCACTTTTAGAGTTTTATTTCATTTTTTGGTAGAAATATAAATATTAACAGGAACGTTTTAAATTGTTTTTTGATTGATTTTAGTTATTTTTAAAAATACATATTTACTTAGTTTAGTTTTGTTCTTTTGCTCGATTTCTTTCTTTTAAAAAAAAAAATATTTATTTTAAAATGTTCTGATGAAGTTTTTTTCCCGGCTTTAAACCTATCTGTTTACTGTTGTTTATTTGCAATCATTGCTGTAAGACTGCAGACAAAAACAAAAGTAGAAAAAGCCACGTAAAGACGGTCGTTTCACAAGAAAGAAGCAGACACGCAAATAGAATATAACAAAACATATTTAAAGAAAAGAACAAAAAACAAAATAAAAATTGCAGAAACATATCCAAAGGCACGTATAGAGACACAATGACCGTCGCAGTAAGACAACACATGCTGAAAGACAACACACGATGTAAGACAACACAAAACAGTAAGACACAACACACGCAGTAAGTCAAGACAAACAGTAAGACACAACACATGATGAAAGACATAACACACGCTGTAAGACAACACAAAACAGTAAGACACAACACACGCAGTAAGACACAACACAAAACTCTAAAACACACAAAATAGGAAGACAACTACACACTCAGTAAGACAACACAAAATGCTGACAGTAGGCTCATACAGGCAGAGTTTAGACACCAAATCAGACAGACACTGAAAGACTTTTGAGGAGTGCTGTGATGGGAATGGGCATAGACAATTTCCTTTCTATGTCCTTGGAAAGTCTAATAATAATTATATAATGGCAGACATGTTTGTAATGTAGCCGTTCTTTTGTGTGTGTGTGTGTGTGTGTGTGTGTGTGTGTGTGTGTGTGTGTGTGTGTGTGTGTGTGTGTGTGTGTGTGAGGTTGTTGTCTTGTGACACACACAAGTGGACAGACAAGGTAAACATGTCAAATAATGTTGATTTTTTTATTTTGAACATTTTATTCACAATAGAAAATTATGACAATGAGACACAATTTAATAAACAAGTATTACTTCTATCAGTTTATCACATATATATAATCTAAACAATTCATTGTTATCAATGTAAGCTACATAATTAGCCATACTCTGTTACCACAATTCACCATCTTATTTAGAAATATGTTCACTACTTTCAGTGACCATTCCTTATCACCACGTACTAATTCACCACCAGACCTCACTAACTCAACCATTTTATCTAAAGCTACATACTTCCGGAATGACCGACAAACTGTCAGCTTTCGTAACTTAGGGCCAACTTTCTCAAGCGACACCTAACAGAAGTTCTTGTAGCAATAGAGCGTATGCCCTTGGTCTGCCACCCGCGACCGCCTGGGTGGGGCTTGCGGTGAGAGGTTCGGTGAAAGACACGGTGATGATATTGGCACTGTGTGGGGTGGGTGGGGGTGAAGGAAATGCAGAGAATATGGCAGTCATAAGGTGAATCGACTGCTTAACGATAACAAGATTTTATTTGTCAAGAAATACTAACAACAACGTGAATGGGGCAGGAAAGGGGAAGGGAGTGTGGGGGGTGGGGGGGAGAAAGAGAGCGAGCGAGAATTAGTGTTAAAGGAAACTGAATACGTGATACATAAAGTGTTTAATATCATTTCTTAATTCTTCAAATCTGTAAAGATAAAATTTAAGAGATTAAGATGGAGATGATTTGTTCTGTGATTTGAAGTTGGTCATGAGTTCCAATGTAAGGTGTGAGATAGGAATAAATTGGCCTGCAAAATGACAAAAGTTAATCAAAGTCGACAAGTTATGAGTACAGCAGTGAAAACAATAGTATGCATATTTGAATACATATACAATGCTAAATGTATACATCAAAAGGAAAGCAAATTATAATAAAAATGTCAAAAAGACTTGTTTATACAAAAAAGATTAACATTACAACATGTGAAAGACATTTTTTTTTACACAAAAAGAAGCTGACATTTTCTTGTGATATTCTGATTTTTTCAAACACGGAAACTTAAACAGTAAAAGAAATAACATTTTCATGAAAACAACTGCGTGTCATACAGCAAAATCTTGTATGCATTGACATCATGATGGAGTATTTTGAGTTTAACAAAATAAAGGTAAGGCCTAAGTAGTTTAGTGGTGGAATAAACAATTATGATTAAAAATAAAATAGGTATTTCCACAGGTGTGCCTCGATAATTTAAAAAGGCAACGACTTTCACGGATTTCTTTCTTTGTTAATTGGTCTACAGGATTGGAATTTGAAATAATAACACTTATCTCATTTGATAATTGGTCTACAGTATTGGAATTTGAAATAATAACACTAGCATATCTCATTTGATAATTGGTCTACAGTATTGGAATTTGAAATAATAACACTAGCATATCTCATTTTCAATAGTAAGTAAATTCTATAGGTCACAATTGGTTTTCTATATTTTCAATTGTAAGGAAATTGTACAGGTCACAATGTGTTTTCATGATTCTGGGCAAAACAATTATGTCTATTAACAAATATGATGCACTTAAGTCAATAGGCCCTACTGCAAATATTTACACCATAATATTTCGTGATTATAATAATAATAATTTTAAAGATAAATGTATATGTCACAATTTCAACTGAACTTTCACAAACATCAGAAACACATTTATTTCAAAGTAGAACTTATAATACTATTTTTAACGTATGGTAACCATTCATAAGAGTGTCAATTTTCTGGGTAAAGAAAGACAAAAATGTGGAGAAACAATAAACTTATTTTCATATGCTTTTAACAACTTCAGTCACGATGAAAGACTAAATGAAGAATATTTTTGCATGATGGTAACAAATGTTCTTTTTAAAGCGCCATGTTGGTTTTTTTGAGAGCATCTTTAGACTGTACAAGATTTCAACTTTTTGCGTCTCGACAGTAAAGGATTTTTCAATCCATTAGGTCTAGATGGCCACAGTTTTCATGATCCTGTGGCTGTAAGAATTCATTTTGTCTCTCGACGGTAGCAGAATTCGAATACCTAGACGGCTATAGTTGTCCAACTCAAACTGTCTATCGACGCTCAAAAATTAACCAACATACAGGCTTTGCCACGGAGATATTTCAGTGTAAACTGTGCGAAAGCAAAGTGACTAACTTACGATGTCATGAGCGATAAATTTTAAAAGTTAATGTTTTTCTTAAGTGTGCATGATAACTGTGTTGCGCATGTGTTTGTTCGCTGAGTTTTCAAGGCAAACAGATCACCTGCCTTTCACTGCTTGACTGTGACGCAGCCTTTTCAGGGTGCTTCACGCAGCTACAGGGGAGGCAACTGGATACCCGATTCTCAACGGTTATGTGTGCCTACGTAATCGCCTGTATAGTGAACATACAGTGTTTAGCATGTGCTCGTGTCATCGTGCGTCATTTTTGTATTGATGTTGTTGAATTTCACACGTACACGACTCGAAAAATAAATCAAATCAAATGACACCTTAAAACGAACTGATTACAAAGATCCGTTTAAACAGGAAGTTTTAAAAAAATAATAAAATCTGCATGACACTGAACCCAATGTCATTTTCAAAAATAATCGATGACAGTTCACATCACCATCGTTGTGATCACGTCCCGAGTTATCTGAAGTTGCTAGAAACAATGATTAAACAGATAAAGCAATTAAGGTAAGAAAAAGAAAAACTACTTACAAACCACTTGCACCATATAGACATTATTTCTCTCCAATTAGAAACCCGATCTTTGCTTTAAAACACAAATTAATTAAATGAAAAGAGTAACTTAAAGTCTGTCTGAATGACAAAAATGCGTTTACATTTTTTTTTAAAGGGAAAAAACTGAGATGGCGTAAACGTCAATGGGTAAATAATGAAAAAGCGATAAACATCCCCTCAGATACTGAATAATTTTCCTTACAAGTAAAATTGCACAATACATTCACCAGATCATCGAACCCAGTCAGCACCCGATCGTGACGTCACGACGGTGTGCACGCTCTAAAAATAGAAGTTCCTCGCAGGCTGAAACCATCGTGTTCGTATTCTGAGTGTCCAGCGCGGATCTGAACTTGTCGGGTGGACAATAGCTGGTCACTACTGTGGGATACGGCGCCGGTCTACGTCGATGTTTTGTGTCGATTTTTCCCAGATTGTGGCGGATCTCACAAAGGTCCTGCAAGTTGATGGTTTTCGTCAGTTCGGCCTGACTCGAGAGAATCTGCATGTGACAATCTTGATCCGGGGAGGGGTCGGCATCGCTGAACGACGTTCTTGAGGAGCACGCCAGGTCTACATCTCCACTGTGGTCGTCGCTAATACTTTCTATCTTGCCAGAGAAGGACGACATGCTTTCTTCATCCCCACAGTCCTCCAACAAGGATGACGTGTTAAACATGAATTCGTTGTCCCTTTCGGAAGGAAGGGAACAAAAGGACGAGCTGAAGAGCATATTAAAACCGTCTGACAGAAGATTCGGCTGATTAGTTGGAGGAGTGCTGACAGTGCTTGGAGAGATCTGCGCCGGAATGGGTGGGCAATAATTTCCTGCAGGTAAAATACTGCACTTCCTTGTGGCAACAGCGCTTCTTTGGAGAGTCCTCGCCAGTTCACGTAATTGCTCCACGTCCTTCTTCAGACACGAGTTACGCGACTTCAGATTTTGGTTAATCTGCAAATGAAATAATAACAGTCAGTTAAGAGTCAGTTAGCTGCCCTGAATTTCGATTGGACAAATGCATTAGCTGTTATTAGGTGCAGATTGTAATTAAGTGCCTATCATTGTAAATATGTTATTCATATAACGCTACGTTCCATAAATATGTTATTCATATAAAGTACGTTCCATAAATCTTTAACATACATCTTGCAAATCTCTCTGCTGGTCTTTCCGCTTGTTACGGCTCTTTTTGGCCGCCTGCCGGTTCCTCTCCTTTCGCCTCTCCTGCTTCTCTTTCTCCTCCTGAGTCAACTGCAACACAGGAGAGATGAACGTTAAAAAACAGAATTACGTCAACATACATTAACTTGAACACTGCTGAACTTCAACATACTCAAAACATAGGGCTACGGAAACAGATTCAACATTCCTTAAAACAGAGTCATCTGCAATCAGTACTGTTTTATCGTACTACTACTATTACTACTACTACTACTACTACTATTACTACTACTACTAATAATAATAATAAACGTTTGAATATGAAAATAGAAAATATTGGTTGGGGGGAGGGGGAGAGAGATGTATTATACTGTTTCACCGGAGCGTTGTACATAGTATTTCACTTAGTCTATTCTAAAATAATAATTATTCAGTATGTTCACGAGCGGTATTCAAACGCCTATACAAACATAATTCTATATAGATGACGTAATGCTAGGCGTTACATAATTATCTCTGACGACGTGATGCTAGGCGTTACATAATTATCTCTTAGTGTGTATGTGTAAATGTAGCTTAATTTGTAAATAAATTAATGAAGTTCTTTCAACTAGTACCTCAATAGACAGTTCACTATTTAGCCCAGTCGGTAGTTCATGAGATATCTCAAATGATAGTAAAGTGGATAACTCAAAGAATACCTTAATGGATAACTCTGGACACATCATTGGATAACTCAATGAATACCTTAATGGATAACTCTGGACACATCATTGGATAACTCAATGAATACCTTAATGGATAACTCTGGACACATCAATGGATAACTCAGAAGAGAGCGCAGGGACAGCTTGTTGTATACTTTCACGACTAAATTAGTTTATTACTGCGCACTCCATAATATGTACATAATTCCAGTCCAGACATTTACAGAGATAAAGCAGGTATTTCCAGACGACAGCTACCACCATTTTATTTTAATTTTTTAAAAGCAAATCCTGATCGACATCTAACTTTCTGACTACAGAATTATTTGCTAGAACTAACTGCAACGAACCTCATGTTGTTCTGGCACTGGAAATGTGACTGAGAGCTCCCCTTTACCCTCCTGCAAGCGCCTGAGTTGAATTTTACATCGTAACTCCTCTTTCAGTAAGCCGTTGAGATTGCACTCCCCGAGCGTCTGCTGCAAAAATAAAATCGCTACATTCAATATTTGCGAATCGCAATACACGTAATGTTTAAAAGAACTGTTCGCATTTCTACAATGAACATCGACGCATTAATTATGCACTACGTCATTTCAATGTAATCAATGACTTTTAAAAAATTATTATTAATATTATTTTTTTAAATCACGTATCTGGTTGTTACTGTGTCATTTTAACATTTATTTCTAATGTTTATTTTTAAAAAGACTTATTTTACAATTATCTATATATACATTCAATTGTTTTACAAATCGAATGCACATTTGTCGGGGTGTAAAATTTCACTGACCTATGAGCCGAAAGTAATAATTTAATATAATGGATCAAAATTAACAAACACGTACCATTGGCTTTACATTGATTGCTGGTTCGTTAGATCCAGGATCGTTGCTGTTTTGATATGAATTGCTTCCGGTCATTTTGCTTCCGGTCATTTGTGTGTGTGATGATTCCTGTACAACACCAAATGACAAAATAACTCAACTGCTGTTAATCTCTCTCTCTCTCTCTCTCTCTCTCTCTCTCTCTCTCTCTCTCTCTCTCTCTCTCTCTCTCTCTCACACACACACACACACACCTTCACACACACCTTCACACACACACACACACACACACACACACACACACACACACACCCTCACACACACCCTCACACACAAATAATTATTAAGGGAGTGCTTAATCAGAATAAGTGTATGTCTTGCGTCATTATATGAGAGCGCTAGTGAGAGACGTTATAAACTAAATGCTTGTACATTTATAATTACTACACAACTGCTACGCGGTTGAAATTACAATATATCATTCTCATAATGGATTCGTGCGCAAAATAAAAATACAACAAAATGTATTAGTAAAGGTTATTTCCCTTGAAAATGATCCCTTATTTTTTTTTTCCCGTACGGGAATTTCCTATATTAAAAATGACATGAGGTCAGTGTGAAAAGTTTGAAATATATTAAAACCTGTCAGACTTATCTAAATTGTAGTTATTAAAATTAAAAATTACTGTGCTACGAATAGGATCTTGTACATTTCATTTGGAATACATTTAGGATAAACAATTCTTTTCCTTTGACAACGCTAGAATTACGTCGCCTGTCTTTTAGCAGGCCGAAGTGACTGTTAACTCTGTACTGAAATATTACGCTAAAAAGCGACTTAACACAATTAATAAAGAATTATTTTTAGTGTCATTATTATTTAATTATTATCATTACGACGCCATTACTTTATAGCTTTCCTTCGAACCTGACAGTGTTACACTGATTCATTAGTTTCTCAAAAGGGACTAGTCAACATTTCCTTAATTAATTTTAATTTTTAACTCAGTAATTTCTAATTAATACTGGGTTTAATTGATTAGTTTCTCGTTAGCGCTGAATTTCCAAAACCAGATTCTACTGACCTTAGAAAGCTAATAAATGACGTAATCACATTCAGGTATTACGTGTTCACCAGATCTCAACTTCACTGGCAAGTTTATGCAAAATAATTCGAATGATAGCTATAACTGATGTAATAAGTCAATCGTCGATCAACAAAATAATCATCACTTCGACACCATTACAAAAACATCGCACTACTGACACTTCGGCACCATTACTAATTTCACAATCTTGATCAAATTTTGATAGACTAAAGAAAAGCCACTCCCCACTTGAAGTAAGCTCAGGAAGCAATCGAGTTAGTTGTAATGGCAGAATACTTGTAAATGCTCTCTAACAGAGTATATATATATTTTATATATATATATATGACTCAACAGGAGGCAGCTACTAACGTGAATTGTTTAGGCAGCGCAGAATATTTTCAATAAACACTAAGTCAATTATACAAACACTCACTACTGCAAGTATAACGGCCATGACAAGAAACACTTACTCCTATAAGTATAACGATCACTGCTAAAAAAAAAAAACACTCACTTACCAGACTATTTGTTTTGATTTCTCTCTTGAGTTTTGTTTCAGTTGTACATAGAAGATCCGCTCTGTGGACCTGCTGAAAATCAAATGAAATATGTCAGTGATTGCGAGCGATAAATACATGCAGTAGGGAATTTTTTTTTGTATTACTATGATCAGGATTTTCCGTTTGACTGCACAATCGGAATATTCTAGATAGGGAATTTTTTTTTTTATCTCATTTCCTTTATCCTTTCCTTTTTGTGCGGCAATCTTGCAACTTTTAAGATATTATTAACGAAAAAAAATCATAGTAATTTATAATGAATTTTAAAATCAATTTATATTTTTATTTTTCTTAAATGTCCAGCAGCGAAGTGCAGCAGAGTGAGTACGGGAATACCCGAATCCAACTCTTCGTCTTCTTCAGTGCGGGAAGGAGTGTGCTGATTCAAAGCGTCTACTCAGCATTGGGAAATGCCCTACTAGTTTTCCAGTGCTGCTATTATTAGTAGACCTGCTAACATAACTGGATGAATCTAGCCCGGGTCATCTTGACAATTTGCCACAAGGCTGTCACAGTGAATGTACACCGAATGTCGCCAGAGTGTATGTGTGTGTGTATGTGGTGTGTCCATATAGATGTGTATTTATGAGAGTGTAGGTAACAATGTTTTCTGGACCCAGGATCATTGCTAAGACAATTAAAATAATACAGTGATGCCCTGTTACCGTATAGAGAGATACTGTGTTAGTACTGTGACCAGCTCGTTGTCCCCACCTTTATTTACACACATCAGGACTGTATAGTATCTATTATCGATTATATATTTAAGATAGCATAGGGCTGAGTAATGTTTGTGTGTATGTAAATGTGCGCGCTAGTATTTGTGTGTTATGTATGAGTGTGTTTTGTCTGTTTTGTGTCTGTGTATGCGTGTGTTTGTATATATGAGTGCAGTGCCATGCACCCTGTATTACATTTAGTGAAAAATCGTACCGTGTAAAATTTAAACTTCGCATTGAAAACAGTAGTTTTAATTCCATCCCGAAAATCATTGACATATGACAAATAGCAGTTAATCATTTATTTACCCACTCACTATCTCTCTCCCCTCCCCTCCCTCAACAGGATATCATTTTTCAAGAGCCGACTTTGAGCCGAACACGTAGGTGTCACAACACAATAAATATCTCCTTCCCTGTAGTCGTGTATTCGAATAGTTTGGACTGTGCAAGAAAATATTTCTTTATTATTATTTTGTTAACTTGGTGAAATGGCAGGAACTTTATCTTGGACTGATTGTCAACGGAATCTTCAAACGAATTTTGTACTGGCTTGCATCATGTGTCTCTTTGAAGTAGGATATCATCTTGTTCAGTACTAAAGATATCATAATTGCCATCTAGTAACGGAAGTAAGGGAGGCCATCAAAACCTATTATCTGAATTTGTTGATCTGGAAGGTCTTTCCATTTGTACGTGACGTCAGTGGCTGATGATTTTTTTAAAAATTCATTTTGCTTTATCATTTCTTGTAATAGTGTCTTCAATAATTGGTTTTTAAGCATTTTTTTCAAACTACTTGACTTATAAAGCATAGTGAGACTAAAGGTGTGACCCCTTTCTTGTTCAAGCAATATTCTTTCTATACTAAATTAGCAACATTCAGATCCAACCTATCGGAACTGCAGCGATATGTATTAATTCCTCGACTAAACAAGATGTCACATGTCCGGTTTTCATTTAACGACCCTGTCCTAATTTAGGCACTAATTATCAATTTTAGATGATTCCTAACATTAGCGACTAATCAAGACTATAGATAAATCCAGAGCTAGACAATGGGGGACGATCAATCAAGATTTAGAGAGTGGTTAAGGATCAATCAAGAATTAGAGTGGGTGACGATCAATCAAGACTTAGACAGTGGGTGACGATCAATCAAGACTTAGACAGTGGGTGACGATCAATCAGACAGTGGGTCACAATCAATCAAGACTTAGACAGTGGGTCACAATCAATCAAGACTTAGACAGTGGGTGACGATCAATCAGACAGTGGGTGACGATCAATCAAGACTGACAGTGGGTGACGATCAATCAGACAGTGGGTCACAATCAATCAAGACTTAGACAGTGGGTGACGATCAATCAGACAGTGGGTGACGATCAATCAAGACTTAGTGGGTGAGGATCAATCAGACAGTGGGTCACAATCAATCAAGACTTAGACAGTGGGTGACGATCAATCAAGACTGACAGTGGGTGACGATCAATCAGACAGTGGGTCACAATTAATCAAGACTTAGACAGTGAGTGACGATCAATCAAGACTTAGACAGTGGGTGACAATCAATCAAGACTTAGTGAGTGTTTGAGGATCAAACGAGAGGTAGAAAGCAGTGAGGATCAATCAAGAGTTTAAGAGTGGTGAGGATCGCTCGAGACCTGGAGAATAGTGAGGATCAATTGAGTGCTAGAGAGTGGTGAGGATCGATCGAAAGTTAGAGAGTGGTGCGGGTCAATCAAGAGTTAGAGCGTGGGTGAGGATAAAACCGTGAGTTAAAAAGTGGGTAATGGTCAATCGAGAGTTAAAGAGTGGTGAGGATCAATCAAGAGTTAGAGCATGGGTGAGGATAAAAACCATGAGTTAAAAAGTGGGTAATAGTCAATCGAGAGTTAAAGAGTGGTGAGGATCAATCAAGAGTTAGAGAGTGGGTGAATAGCCCATTGTCCATGCGCTGGAGTGGGAGTGTTTCTTACTCACTAACTCGTTGTACATGCAATGTGTTTCTTACTCACTAACTCGTTGTACATGCAATGTATTTCTTACTCACTAACTCGTTGTACATGCAATGTATTTATTACTCACTAACTCGTTGTACATGCAATGTATTTCTTACTCACTAACTCGTTGTACATGCAATGTGTTTCTTACTCACTAACTCGTTGTACATGCAATGTGTTTCTTATTCATTTAAACGAACCAAATAAGTAGACACATAATTGATTGTAAATATCATAATGCCCTGTATTTATTGATTTTATAAATACCCTTTTTAAAGTCTATTTCTAGAATCAGTCTTTCTTTTTTTTAAAAAATAAACCATTTCATACTGTTGATAAAATATCCTCAAAAAGCAAGAATTTAAAAAAAGTGTTATTCTGCATCAAACCAAAGGGACCCTCATTCCTCAACTATCACTCACACACACACACACACACACACACACACATTTAGCAGTTGCAAACCGGTTTCAGGCTATAGAAAATCAACCTGTTTTCCGATTCCCCGTAGGAAGTAATATCGGGATTTCCAACACTAGCTGTCTAGACTGCCAGGAGAATTACAGAATACGTATGGAAACTGATTCATATCCTCATTTTCAACAACCCACCCATATACGCATTCACTCAAGGCATGAGAAATCAGACCAATGGTCAAGAGTGTAGCCTACTCCCACCCAGACAATTGAAAGAGAAATTGCTCTGAGTATCGAGGACTTGCGATTTCAAACCAGCTTAACTCATAAACACTGTCACATGCAGATAGTATAGAAATATATATGTTATTGACTTTTTTATCAACGACAAACTTTTTTCTATTATCTAAGAGCATAAAATGTCTAGTTCTGAACAAAACACTTTTACGTGTATGTTAGAAAGTGATTTGTGTGCGTTAGTGAGTTAGAAAGTGATTGTGTGAGTTAGTGAGTTCGAAAGTTAATGTGTGAGTTAATGAGTGAGTTAAAAGGTGATTGTGTGAGTTAATGAGTGAGTTCGAAAGTGATTGTGTGAGCTAGTGAGTGAGTTCGAAAGTGATTGTGTGAGTTAACGAGTGAGTTAGAAAGTGATTGTGTGAGCTAATCAGTTAGAAAGTGATTGTGTGAGCTAATGAGTGAGTTAGAAAGTAGTTGTGCGAGTAGTGTGTCAGAAAGTGATTGTGTGAGTAAGTTAGAAATTTATTGTGAGTTAGTGAGTGAGTTAGAAAGTGCTTCTGTGAGCTAGTGAGTGAAGTAGAAAGTGTTTATGTGAGTTAATGAGTTAGAATGTGATTTTGTGAGTCAGTGAGTGAGTTACAAAGTTACTGTGTGAGTTAACGAGTAAATTAGAAAGTGATTGTGTAAGCTAGTGAATGAGTCATAAAGTGTTTGTGTGAGCTAGTGAGTTTAAATATGAGTATGAGCTAGTGTGTCAGAAAGTGTTTGTGTGAGCTAGTGAATTTAAAGTGTGAGTGTGTGAGTTAGTGAATGTGTGAGTTAGTAAGTGATTGTGTGAGTTAATGAGTAAATGTTGATATATAAGAGTATCTTTGAATTAGTGAGTACAATCCCTAGTTACTGAACGTGGTAGTGAGTATTTGTTCGCCATGTTTAAAGATGAAAACAACGGACAAAATATAGATCAATAAATATCATTTATTTATTTACTCTTAAGCAATACAAACTTTGTAAAAGATTTATATACTTTTATATAAAAAAAAACAAAGCTAAAGCTAGTTTACAATATCATGCACAAGGCTTTCAAATTGTTACAAAAGTCTGTGCTCTCGCGCATAGGTACTGCTCACAAGAAGACCCTACTTGAATCATTGTAATACATCATCAGTCAACACAAAGTGAGCAAAAAGAATAGTGTATACATTTCAACATATGTCAGCAATGTCATTCGAAAGGCAAATCTAACAAAAATTCATATATAAATATTGTTATATAAACGTTGTGTAAACCCAAACTTTGAAATTTTAAGACAGAGAAAAACATCTCATCGATACTAAAATTAACATAGTTGTCAATTTAGTGTAAATTATTTTTTTTAATATTATTCTTTTACTAAATTTTAAATCTATTAAAATATTTTCTAAATTATAGCAAAGCTTATTCTGCTTTATCCTTCTATTCAAGCAGTGACTAGTGCTTTATATAATTTTGTTTAAATCTTAAGTGAACTATCATAAATTAATGAATTAATTAACGAACAACCCCAATAAGCACAATGTACAGTCTCAGAGAATGAAACTATTCCCGCACCAATAAACACATTCATCTGTACACGTGTGTACCCACATCCACCTATTCACACCTCTTTATACACACACACACACACACACACACACACGCACACGCACGCACGCACGCACGCACGCACGCACACGTCCCCCACATTCTAATGTGGGTGGGTACCTGCTGTCCACAACCGACAGCACCAAACATGAAATTCTTTCACCATCGACTCTGGCATTACCGTCACAATTATTAACCGATTTTTTTTGTGAATGCTAACTGTCTTGCTGACAATGTTACTTACCGTGGGCACATGTTTTTTCTCTGCATGCGTCCACAGGCAAACTTACGTAAATCAACGTAAGAATTTTATGAATAATCAAAAGATTTTAGGTTCGCGTAATTTTATGCCAGTGGTCAGCTAATACTTTCTATTTTTACAAAAACTAAATAAAGAGATTTACTCGCCACCCTCTCTCCACCCTTGACATGGAACAATTTTACGACTGGCTGTCAATCTGCAAGCGTGTGCGTAGTAGAAACGTAGAATGGGGTGGAGGGTGGGAGTGAGATGGAGGGAACAGCCATTCATTTTAATTTTCCCGTTATTAGGCAGAATGAGTCTATTTACTGAAACTACGATTGATTAGAATCCTCCGGGTATCGATCTCTTCATCCTTTGTCGTCACAGTTGTTGGTTTTTTTTAATATTCTAGTGTTTAGTTATTTTTAACATCATTCACAGACCGGGAACTAACGCACAGTGGAATAGATTCAAATTCTTATAGAGACAGCAAGTGCATTGTAAACGTTTCTAGGAAATCTGAGAAATCTTGATTGAGAGCGAATAAGAGAAAAGGCGTGAAAGAGAAACTAGGATCTGTCTTAAAATGAAAACCTATTCTGTGCAATTCACTTACCATCCTTATCACTAACTGTATTTACCCGAGGAGTCCTTAAGGACACAACGCCTCTTGGAAAACGATGCAATATTTTCTATCAGTGTCTTCATATCGGAGCCGACAGCTCCGTAGGAAGGGAACACTCCCCCCTCATTGTATTCCAGGAAGCGATTGCAAGAACACCCGTCCATGAGCATCAACGAAGAAGCAGTATCAGTCAGGAGGGTCATCTATTTTATAATTTTTAAAGATAACTTTGATATCCTGATGACGTAATCATACGCAATGAAGCACGCACCACTGCATTGCACAACACGGAAAAGCTGATGAGCTTGCGAAACATCAAAACATTGAAATTATTTCCAGCAATGAATGCAATTGTGTGCATCTCTAATAAAATGACACCACCCAAATTATTTTGAAATGATAGCATTTCATATCCGATGAAATGGCACCCTACTTACGTCATCTATAAAATGACAACTGTATTCTGTAGTGAACTGCCGTATTTACGTCATTTATAAAATGACAACTGTATTCTGTAGTGAACTGCCGTATTTAAGTCATTTATAAAATGACAACTGTATTCTGTAGTGAACTGCCATATTTAAGTCATTTATAAAATGACAACTGTATTTTGTAGTGAACTGCCATATTTAAGTCATTTATAAAATGACAACTGTATTCTGTAGTGAACTGCCGTATTTACGTCATTTATAAAATGACAACTGTATTCTGTAGTGAACTGCCATATTTAAGTCATTTATAAAATGACAACTGTATTCTGTAGTACACTGCCGTATTTACGTCATTTATAAAATGACAACTGTATTCTGTAGTGAACTGCCGTATTTAAGTCATTTATAAAATGACAACTGTATTCTGTAGTGAACTGCCGTATTTACGTCATTTATAAAATGACAACTGTATTCTGTAATGAACTGCCGTATTTAAGTCATTTATAAAATGACAACTGTATTCTGTAGTGAACTGCCGTATTCACGTCATTTATAAAATGACAACTGTATTCTGTAGTGAACTGCAGTATTCACGTCATTTATAAAATGACAACTGTATTCTGTAGTGAACTGCCGTATTCACGTCATTTATAAAACGATAGGAATCGTCACTATTATCCAGCACGAGAGCCATTGTTAATAATTTTTAACACAAAAGAGAAAGAAAGAAAAATAAATGTAGCCATTGTTAATAATTTTTAACACAAAAGAGAAAGAA
Organism: Sinotaia quadrata; assembly: GCA_028829895.1. Lineage (NCBI taxonomy): Eukaryota > Metazoa > Mollusca > Gastropoda > Architaenioglossa > Viviparidae > Sinotaia > Sinotaia quadrata. Next base: position 2,355,695 of record CM054182.1, read on the forward strand.
AGAAAAATAAATGTAGCCATTGTTAATAATTTTTAACACAAAAGAGAAAGAAAGAAAAATAAATGTAGCCATTGTTAATAATTTTTAACACAAAAGAGAAAGAAAGAAAAATAAAATAATAATGTATTAATGTAATAATGCACTTGCGCACAGGCCCTGTTATGCATGTTTATCTCCTATTTTCTGTATTTACAATTGTAAAGATCCGCAAGCCAATATGCCACATACACAAATGTATTAGTAAACAACACCAATCATGAATAGTACGCTGCATGCCTCGCAACGCAGTCACTTATATCGACTGCTTAACTGATGACTGATATGGTTTGCATACTTTAGCCCTGTCAGTGTTACATAAACTATAGCTTAATATAAACTTTACTGTAGTGGTTTTGAAATTCACTATGCAAACAAACCCAGAAACAAACTTTTTTTTTTTAATGCGCGGGCAGGGAGAAAACCTCACTACCACCACAGCCACAATTAACGACTGTTGATATATTACGGCAGCACAACGCTATAGCGATGAAAGAAAATAAGACATTCATCGCCCAACAGACTCACCCTTATGTTGTGTCTAACACGACTTGAACAAGGTGGAATGACCACTTCTAATCATGATAGCTGGAGCCAGAGAGAGGGTGGTGGATGGGTGAGGACATAGGGACCCCGACCCCCACACATTCAGACATCTGAAGGCATGATTTTTGTAACTGTGCTCACACATGACAACATTCGTTCTAAACTACTTCACGATGTCCGGCCAAGAAACAAGCCTGCCCTTAGTGGAAGATCTGCTAGATTTTGCTTTCCTTAGTGAGCCACTGTAGTCTGGACGCGCATTGGCATTTGAGCTGTTCATTCTGTTTTCTTGGGTAAAGGGTGCAGGTATGGACCCCCTGGGTTTGCATTGGTCAGTGCCATTCCCACCAATACTCTTGCCTAAGGCACTTATTTGGCGCCAAGCACCCTCAGCATCGGACTCTAACACCGCTTCTTCAAACTGCTCCATGCTTCTGGCCAGTGCCACGCTGTTTTCTGGGTCATCGTACAGCGCGTTCAGTGATATGTTGGGTCTTCGGTCTTCGCCAATATGTACCTGTCCATCAGCGGCCACGGCCCGTCGACGTGAAGCGACCCCGGGTGTGTAAGCCAATACCCGTTCTTCGTACGGTCCTTCGTCCACAACACGAATGCGCCGTACGCAGTGGTTGTCGGATGCATGGCGTTGTTGCATGGAAGCAGCAGAGTCTGAGGAATACAGTGTGGTACGGTCTGCAAACGACACATTGATATCTCTTTCTTCTACGGGCGAGCTGAGAAAATACAAACGAGCGAACAATAGCATAAGTAAACACATCGCAAGAGTATTCATTTTATTCTAATAAAATCCAAATGAAAACAAAATATCTTACTCTATAAAGTTGTAGGTTATTTGCTTTTCTGAAGCCAACATGTGCACTGGTTTGGCCTGAAGCTGACCTGGCAGACCTTGGTCATTGTTCAACATCATTTTTAACGAAACAACAGCGTGGCAAATTATCGTCATTGGCTTCAAAATTACAATCATGATATTACTTCTGATATAGGTTTAGTGCCAATCATGATATTACTTCTGATATAGGTTTAGTGTACCAATCATGATATTACTTCTGATATAGGTTTAGTGTACCAATCATGATATTACTTCTGATATAGGTTTAGTGTACCAATCATGATATTACTTCTGATATAGGTTTAGTGTACCAATCATGATATTACTTTCAGCCAGTGCTTCAGAAATTCTTTATGTAACAATGGCAAGTTCACTATGAAGCTGACATGCACAAATATATATTGTTCAAACATATTTCAGCTGGGTTTACCCATTTCTAATTGTGACTCAAGGGAGGGCACTCTGAATCCATCATCGTTATTCGTATGTCACTTTGACATTTCCATATATGTTGAGTGCACAGTCCAATCAAAGCTGAAATATATCTCCCTGAACCTGTTATAGCCATGTTCAATTATATATTGCCTTATCAAGGGTTGTGATGTCAAAATTACAAGCGTTGATGAATTAAAGTTATTGAGAGATCTGAGCAGGGAAAACTGGTGAATGGTAATGACTTAAGATTCATTGAAGTGTGGTTTACAAACAAATATTTCCCCATGTAAGTACATAAGAAAGCTAGTATGACTGGGATTTAATGAAATCCATCAAATCGAAAATTAAAATAAAAACACCTTTGACAATTCATCCTTTTGAACAATGTGTTTCTTTTTGCAGTCACACTTAGAAATGGGGTAAACCTGGTTAAACTCAAAAGCCTGCACATTTCGACTTCCTAGTGAACTTGATATTGCCCTAGCAGATTTTTATGCGTTTCCTAAAAAGTAATATCATGATTGGTACACTAAACTAAATTCGGAAGGTCGCTTTTGAGACAGTAATTTCGGAAGCCAGTGATGAGAGCTTGCCACACCACTTCAGACCAAACCACTGTGCATTTCGCTTTCAAACCTGCAAACGACCAAGAACTACTTGAGATCAAAAACTTGAAAAATTGACACACAGTCCATCGCAAACTTCCATCTTGTTCATTCTGAGATATGGTAGTTGACATATATCCCAAAACAAATCGTGTCATCTTTGAAGACTGTTGCAACTTTTCCAGGAAACCTGTTTATTCTGAAAATTGATATTTGACTAAGGTAAAAAAAAAATCAAATTGACAATTATTAATGTCTATCACAACTTTCCAAGAAAGGATGCTTAACCAATGTTCAAAACTAACAAGCTAAACCAAATTAAACTACATCACAACTTCTTGAGGTAACTGGTCCATTCCTAGAAATATCTGACCAAGGGTGAAAACCGCCAAACATTTACAAACAATTTCATATTGCTTCGCTGGAAGATAACAGAAGAGATCATAACTATTATGGAAGATAACAGAAGAGATCATAACTATTATGGAAGATAACAGAAGAGATCATAACTATTATGGAAGATAACAGAAGAGATCATAACTATTATGGAAGATAACAGAAGAGATCATAACTATTATGGAAGATAACAGAAGAGATCATAACTATTATGGAAGATAACAGAAGAGATCATAACTATTATGGAAGATAACAGAAGAGATCATAACTATTATGGAAGATAACAGAAGAGATCATAACTATTACAAAGAAGAAGCAGAACTATTTGTCATGAAAAGGTTCAGAGTCTTGCAATTAAACTCGGTTAACTTGGTGCTAATATTAAATGCATGTGAAACTATGAGAAGTGTCTTTGACTGGACATTAGAGGAATATTCCTGAGTATTAATATTTGTTCAGGGTAAAAGTATGATAATAGACTAATCCAATCAGAAGGCTGTAAAATCAAGTATGTCTGCTCTCGCCAAAAATGGGAATTAAATGTGAAGTATCGAAAAAAAAAAAGCAATTCAGTGAAAAGTAGTTGAAATTAAATATTGATAATGTTTGGGAATATATGTAATATTCCTTTTGAAACTGAATTCTCTGTATGCGATACCCATGTCATCACATATTTATATGTTTACGAATTTGTGTTTTTCTCTCTTAAATTTTTAACATAAATCTGACCACTTTGCTCTGATAGTTTGTGATGGGGAGGTTGTATTTGGGGGATTTTTCTATTTTTTTGTTTCTTCTAGGTATCAATGTGTGCATCTCAAATCACATGAACGTATGCAGCTCGGATGTAAGGAAAATGATAACTATTGGTTTTCTAAGGTACAAAGAGATCATACGAATGTATGCTTCTCAGGTTATACAAGATCATACAACTGTATGCTTCTCAGGTTATGCAAGATCAGGCAAATGTTTTTGCGAAGGTCAATCTGGATCATATTAACATATACTTCTACGATCACACGACATCATATTGATATGTGCTTGTATGTTTGTGGCAGAGTAAATTTGCCTATCACTATTTCTAAACTTAATTGTTAGATAAATTGTTAAATTGTCAAAGCGACCAGACCTTAGGCACTCCTTATGATGGTATTTTTGTAAGTGTCAGAGTTGGAGTAAATACTCGAGTTGGGAATATACTTGAAATTGCTAATGCTATGCAAACCAGTTCTAAGTGGATGAGTAGTTTTATTATCCAATGGTAAAGATTTAAAAGAACAAGATCAGCCAATGAGCTAAGAACAAAAGTTTACATGCTGTAGAGAATTCTATTGTCTAATCACTTTGAATTTGGTGTGAGTCCGGTCATGAGAAGTGGCCATTAGCTTAATGGTGAGTTAACTGATTGATTGGAGAGAATGGACTTAGAAATATTTCGTACATTTTTTGCTATTGATATGTTATATTTGTGTTTTACATAGAGATGCATTATGTGAGTACATTATTATATCTGCAACTGTTTGAACTAAGATGCTCGTATATAATATGCTAAATACTTGACATTGCTTCTAGTAAACCTGTTCAAAATGTTGTATTTATTATGCTATGTGCGTGTATCGGACTAATAAATACTGTTGCAGGAAACTGTGAGTTGAGACTGGAATGTAAGAAGGAATGGAGTTAAAAAAGGAGTAAACTAGAAACATAGAATTTGTTCCCTGATTATATTTTCACAGGGACAGAGTAGCCTTTCTGTGTATTATCTGAATCTCCTGGTTTATTGATTATAAACCGCTACGATAGTGGCAGACGCAGGGAGCATCTACTGCAGTGTGTAAGTGTAAGAATACACTACAGTCCATTGTTGTATGGTGGCAATGTATGCTGACTACATCGAGCAATTTCTGGTACAATGGAAGTTATTGGAAAGTGCTACAGTTGTTGTTCTGCTTGAAGGAGTTGACAGTGAAAAAAAAAACCCACCCAGATTAGCTTAGAGAGAAGAGCAGTGTATCAATATCTTACATTGTGAGGAGAGAAACAGAAAGAGTTGACCTGGACAATAACTTGTGACGTTGCAAAAGCGTGTGAAAGACTATTGAGACAGCACTTAAACCAGGTTACATAGAAACTATTATTACAAATAATTATCTCTAATAACTCCATTTCTGTTCTCTGATAAGAACTATCCTGTGATTTGTATTGACACTATAGTTGAATTGTATTTTAGGATATAAGATTGCATAGTGTAAAAATTATTTGAATGTGGTTTTGTAGAAATATTGATGTCACGTAATCATTGCCATTGTATTTGTTATATGTAATTTGGTTGTTGTTTTAATAAATTTATTGACCTTCTTACACATATTGATAACCTTATGTTGAAGACGAAAGTGGGTGAGTAGGGTCTCGGTAAATATGGATTAAAGGTGGATTTGTCTTCTGCTTTGGTAATAAGTTTTCCAACTACGGAAATAGTGTGTGACAGTTAATGTTTGTCTGTGGAAGAGAGAAAACGTTTACAGCACCTGCATATCTGCCAAGTGAGAGAAATGAATGATGTCTCCTGGAGAATTATTAATAACATAAATTAAGATTATCATCATTTGTAATTAGTTATGGATGATTAATTAATAATAATCGTAATAATAACCATTAACTAAGTGGCATTGGCAACACAAAGTTCATATGAAATCATACTAGTGTGTGGCATTGGCAACACAAAGTTCATATGAAATCATACTAGTGTGTGGTTCATGAAATCATACTAGTGTGTGGTTCATGAAATCATACTAGTGTGTGGTTCTCAAGTCATACGAGATCATACTAATGTGTGGTTCTCAAGTCATACGAGATCACAACAATTCGTGCTTCTATGGTTAAACGGCATCATATCAAAATGTACTTCTATGATCACGAGAGATGAAAAATGTGTACTAAGTTCATACAAGATCAGACTAATATGTACTTCTATGATCACGAGAGATGAAAAATGTGTACTAAGCTCATACAAGATCAGACTAATATGTACTTCTATGATCACGAGAGATGAAAAATGTGTACTAATTTCATACAAGATCAGACTAATATGTACTTCTATCACGACATATATCTTGATTCCGTTTTAATGCAGATAATCATAAGTTAATCTGTCTTGAACCATTCTGGAATGTTAATGCACTGAGTTTTGAAGAAAAATGCAAATATATATATATATATATATATATATATATATATACTTATAAATAATCATACAAATGAATAATGCAAGTATCTACATATATGGGAATTTATGAGAACCCGTATTTACGTGTGCCAAAATTACATCTCCAGGGACACAAAGATTCAGCCAGGAAACTGACTACTAGGTTAGTGTTAGGGTTTGTAAGGCAGGTACTCCGTACACGACCGGAAGTCCCAACATCTCCGTACATGACTTCCATATTTACAATAACAAAGTGGGGCTGGTCTGATACGTCAAATCGAAGGATCAAATTTAACTGTACACACAAAGTGTTAATCGATGCTATTTTTACTGCAATATTTACAAAGAACCAAGAACGAAATTAGGAAGAAAGATAATGAAAAGATAACTCTAAATAAAAACTGTTTTAGTGTATGCATTTATTTTCAGTTTTGTATTTGAAGTAATCCTAGTATTTGCAGTAACTCTTTCTCTGGGAAAAACCCTAATCCTACCTATATCTGAAACAGGCAAAGTGCAACAGTCCTGCGCCACTTCCGGTCATGTGCGGAGACACTCCCTACAATTACAATTGCTTTTTGTGAGCTATAAATAATGTAATAAGGACGAATTTAGATTCCATACTCCCATCTGTAATTGTATTCACTAAACATGAGTACTTGATGAGATTTGCTGACTAATTATTAATAATTCAGTTTACTTTGCCTGATCAAGTCTGGCATTGATAACAAGATAGCAGTTGTATTCTTATTTGCTGTTTCAAAACAGGCTGTAAACTTGACACTGTAAAAATCATGTTTCTAAACAGGCTGTAAATTTGACACTGTAAAAATCCTGTTGCTCACGCTGCTCGATGTTTGAAAACAGGCTGTAAACTTGACACTGTAAAAATCCTGTTGCTCACGTTGCTCGATGTTTCAAAGAGTGTCGTGTGTGGGCGTTGACCCGCGTGAAGTGCCATCGTAAGGGGAAAGCACAACAACACTTATTGAAAGCCATTTAGTTGGAATGAGTATAGTGTTCTGTTAGAGCAGTTTTTGTTGCCTTCCTTTTGATCTGATTACAACTCCAACCCCACACCCACCCCTGACAAGTTTAAAATCCATTACAAGTGACGGATCAATCTTAATCAATGGCTGGAATTATATTTCCAACTTCTGTCATCTAACCAAATTATACAATTATGCACAATTTTGTCATCTAAAATTCTGCATCAAAACCAAAATAACAAAGTGGTGTTCGTGTAAATCAAATAATCCATGCTAACAGCTGTGTTATACAACTCTCAAAGTACAAGTAATGTACAACTGTGTCATTTACATATAATAACAATGCTGTCATTAAACTATGGAAATTATCAAAGTGAGATATGATTCTGTCAACTAATCCAAGCTATCAAAATGCCATAGTGCATTTATTATCTTCTTTTTTAAAACAAACTAATAAAATGGTTTATTGTTTCTTCACGTAAGATTTTCGTCCAGCTAACTCATAAAGGATGTACAAAAGTTCAAGATAACTTCAATACATCCAGGAAAATTTTGAATTGTTAGATACTGTAAATCCACTCTGAGATGCCAGATCACTCAGCAAACCCCAATGTGACGTAATATTCATTCAGTAAACCCACTATAACAAAGCAATAGTTATTCAGTGAATTCGCAATGACTAAATAAAAGTCATTCCGTAAATACATTCTGACATGAAAGATAACAGGAACATTGTGACTAAATAAAATTCATTCCGTAAATATATTCTGACATGAAAGATAACAGGAACAGTGTGACTAACACAAAGGCCGAACTAATTTCAACAAAACTGCTTTTAAAACATGTAGGTCATACAGTTCTGCCAGCCAAACCATACTCTGGGGAGTCGGCATGATTCTACTTCTGCAGATAACAACTGTATGAAGCTGTATATAATATGAAATTGTATTCCTCTGGCCAATCAGACTCAGTCTCTCTATTCTTTCTGTATGCAATCTGAAAATATTTTGGCTTGCTTGTAAACTGATTTCCTATTGGAAGAATAAGTATGTATATGTATGGGAATATGTGTGTATGTGTATGTGAGAGTGTGCACGTGTGTGTGTGTGTGTGTGTATGAGAGAGAGAGAGAGAGAGAGTGTGTGTATGTGTTTGTGTGTGTGTGTGTGTGTGTGTGTGAATGCGTGTTATTGTTAGAGAGATTACACCGGAAGTGAGGTCACTGACATGTTATCCGTGCCCATGAGTGAACAGGTCAAGTACAAGTAAGGGTCCCATCGTGAATTCCAAGTATTAAAAGGAATGATATAAACAAAGAGCGAATAATGGACTCTAGTTTACTCTATCAGAATGCCCCCAAAATATTCACTGTTAAAGAAATCATTTCAAATATACTGGTGGAATAATGGAGAGACAGAATTCCAGAAACAAATTATTAAAACGAAAGAAGACAGAAACTGTTTGTCTTCGAAGAGATTAATGAATGATAATAATGCATTCAACTAAACTACCATCAAAGTGGTTTTGCATTAAAAAAAAATTCGATTCAAGTTTACGGGTTTATAAAATTTAATCATGTGAGACAACGAGAGGGAGAACTGTTAGTACTTTGTGAACACTGTGTACGAGTGTAGCATCTTGACAACACGTGACCTAGCATGGGAGTCACCATTCCTATTACCATATAAAAAAATACGTAGACGAGTAGTTAAAGTTAGCCATGCAAAGAAGTTAAGTAATACGTGTATGTTGAGTAATGCGTGTATGTTGAGTAATGCGGGAATGCGTAGATAGTTATAATTCATTGATATTTAGTAATAGGGAATGCTTAGTCATACGTGGCTATTTGGTAATATGTAGATGATTAGTAATAAGCAAGTATACATGTTTAGTAATACATAATTGATTAGTAATAAACAAGTATACATGTTTAGTAATACATAATTGATTAGTAATAACAAGTATACATAATTGATTAGTAATAAACAAGTATACATGTTTAGTAATACATAATTGATTAGTAATAACAAGTATACATGTTTAGTAATACATAATTGATTAGTAATAACAAGTATACATGTTTAGTAATACATAATTGATTAGTAATAACAAGTATACATGTTTAGTAATACATAATTGATTAGTAATAAACAAGTATACATGTTTAGTAATACATAATTGATTAGTAATAAACAAGTATACATAATTGATTAGTAATAACAAGTATACATAATTGATTAGTAATAACAAGTATACATAATTGATTAGTAATAACAAGTATACATAATTGATTAGTAATAACAAGTATACATAATTGATTAGTAATAACAAGTATACATAATTGATTAGTAATAACAAGTATACATAATTGATTAGTAATAACAAGTATACATGTTTAGTAATACATAATTGATTAGTAATAACAAGTATACATAATTGATTAGTAATAAACAAGTATACATGTTTAGTAATACATAATTGATTAGTAATAAACAAGTATACATGCGATAATGCGCGGAGAAACTATTCGTAAAGAAACGTAATAATAATAACCATAAACAATATGGTGGCTAATATTCCAAACTTTTAGTCACCACCATCATATTAAGCTGAAGGACATTGAAAGCTAATTAATCTACTTGGTAAAACCCATTTATTATATGACACCATCCAGAACATATTATTTGTTTCTGGTAATATATACTCAGTAGGTTTACAATCCTTTCAGATGATAACTTAAACACGACTATGTATTTTATTTCTTTACTTTTAAGAAATTTAACTTCAGCTAACTGTATCTCATCAAATTCGGTAATTTATCTAATTCACTTGCTGGTCTAGCCTCCACTTATGTAGCTGACTCACTCGCCTAATTCACGCTGAACTTAACTTGTTCCTCAGATGCTTCAGTGTCACTAGTGTGTTATCTGTTTTAATTAAATCTGCTTCACTCTGATTTTCTTCACCCAGGTTGCTCACTCTAATAAATACTCTGCAGCCTTCGAGTTCAATCAAACATGTTAAAGCTTCATTCCACTCTCATCTTGCTCGCTCACTAAAATTTATCTCTCATTCAACACGCTCAGTTTAAATATATCTCATCCTGTGATCTCACTATAACATATATATTTCATTTAGCACGCTCATTTTAAATGTATCTCATCCTGTGATCTCACTATAACATATATATTTCATTTAGCACGCTCAATTTATGACATAATTATTTCATTCACCACGCTCACTGTAAATATCTTTGTCATAAAGTGAGCTCAATTTATGACATATAATTATTTCATTCACCTCGCTCACTGTAAATATCTATGTCATAAAGTGAGCTCAATTTATGACATATAATTATTTCATTCACCACGCTCATTGTAAATATATATGTCATAAAGTGAGCTCACTATGATATAAAATATTTCATCCAGTGAGGTCACTATGGATATAAAGCATTAGAGAAACTCACCTGATGAAATATTCGCATTAGAGTGAACTCACTGGATGAAATATTCACATGAGAGTGAGTGTACTAAATTAAATATACATGTTACAGCGAACGAGCTAAAGTAGCATGCAATCTTCATTCAACTAGAACATTCTTATTTGTATGATATCCCAAAGGTTGACTAAAATATACACATACTGAACGAGCTAACTTACTTTAAAATGTGTTCTTCAAACACTTAGCTCACTCTGAATTGTACGATTCATCCATTAACTCGCTAACGTGAATACATCGCACCTTCTATTTAGTTCAATATATTATGTATGATTTATCCAGCTAGCTCACTCTAACATCTGTCTGGCTTACTATAACTGTATGATTCATCCAGTTAGCTCATTCTAACATCTGTCTGGCTTACTATAACTGTATGATTCATCCAGCTAGCTCACTCTAACATCTGTCTGGCTTACTATAACTGTATGATTCATCCAGCTAGCTCACTCTAACATCTGTCTGGCTTACTATAACTGTACGATTCATCCAGCTAGCTCACTCTATAACTGTATGTTTCATCCAGTTACTTCGCTCTAACATGCAGCTAGCTTACTATAAGTGTAAGCTTCATTTTGTTATCTCGCCCATACATTCAGTTACCTCGCTCTGACATATAGCTAGCTTACTATAACTGTATTTTCCATCCAATTACTTCGCTCTGACATATAGCTAGCTTACTATAACTGTATTTTCCATCCAATTACTTCGCTCTAACATATAGCCAGCTTACTATAACAGTATGCTTACCAGTTACCTTGCTCTAACACAGAGCTAGATTACAATAACTTTATGCTTCATTCAGTTACCTTGCTCTAACACAGAGCTAGATTACAATAACTTTATGCTTCATTCAGTTACCTTGCTCTAACACAGAGCTAGATTACAATAACATTATGCTTCATTCAGTTACCTTGCTCTAACACAGAGCTAGATTACAATAACATTATGCTTCATTCAGTTACCTTGCTCTAACACAGAGCTAGATTACAATAACTTTATGCTTCATTCAGTTACCTTGCTCTAAAAAGCATACTTCATTCGCCCATTATGTATGCTTCATCCAGTTACCTTGCTCTTAAAAGCATACTTTATTCGCCCATTATGTATGCCTCATTCCAGCTATTTCGTTAAAAAAAAGTTTGTTTAATCTAGAAACATCGCTAATATGCAAATTTTCTACAGCTTCCTCGCTAAAATGGATGTTGTATCTTGTTAACTCACTAATGTGTACATTTTAAACAAATACCTCACCAAAATGTTTGTTTTATCCAACTACCTCATTAAAATGTATGTTTATTCAACTACCTCACTAAAATGTAAGTTTTATCCAGGTACCGCAATAAATACATATTTTATACAACTACTTCACTAAAATTTATATTATATCCAGCTTCCTCAATAAAATGTATGCTTTATCAAGCTACCTACTAAAATGTTTGTTTATCCAGCTATCACGCTAAATGCATGTTTTATCCAGCTACCTCATTATAATGTATATTTCATTGAGCTACTTCACTATAATGCATATTTTATCCAACTATCTCGCTAAACTGTATGTTTCATCTTGTTACCTTGCTAAACTGTAAGTTTTATTCAACTACCTCATTAAAATGTATGTTTTGTACAGGTATCTCATTAAATGAGTGTTTTAACCGACTACCTCGCTAAAATGTATGTTTTGTGCCGCAACCTGACTAAACTGTATGTTTTTTCCAGCTACCTCGCTAAAATGTATGTTTTGTGCCGCAACCTGACTAAACTGTATGTTTTTTCCAGCTACCTCACTAAAATGCATGTTTTGTGCCGCAACCTGACTAAACTGTATGTTTTTTCCAGCTACCTCACTAAAATGTGTACATCACCCAAGTCATTACGGGTATGCATCACTACATGCATTCGCAGCCAGATCACTAACGTATATTTCATGCAGCCGATTCACTAATATGTAGGCTATATTTCATGCAGTCTACACACTAACATGTGTGTTTCATGCACCCAACTCACTAATATGTATATTTCATGCAGCCAACTCAGTAACAAGTCTATTTCACGCAGCCAATTCAATAACATGTATATTTCATGCAGTCAACTCAATAACATGTATATTTCATGCAGTCAACTCAATAACATGTCTATTTCATGCAGCCAACTCAATAACATGTCTATTTCATCTAGCTAGCACACCAACGTTAATACTTATCCATCCAGCATGAAATAGCACGTGTACTTTATACAACTCAAGTCCGTCCTCCAGTTACCATATTCTAACGGAAGTCTTCAAAGTACCCAGTTCTAAGAAATAGCATGTGTACTTTATACAACTCAAGTCAGTCCTCCAATTACCCTATTCTAACGGAAGTCTTCAAAGTAGCCAGTTCTAAAGAGATTCGCCATTTAACGCATTCTAACCTACTCTGATAAATAACATATAACATTATGATAACAATATTTGTTCCTTGAATTCCTTTGAAAATTAAGATTCATTAATTGAGATTCACTAGCATAATCTAAATAGTCACAATCTACTCTAAAATAACGGTTCGTTTATACAATCCGAAATATTTCATCAGCACATTAATATTAATATTTTGCTAAGTTCACAGTCCTGAACAAATTCCTGACAAAACTTAAAGTGATAACAATTGGGTATTATATTTTTAACTTTTAATGTTCCTTCCTTGGACGTAACCACAATAGGGAAAAAAATAAAATCAATGCCGTAGTTTAATTAAATAAAACTAACACTTCCCATTTAAAAATCGATTTTAAGATTACTTGTAATTCTACAATCACCTTATGGTGAGAACACCTCACAAGCCGAATGCCAAAAGATATTTCAGGACAACATAATACTTACAGGCACTGACAGAAGCAACCAAACTCCATTTCGTCCTAAAAAATTTGGATGAAAAATGCCAAAATCCACCAACGACAGAAAAAGACACGCAAACCAACACCAAAATCTTGTGCCAGAAGGAGGCAAACACCCAAATTTTGTGGAAAATACCTCCAAGTACAAAAGTCAACTCCACCCAGACGCTTAAAGAAGACATGAGACAAAATCTTGTGCCAGAAGGAAGCACACCCAAATTAAGTGGAAAATACCTCCAAGTACAAAAATCAACTCCACCCAGACGCTTAAAGAAGATAAGAGACAAGATTTCACACACATTCCGACTGTTATCATGGAAAAAAAGAGCCAGACTCCAACTACTATAACATGGGGAAAAGACATACAGACAACGACCACAAATAATAAGATGACAACAAGAAGAAAACTTCAAAATAGCCACCACACGGACTTAAAGAGGAAAAAACATTAAATTGTACAAAATGAAGACTGTACAAAATGAAGATTGTACACATACCAGCCGAAAATGAGGCCGCTCTCCGTCAGTACGCAAGGGTGCATGTGGCCCCACCGCTCTCATACTTGCCAGAGATGCCATCAAGAATATCATCGACGACGACGACAATAACATCAACAAAAACATCAAAAACAACAACAGGTCAGGCAGCAACATCACCAAGAGAACATAGCCAAAATATGTAGAAGAAACAGTAACAACAGCCACAACAACAACGGCCTCAACAATAATGCCGGAGAGACAACTATCACCTACAAAAACAGCAATAATGGTACCATAGTGAGCAGCAGTATCCGCCGTGGGGATGTTTTAACCAGCCCACAACGGACATGATTCAGCTGCTGCGCGACCATCTGTACTGGCCACCAACACCCGCCTTCACTTATCTCAACGGACACCGGGGACAGCGTCGACAACAAGAACAACGACGACGACAACACCAGTAAGGAGTACATGGAGGTGAACATCCCAGGAGGATGTACACACTAGGTACAATCTTGGTGTGCTACTAGCCTGGGTTCTCTAAGACGCCACCACCACTCACCCCTCCAACATCGGGGGTTGCTACTACACCAACAACATCGACCACCATTACATTGGACTACCCGGGACAATAAATGCCTCTACCGGCCAGAATGAATGCAATGGAAATTAGGTCACCCTTCATCCTCACTGTACAACTTTCCTTTCTACCACCTTCCACCGTCTTTCAATATATTCAACTCTGCCTACAGCATCACACCTCGTGCCAAGGGGCGAAATCGTCGGAAGCCCCTATCACCCCAAATTTCATTCATCACATAAAACTTACTCCTGCTGTCAGATATCCATTTTAAATATTTTTGAAGTTCATGGAAGCGTTTGTAATTCAAAGTAGACAGGCGTTAAACGTCTTCACATGGCCCAATGCACAAATGTTGCACAATCAATTTGTATGACAGATGAAAGCAATTGACCATACACGTTAATACCTGGTTAAGTCTACAAATAGTAAACAGATGAAACTAGTAAATCAAATGTGTTATCACCTGGTTCAATCTACAAATGGTCCACATCAAATGTCCAACGTATGAAAGCAGTCAATGGTGTGTAAATTAATACCTGGTCATATCCACTAACGGTACAAATGAAATATGCAACAAGAGAAGGCAGTCAATGAAATGTAAATTATCCATTTGGTCAAATCCAATAAAGGTACACATCAAATGTGCAAGAGAGGGAAGCTGTAAATGAAATGAAAGTTGCCCATTCAATCAATTAAGCTGTCTTGATGCATGTTAATTGCCTCACCTCGTCTCGTTTCTTGCGATGCAGGTAACAATTAAAAAGTGTTATAAACCTTTGACGAAAATTGTGTGTCATGGCAATTTAATGAAACGTAACTGTATCAATGAAAACGAGCTCCAGACACAATGTTACGTCATCAAACAGGCAATTTTACCAAGACGTACCATTCCATACTAAAACGTTATCTATGCGGATTTGTTTTATATTTGTGGCTCGAGTAATGTTTCTGTTGTCAATGACATTTCTGACTTTTCTGTTTTGGTTCTGAGCGTTGTTAGGTTTGTGTTTGAGAATGGACATTGCAGTAGAAAGTGTTATAATGTATTGTTCTCTGCACTGTATACATGTTTTGGTTTGAGAATGGACACTGCAGTAGAAAGTGTTATAGTGTATTGCTTTCTGCACTGTATACACGTTTTGCTTTCAGACTTTGTGTAGTACAAGAGTGTGACTGAGCCTGGGTCCATTTGTAATGGTGGCGTAATGTCGAGGTGATTTTTTGTGTGTATTTGTATGTTTTTCTTGTATGTATTGCACTAAAGCAATACATGTAAATAAACACAAAGCATTTATAGACTTCCAAGTTCACACAAACATTCTAGAATAAAATATAGCATACTAATAACCGGGGTTGGGAATATATATATAATGAGGACACATCGCCTCTAACCTACAATCCACAATTCCCTACACCAAAAATTTCACAACGAAAACAATCGAGAAAAAGGAAATTTTAAATGATAGTGAAGCATACAGGCATTTCATTTCTTGTAGTTTAAACCGCTTGCTCCTTTAATATTTAAACGATAATATTCAGGTTAGTTTCGTCAAGAAAATGACTCAAAACAGGACTGTTATCATGAGATGACATTTCAACAAAATGATTCTGGCTATCATTAAATGACCGAAAATGAAAGACATGAATGTATACATTATAATATTCGGAAATGTTCAAAATTTCAAGATTTTCCTTATAAAACTGATATTAGTGCGTTAGCTGACTGGAAGCGTTATACTAGGAACCACAAATATCATAAGTGACAGAATGAAATACACATTATTTCAAGATTTCACTTATAAAACTGATATTAGTGCATTAGCTGACTGGAAGCGTTACACTAGGAACCACAAATATCATAAGTGACAGAATGAAATACACATAATTTCAGAATTTCCTTTATTAGCAACATCTTCGATCTTGGGGTATCCCCTGTCTGTGAGCAAATTGGGTTTTATTTATAAGTGTTACAACTTGCAAGCAATTATTTTAAAAGTTTGTTTCCTTCCAAATTCTGCCAATACTTTCTAACGATTTTAAATGATCAAAGATTTCAGTTATTTCCTGTTACTATTGTATTTCTTTAAAGGAAAATGAAGCGGGTTTCTTTTTTCTTGCCATATCTAGCCAGACAGTGCAATCAGGTAGTGTAGCCAGGTAGTGCAATCAGGTAGTGTAGCCAGACAGTGCAATCAGGTAGTGTAGCCAGGTAGTGTAATTAGATAGTGTAATTAGATAGTGTAATTAGGTAGTGTAGCCAGGTAGTAAGCAGGTAGTGTAGCCAGACAGTGTAAGCAGGTAGTGTAGCCAGGTAGTGTAGCTAAGCAGTGTAGAAACGCAGTGTAATCAGGTATTGTAGCCAGGCAGTGTAATCAGTTAATGTAAATCAGATAGTGTAGCCAGGCAGTGTAGAAAGGCAGTGTAATCGGGTAGTGTAGCCAGGTAGTGTAAATCAGATAGTGTAGTCAGGCAGTGTAATCAGGTAGTGTAGTGTAGCCAGGCAGTGTAATCAGGTAGTGTAGCCAGGCAGTGTAATCAGGTAGTGTAACCAGGCAGTGTAATCAGGTAGTGTAGCCAGATAGTGTAGCCAGGCAATGTAATCGGGTAGTGTAGCCAGATAGTGTAATCAGGTAGTGTAGCCAGATAGTGTAGCCAGGTAGTGTAGCCATGTAGTGATAGTTTGATAATGATGGAATTAGTGAGAAAATGAACGCAATTAATCCGTCATTACAATGTTTCTGGAGTGGATCCTAAAAGTCTGCAGAATAGGCTCTCACTACTCAAACGAAATACTTTTATTGATGCCCAATATCTAATACTTATATTGATGTCCAATATCTAATACTTATATTGATGTCCAATATCTAATACTTATATTGATGCCCAATATCTAATACTTATATTGATGCCCAGTATCCTATTCTGAATAAGTTGGAGATTGTAATGCCAAACATACTACCCAGTATCCTATTCTGAATAAGTTGGAAATTGTAATGCCAAACATACTACCCAGTATCCTATTCTGAATAAGTTGGAAATTGTAATGCCAAACATACCACCCTCCCGGTTTTAAAATTCTTGTCTCGTGACTAATACATGCTCAAATTATTTTTTATTGATCGATTGATTCCTGCTAAAAGTCTACTTCTCCAGGAGTCGCAGAAATCTAGCATGATATTAATCAAAAAAATAGTAAAGCAACCACCCAACCCCACAATAAAAAGAAGAAAGAAAACCCCTCCCTGAACATAAATTGACGATGACCTGAACTTATATAGCAAAACACTGTTTAGCTCTTTGTAATGGACGGGTGGTCTACACATGTATTAAAATCAGAATGACCTAGCAGCAAGCAGTACAAGTCACAAAACACTTAAGCCAGTTCTACGGAGGAAAAAAAAGCCTATTCCTTATGTGACACATGAAAGGGGAATATTCGGACGGTGTAAACGAACCCAACAAAAATTAATGTTCTACAATCGCTTTATTAATAATCTAAATTCCCGAAAGATTGTTAGCAATTTTTTTTTTAAAAAACTGTAACTAGTGCATTTTGCGTGACGGTGAATTACACGCAAGGCAGCTGTTTTCGGTATAAAGAGACCTTAAAACAACAACATTTTATTTACAAAATGAAACAAACACTGAGCAGACAAGCCACTGCGTAGAGGACATAAATGTAGCTTAAAATAATTTCCTCTCTTCCCAGTCACCGCTCAGTTTAGCGATCATGCAAACGGAAATTCCCGTTATTACGACATTTGAAGGGAAAATGTCTATGAGAAACGATAAAGTGGGGAAAAAGGTTTCGACGAAAGGGCAAACTATTCTTGTTAGATATGAAACTCCCTGATAGTAAATGTAAATTCTTCAAAATCCTCAATAATGTGTTTTTCAAGCTTTGGTGTGTGTCTCAAGTCTGGCACTACGGATAATGAATGGGTCTGAGACGTCAGTGTACAGGTTTTCATCGGACCTATTGTACATCGCGAAGATAAGTATAAATTCCACAAATTTCCTCTTTTACTGAATATTTTGAAATCTGCAAATCATATTAGCGACGAAAATCCGCAAGTTGATTTTAAAAAAAAAAAACACAACAACAACCGTTTAGTTTAGGTTTAAAAAATACGCCTTAATACGTCATGCAAAACTGTGTCGATATAATTGAGCCTTCTCCGCTATTAAATACTGCTTTAAAAATATAACCTAGAAAGCCACAAAAGAAATCAAACTAGTCATCTTAATTTTTTTTTTTTAATTTAAAACTCAGATTATCTATATGCATTAATAAAACATCTCTACTGTATATATGACTTAGTATGGCAGAGGGGTGGTGGTAGAGATATAATTACGTAATTGAGTATAGTACAATGCATCTAGCGACATGCTGATGACGCTGTATATACGACTTAGTAGAGCGGAGGGTGGTGGTAGAGATATAATTACGTAATTGAGTATAGTACAATGCATCTAGCGACATGCTGATGACGCTGTCATACTATTAATTTGCATTTTATTCAAAGTTTATATTTGTGGACAACGTTACAGTATATAAGGAACAAAAGAAAAATGTATACCAGTGTTCTTTTAACAAACAATACCAAATAAATAAATTATCTCTAAATATTAACCAACGCAACGCGAAAATTCTACAAGCTCTGTCAGTAGAAAAAACAAAAAACAACTAATGCCAGTGTGAGCGTTTCATCTAAATAGCCTTCATCAAGACAATACAGTTAAGAACATCAGTGACAAAACAGAAAATGAAATTAAAAAAACCAATAAGACAGCCGCATTTGATTTGTTCTAGTTTGATTATCAACAAAGCAATTTTTAATCCTCATGCTGTATTTTATGTAATACTTAGCAGTTATGATTATCAACAAAGCAATTTGTAATCCTCATGCTGTATTTTTTGTAATACTTAACAGTTATGATTGCAAAATTACGATGTATAGAATACAGTACAATATTTATCTTATTTAAATAGTATTATGAGACTGTTTTCAATTTGTTTCGCCCCATCCAATAATGCTACTCAACACTCCTTGAGTGTTGCCACAATTTAGCGCGAAAGCGGCGGAAGCCGAAAGCGCCCCCTACATAAAGAAGAAGCCACATGGTGGACAAACACTTACTGATGTACAGTATTTCAATATTTAAATTGTATCTATTTGGATTGGCATATAATTTCGTTCACTCGGCGTTTGTTTATTATTAGGCATTATTAGTTGTAACCCTGTAGGCCTAAGACTAAAACGTGTCTGCATTAAAACATTTCCAGTACGTATTATGGACGCGGGCCTACTGTTTCTGTATGTCATTTACATTATTTTTACACCACGTGACTGCATCTTTTGCAGAATACTGATGTATGCTTTTTGTAACTTTTGCCATCGTTATATTGTCCTCCCACAACTTTGTTCGTTCAGGCACTCATCTACCGATATCATCCAATTATCTATATCATTACAGACGTTCTTATCTATATAGTGTAACACACACACACACATACACACACACACACACACACACACACACACACACACACACCACACTCACACACACACTCACACACACACACACACACACACACACACACACCACACTCACACACACACACACACACACACACACACACACCACACTCACACACACACTCACTCACACACACACACACACACACACACACACACACACACACATCAATATATGTACATACATTATATACTCGCGCGCGCACATAGGCGAAGTTTCACCACTAATCCAGTATCGGTATGTTTCAATGCAGAAATTTTATTATTATACTGTAAAGCTAAAAGTATTTAGCTCTGAATAAATAAACAGAAATTTTATCATGAAGCTGTAAAGCGAAGAGTTTTTAGTGTCTGAATAAATGAACAGAACCTGCTTAAAGCAAAATAATGCGGTCAGCTGAATTTGTCTATTGACCTTTCTGCACTGAAAATTCTGGAGACATGCAGATAGCTAGTCATAACAGTAACATTTTCATCGCAATGGTTACAGTAAAATATAATCTAAAATATTTCACCTTCATCCCTCTACAATCACTTATATTACATAGAGAAAAGTTTGCATTGATATGTTTACTCAAACGGCAAGTTTTCAAAGTTGTGCTGAAGAGAAGAAAAAGAAAAAGTCGCAAAAGATCTATAAGGTATGTAGCAATCAAAAACCAAAATCGTGTGAAAATAAAGACACTTTGAGACTTTGATTCACAAGTGTAAAAATTTAAATTATTTTGAAGCACTACCAAAGTCTTTAAATTTGTCATTTACTCACTAATACCAAAAGTTCAGATTGGTTAATGTCATGGATGGACATATATACTCGTACATATGTGCAAATTTACATACAGACGATAGACAGATGGACGGACGGACGGAGATAGAGAGATAGAGAGAGAGAGATAGACAGACAGACATAGATAGATAGATAGATAGATAGATAGATAGATAGATAGATAGATAGATAGATAGATAGATAGATAGATAGATAGATAGATAGATAGATAGATAGAATGAAAGAGTGAAAGA
This sequence comes from Sinotaia quadrata, assembly GCA_028829895.1. Lineage (NCBI taxonomy): Eukaryota > Metazoa > Mollusca > Gastropoda > Architaenioglossa > Viviparidae > Sinotaia > Sinotaia quadrata. The sequence continues at coordinate 2,376,755 of CM054182.1, forward strand.
GGAAAGAAGAAGAAAGAAAGAAAGAAAAGAAGGAAGAAAGTTAATTGTGGACAAAGAAAGAATTGAACTGACGTCTCGGAATATATAACGTACCCTAATGACAATATATAACGTACCCTAATGACAATATATAACGTACCCTAATGACAATATATAACGTACCCTAATGACCATATATAATGTACCCTAATGACAATATATAACGTACCATAATGACAATATATAACGTACCCGATTGTCAGTAACGAATCTGTTTCCGTATCTGTTTCCACTTTCGGAGAACTTCGTAAAAGTTTTATAAGCCATTCTTTAAGGGCTCTATCGAATCGTTTGAACCTATAAAATAGAAACAAAGAAACCTAACGTGTACACAATGCTTGTTTATTTCTCTAATAAAGTAATATTGAATAAAGTTTCACTTTCACTCTCAAATTTCTTTGAGATAAATAAGTCAAACGACAACAAAGAAAATGTCATTTTAAAATTTTCTAAATTAAATAGCATGACAGTTGCTCTAGAACATAACATAAAGTTAATATTTTTTTAAATTTCACTAAGACGTTTATTGTGATATAATGTTCTGAATATGCTACCAATCGAATCACTCGTTACAATGAATTAAATCATTCAATATTACCAATTGAATCGCTCAGTACTACCAACTGAATTGCTCAGTACTACCAACTGAATCGCTCAGTACTACCAATTGAATCGCTCAGTACCACCAATTGAATCGCTCAGTACTACCAATTGAATCGCTCAGTACTACCAATCGAAAATCGAATGACTAAAAAAAATACCACTAAATGAAACACTCAATATGCCAATCGATTTAGGGCCAAATAAATAGTTAGATTTAGGCCAAATAAATAGTTAGATTTAGGCCAAATAAATAGTTAGATTTAGGGCCAAATAAATAGTTAGATTTAGGGCCAAATAAATAGTTAGATTTAGGGCCAAATAAATAGTTAGATATATTGCCAAATAAATAGTTAGATTTAGGGATAAATAAATAGTTAGATATAGGGACAAATAAATAGTTAGATTTAGGGACAAATAAATAGTTAGATTTAGGGACAAATAAATAGTTAGATTTAGGGACAAATAAATAGTTAGATTTAGGGACAAATAAATAGATTCATGGCCAAATAAATAATTAGATTTAGGGCCAAATAAATAGATTTAGGGACAAATGTGTTATTTTCGCAAAACACGTGTTTTGTTTCGTTTCTAAGTTTTGTCAAATATTTCTTTCAGGCTTGTATCATAAAATCTATTAATACAACTCTCACATAAAAATGAGATCAATCTGAACAATTCGTCATGTTTGAATCACACATTGAAAACAAAAATGACGACGTCATTCACATAAAAAAACTATAATATATTAATTAATATAAGCATAAATCCATTCAAAATAAAGAAATGAGTGAATGAAAAGCTGAAATGTACATCGTGGAATGAATAAAAATGTATTATGTCGTGTAGTACTGGTTATGACATTGAAGTTTCGATAAAGGTCGTGGTTTTCAAACCCAAATGGGAAAAAACCTTTGACCTCATCGAGCAGTTATCCAATCACTTGAACGCTCGTGAACTACTTCCAACGACCAAAAGAGTCTGATGCAACATAAGGAAATGAAATATGATCCCGGACTCTAAAACTGAGGCAAGTTAGGACCAATCAACGCCAAACTAACTAGCACAAAGGTGGAATAAAGCGCACGCGTGCATTGACACGTCTGCTCCTCACACCGTGTAAAAGGTGTAAGCACACTGGACATAACTTGAAATGTTTCTATGGAGGGAGCAAAATAAACTGTCACCGCTTTCCGCGTGTACACATACAGAAAGAAAGATTCGGGGGAAGAGGTCATACAAGTAGATGTATAAACATGAACAGAAAATATGTATACACACGACAAGACAAAAAAAAAAAGATTTGTAAGATTGTGTCGACAGTTCTTTTAATTACAGCTACAACAGGTCATAGAGGACTCAATACATTACAAAGCTTAACAAATATATATATATATATATATATATATATATATTGATGAATATCTTTGAAAAAATACAGTTTTGAAGGACTATTTTCAGGACATTTTCTTACGTCTAACTGCGAATAACGATGGGTCCGAAAAGACAATGTTTCCATGTAATGGGGACTCGTTACGTCTTACTGACTGCCTATAATGATGGGTCCGAATTAAGGATAGATATAAACGAGCAAACGCTGACTAGCACACTTTATTCAAGATTTTTCTCTTTACCATTATTAAGTCATCTTACCAAAAACCGATTATTGTCGTTTAGGTGGATATTATTGAATTGATAGTAGTTGAATGATGAGAGAAAAATAATATCTATGAGAATATCTTAGCATTAAATCTAATCAGACCTTATTTTAACTCCACAAGATGACAAGAGAATATCTTATCAAATACAGTAAGAAAAAACATAAAATATTTTAGGACGCTCATTCTCAATATCCCCCATGTGTGATGATAATGCTTTTTGTCAAGTTAGATTTAGAGAATAACTTAGTCCTGGACGGAGTTTGACCACCAATATTGAACTCAATGTTCACTCAGGCGTTTCTGTCTGTTGAACTCTTTCCTACGAAAGGTTAAAGGTTAAACCGGCAAATCTATTTACAGATCTATTCGTGAACCTATTCAGTTCATGGGGTTACCATCAGGTATATTAGTAAAAATCATAGTTGTTGCTATTTCTTTCTTTCAATCTTTTAATCCTTACTTTATTTTCCTGGTCTTTCCATTCATAAGGTTTGTTTATTTACTTCCATTCGTGTTTATTTAAAACATTTTTGCCTAAATTAAGGAAATGTTATTTTCTGGTTTGTAAACAAATCGGATAGAGAAAATCACTTTGCTATTAAGTTTTTATTTCTTTCCTTGTTTTCATTCCTCCGTCCCTTTCATAATTCCATTCTCCGTCTTATCTGCATATTTTCTTCAACTCATTACTGGTTTTCCAAAGCACGCAAGCATTCCTGTTCTCTTTAATTATTCAGTTCAGTATGAATTCAACAAACATTATATTATTAATTCTTTTAAATACTTAACATCCGCATTCCAATAAATAGTCTATGAATTATTGTATCCATGACTGTTCATGAGCCGAATTTCTTTTCCTTTAACTATTTCTTTTTTTCTTTTTTCTTTTTTTTTTTTTTTTAGGGGGGGGGCTACAAGTTTCATTTCATGTGAAATATTTTCGTTTTTGTGTTTTGTTTATTTTACAGTTTCCTTTCATTTTTGTTCAGGTCTGGTTTGTTATGTTTTTCTATGGGGTTTTCCACAATCTATGCATATGCAATACAACTATTTGAAAAAAAACACCCAAGACGGAACCAAAAACGCGGCCAGCCAATCAGACAATAATTAGGTTTTCAATTAGTCAATTAGTCATGTCAGTCAGACAGACCTGTAGTCCACCGGTCAGCCAGTCACTCAGGTGGGATGAAGTTAAATAGCCAGACATCCAGCCAGCCAGCCAGTTGTGTCAGTTATTTATGTTGCAGTATTGTTTTCTCTTTAGAAATAATATAGTCTTCTTAGTTATATATGTTGCAGTATTGTTTTCTCTTTAGAAATAATATAGTCCTCTTAGTTATATATGTTGCAGTATTGTTTTCTCTTTAGAAATAATATAGTCCTCTTAGTTATATATGTTGCAGTATCATTTTATCTTTAAAAAAATAAAGTTCCTTGTTAGTTATTTATGATGCAGTACGATTTTGTTGCGGAATAAAAGTAGTCACAGTTCCTGAGCGATTTTAATATTCCAAAATTGTCTGAACTACAGGCTATGGTGCTAGGAATTAATAAATGTCAAGGTCAGAGGAAAGAGGCATCACCAGAAGAGTTACTTACCAATTACACACAATGATAGAGCACAGCACACACTTTTTATTGTTGGACTATAGCAGTCAGTACTAGTACCACACACTTTTTATTGTTGGACTATAGCAGTCAGTACTAGTACCACACACTTTTTATTGTTGGACTATAGCAGTCAGTACTAGTACCACACACTTTTTATTGTTGCACTATAGCAGTCAGTACTAGTAACACACACTTTTTATTGTTGCACTATAGCAGTCAGTACTAGTAACACACACGTATTAATTTCATACGGAAGCCAGTGCTGATAAAACACGCACTTATCAATGAATTATGGCAGCCGGTACTAGTACCATACACATTTATCAATTGACTACAATAGTCAGTGCTTGTAACACTTATCAATGAAATATAGCAGTCGGTACTAGTACCACACACATTTATCAATTGACTGCAATAGCCAGTGCTTGTAACACATATTTATCAATTGACTAGCCAGCATTGGAACAACACACATCAGTTTATTACAACAGACAGTGGTAGTACAGTACACACTTATCAATTGACTACAGTAGTCAGTACTGCGAAAATACACGCTATTATGATTACAATAGACAGAGCTAAAAAAAAACTATTTATATAACCAGTGCCCATACAACACACTTCCCTGAATACCAGTGAAAGGAGGAAGGCCTCACAGGAATCCACCCAAAACTGAAAACATCGCCAAGATGAAAAGTTTTACAGCAATTCCTGCGGGGCGAATAGAGAGCAGAATCATCATCATACAACACACTTACCAATTAAGAGCACAAGCCAGCGCCAGTATTACAACCACGCCGAGCAGTGTGATCATAACAGTCCATTCCGTCCACCACCCGTATACCTCTGCACAGACAAAGTAAACGAATTCTCGTGTAAAAAATAAATGAACATATTTTTTTTTATTGTACGGATGTTAAAAATCTCAAAGAAAATCTCAAAACGTTTGTTTTAATGTAAGCGTGACTTTCTGATTTAACGTGCTAGTCCGTACGTACTCGTTTAGTCACTAATCACGTGACATTTATAAGCAGTCACCGCTTTGCTCTATCCCCACCCCATCCCAACCCCTGTTTCTATCCAATTCTGTCCATTTTTCCCCAAATCAAAATTTTGGAGCAGCTTAAAGAACACTTAACTGTATTTATTTGCTTTCAGCCACGACAAGAAATAAATTCGCAAATCTACAGAACGACAAAGTATGCTACCATAAAAACACCTCAGCGAAATATACACAGATCAAAGCACTGATGATTATTTTAATTATCTTCTTTTTCTCGATAACTTCTTTCTTCACAAGAACCTCAACAGACTTTTCATCTTTTGATGTTGTCGTTCTTGATTCTGTGAAAACTTTCTCTTCTCACTTTATTCTGCAAACGGCACTCTCCTTGTAGTTCCTTGTAGTGCTGGTAAGGTAGTTAGTTCCTTGTAGTGCTGGTAAGGTAGTTAGTTCCTTGTAGTGCTGGTAATGTAGTTAGTTCCTTGAAGGGCTGGTAAGGTAGTTAGTTCCTTGTAGTGCTGGTAAGGTAGTTAGTTCCTTGTAGTGCTGGTAAGGTAGTTAGTTCCTTGTAGTGCTGGTAATGTAGTTAGCTCCTTGTAGTGCTGGTAAGGTAGTTAGTTCCTTGTAGTGCTGGTAATGTAGTTAGTTCCTTGTAGTGCTGGTAGCGGTTCAGTTGCTTTTTTTTTGTTTCTTTTTTCTTCAGTCTGCTTAAAGTGAACTACAAAAGATGTAGTGTATTTCTTTCTGTAAGGCGTTTTGAATTTTTCTATTTGTGGCTATGAATAGTGATTGTGTGGAGAACGGGACCTGTAGTAGATGTGTGGAGTCAATGATTGTTTTCCTTTCTTCATTGTATAATGGGGAGTGCAATAGGAAGTGCTGTATAGTGTTTTCTGTTCTACAGTGATTACATATTTCTGCTTGACCTGAGATTTTGTGTTAGAAGTGTTGAATTTAGTCTTCATCTGAAAATGTTTTTGTTGTGTAAGTTGGTAGGTTAGTTAGTAAGTTAATAAATTATCTTCTTCCTTCATACACTCATTCATCATTACTTCTTCCTTCAAGCATTTGTTTCTATCATTTATCGTTAATTCCTTTAGCATTTTCCTCTTATGTGTATGCAGAAAGTTTTTTAAAATGTAGCACGTGCAAGAAATTTGTACAGTTATAAATCATCTCATTGGAAATCTGTGCAAAAGTTTTTAAAATGTAGCACGTGCAAGAAATTTGTACAGTTATAAATCATCTCATTGGAAATCTGTGCAAAAATGCAACATCCGAGGATTATAAATGTGGATATAAATCAATCACTAAATCACGAGATCAGGTAACCGTCCGTCAAGAAAGAATTCGTTCACCAATCAATCAATCAATCAATATCAATCAATCTAAATAGTTTAATTAAAGAGACCATATTAATCAGTTTATTGTATTGTACAAACAACAGAGGCAGATAGTAATCCTTACACTGCTGAGTCAAGAGTTTGGAAAGACTCATTTTTCCGTTCCAAAGAAAACTCCCTAGTTTTATACTCTGTTAACGTGCAACTTATAACAACCTTAAGCACGTTAATATAACCACACAGTGCCTTATAAGATTACAAGTACAGTTCTAGAGGTTTTTTTTTAAAAAGAACATCGTAGTTTTAAACGATATAAAGTTTGTAATTATGTTACCTAGTGAATAACTTTTTTTGAAAACCGGAAACACGCGTGACACTTCTAGAATACCATCTCGACTGATGACGCATGCGTACAACCCCTCTTTGTGTGCAGAGGGGTGTAGCTTCAAGGTACTCACTTTCTTGCCCTCGCCGACCTGGAATCAAAAACACAAACAAAGAAGAAAATCTAAAGTGCATAAATATGCAGCTCCTGTTAAACAGTGGAACTAGGACTCGGTACGTGTAGTGTAATTACAATCTGTCACTGTTTTCTGTTTCATTTGTTTGTGTTGCAACATCACCGCATGACAAACTGGAACCGATACACTACACAAATTATACACTTTTCCATGTAACATTTTATCTTGCTTTTTTGTAAGTTGGGGGCAGCTGTTATTTTTAATTTACAAACTTTATTTTGTAAAGTGGACACTTTGCTTAACTAACATAACAGAACTACCAAAAAATTCATTGTAGCAATCCTTCTTTACTCTCCAAAACAGCACGAAACAAAAATAACAAAACACTAAATACACTGCCTAGCAGACAAAAGTACACGATACAAAAATATTAAAACACACCCAATGCAAAAGGCAGTAGCTTAGTAAAAGCATTCTTTTAAATTGCCAATAACAGTTTTAAAAAATAACAAATTGTAACTTTCCCAACCCAACAACCGATGACATTTTATTAGACTGGAAAAATTCTTTTACTTGGACTTTTTCACAAAACTCTATAAATAGACAGACTGATATAAATTCTTTTACTTGACCTTTTTCACAAAACTCTGTAAATAGACAGACTGATATAAATTCCTTTACTTGGCCTTTTACACAAAACTCTGTAAATAGACAGACTGATATAAATTCTTTTACTTGGCCTTTTTCACAAAGCTTTGTAAATAAACAGACTGAAATAACAAACTGGATTTGGATTTGGAACACAAGAATACACACACACTCACATATAGACGTACATACATCCTAAAGGTATTTACTTTGCTTAGATTTAATTAAAAATATCTTTCAGAACACAATGAGAATTTTAAATAAAGGGGAGATTAATTAAGAATGCTAAAACACTCAGTAATCACACACTAAAACTGCACAGTACTTAAATCTACACCACACGCTAACTCTACACCGAACACTAAATCTACACCACACGCTAACTCTACATCGAACACTAAATCTACACCACACGCTAACTCTACACCGAACACTAAATCTACACCACACGCTAACTCTACATCGCACATTAAATCTACACCACACGCTAACTCTACACCGAACACTAAATCTACACCACACGCTAACTCTACATCGAACACTAAATCTACACCACACGCTAACTCTACACCGAACACTAAATCTACACCACACGCTAACTCTACATCGCACATTAAATCCACACAACACACTAAATCTACACAGCACTATCTCAGGCAGTCTGCTCACCGGAGGCGTGATTTCAATATCCGGCCCTTTTTCTATTATCTCGTCTGAATAGAGCCAGAAAATTTTGTACTCGTGCTTGGAGTTGTTGGAGTCCGAAATGACGTCAACGTCACAGTGTAACATGACGTAACTGGTCTCGTGTTCATACACGGGATTAATGCGAGCTGTAAACAGATTTAAACATTCTTGGAGTTGTATACATTTCTTCAATGTATGATGCAAATAAGACATTCGATAAGTTAAATACTATGATAGACAGTGGAATGTGCATTCTTGCTGTTATATATGTCCTTAATGTGGTTAGTTAATAACACGATAGACAGTGGAATGTACAGGAGTGGCCCGGGCAAATGTACTACCGTCTGCAGCCTACGTTTGCAAGCATTATGCTTTAGTATTTTCGTATTTTTAGTACCCTGACAAATATTTTCTCTATTATCCAATATTTCATCTCTTTTCTTTTTTACACATGAACTTTTATATGCATAAAAGCATAGTACATTTTTTCCTTGCAATAAGAAATTAAAATTAGCTATGTTTAAAGCAGATGTTGTGATCTGCACGTTAAAAACAATGTGAATGGAAGACAGTGCAGATTGTAAACCCTAGGCCCCTAGGGAGTAACAACTCACTAAAAGTCAGCATCTTTCTCTAAAAAGATTAGCCATCCATTGGCCAATGTTCTAAAACTACATGTATGCTATTCTCTTCATGGTTTGCTGCAGAAAAATAACCTGGACTGGCTGAGAGACAGTTAATGTCAGTTATTAGATAACAAGAAAAGATTCTACGTCATAACTAAGCAAAAGCTGAGTATTGGTCAAATGAAATTAACCAGTGGGAATTGCTAAGGTATAGAGAGCAAAGTCGAACCCTCAAAATATTTCAGTTTACAGCATCACCCTGCGAATTTCCGTCATCATCAACAGACGCATTTGTGATTCCCCGTTAAAGGTGCATGCAATTAATGCTTGGTATCGGTGAGTAAATTCAAAGTTACAAATGTCAGTATTGTAATTTTTATGATTTGTTGCCGTAGATATTCTTGTAGCTGTACCTATTTGTTTTTTGCATGATACTACAGACACTGTTGTAGTTGTTTGTTGCATGATGCTACAGACATTATCATTAACTTTCAGATCTAACGAAGGATTGAACAGCAACTCACTGGCTCTACTGTAACCCTCAGCATTCAAACGGTTAGTTCGCCCCATCAAAACGGCGTGCTTAAAGGAAACGGTCATTCCGTTGACGACCAGTGTACCCAAAACACCATAATATCCTCTCGTGTAGTTTGTGATCATTTGAAGAGTCTCCCAGTGCATGACGTCACGCCCGCCAATGTGTACCACGTTGGCTGATCGAAAAGGAATACCTCGACATGTCAATTGCGAGGCGCGTCCTTGATCCAGGCGAATTTCCGTTTCCAGTTTGTCGACTATCAATGTCATGTGGTACCACTGGTGTACCTGAAAGACAACCGATCGGGTATTATTGAAATCAGAAATTAGGTTTACCGAAATTAGTGAAGGGAGGTCAAGTGCTATTTTAAAAGTGTGTTGAAGGTGGCGCAAGAGTTGTGGAGTTGTGCTCGAATGTGCGCGCGCTTGTGTAAATGTGCTTGTTTTGCGTGCAATTATGTGTTTGTCCATTTGGTGTGTATGTGTTCGTGTGTTTGTGTGTACTAAAATGTATTTGTTTATTTGTGAAAACTTTAATTTTGACAGGGGAACTCAAGAGTGGGCTGAAACGCTCACCGTTAAAGTAATACAAACTGCACAACCAAACCTATTCAAACCAAAATCGAAAGGAAACAGAATACCCAAAGAGTTCACATAAATAATGGATTAATTAAGCAATTTCTCTATTAGCAAAGTTCACTTCTGACAGAGTGGCTTACCTTGAGTTGTTCCGCAATGTGACACGCGAGGGCGCGACTGCACTTCATGCACAGCCTGATTCTAAAGGCCTTGAAACCAAGAGAGACGTGCGAGTTAGCTAAGAGGCCTGGAAAAAAGAGCAACAGGCCATCGGGTCCGTCCAACCAAAAGGTGATACGAACATTTAGCCGTTCTCTGTTCTGGAAGTGTACAGGCATATAATACAGCCCTCGCAGATGTGTCAGCTGCACTGCAGGATCTGAAAAATGTCATATTTGTCACGTATGACACACACGCAATAGCGTTGAACACTGAGATTTTCTAGACGCACGCATGCCTGCACACAAGCACATACACACATACCACATCAAGAAACATAACGACACATTTCTTAGTGTTGTTGTCATGAAGCATTAACTATAATGAAACATACAAACATTTACCTTTCTCACAATTGATTCTGACATTGTTGTTTTTTTTCCTCAGCATTTTGGAAGTGCAGTATAATCATAATTATCAGCATAGTAGTACTTGAGCACAGTTACTTAAAGCAATATAGTATCATAATGATCATAAATTATAAAGCCATGATAGTCCTCGAACACAATTATTTATTTAAAGCTGTAATGATCATAAATTATAAAGCCATAATAGTCTTCGAACACAGTACTTAAAGCTATATTGTACCATCATGATCATAAAGCCAAAATAGTCCTCGAACACAGTACTTAAAGCTATATTGTACCATCATGATCATAAAGCCAAAATAGTCCTCGAACACTGTATTTAAAACTATACTGTTCTGTATTGATCATAAATTATAAAGCCATAATAATTCTCGAACACTGTACTGAAAGCTATAATGTACCATAATGATCATAAATAAAAGCCATAATAGTCCTAGAACATAGAAATATATTGTACCATAATAATTATATATTATAAAACCATATCTTTAATCATGATCATCATGTCATTTAAAGCAGGGTAATCATATAAAACACAAACATATTTTTTTCTTTGCATAAAGCAATTTTTCTTACCATATTGATTATTCAGCATACAAAAATATTTAAAGTAAAATATTTATTAAGCATAGTAACCTTTTTTTTAAAGCTTAGTATCATGAGGTTTACAATATCACATTTTCCAAGCATTCATTTTCATTCTTAAATTCCCAGTAATTCTTAAGGAAAGATGGATGAAATGATTGAATCCTAGCACGACACAAAACACAAATAGACAATGACAGAAACAAATGGAGCTTCTACACACACGCACCCCTACCTGCAAGGGTCACACAGCCATATGATACAATCACGATACGACAATAAGGTATGCACCCCTACCTGCAAGGGTCACTCAACCATATGATACAAACACGATACGACAATAAGCTACGCACCCCTAACTGCAAGGGTCACTCAACCATATGATACAATCACGATACGACAATAAGGTACGCAAGAGTACACGAGGGCAACGGGTCACACAACCCCCCCCCCCCAGGTCCCTGAACTAATGAGATGAAGGGCTACAGGAAGACAGACTCACTAAGGTCTTCTACCGAGATAGCGTGGCGAGCAATGGGCGTGCCTTGACCCTCCCAGTCTGTGCTAGCGAACAGATCCTGAGGTTTGAAGTTAATGCTAAGACTGCATATACTGCCTTGAAAACCTGAAACAACAGTACAGACGATTTAGGGATGGTACTCAGCATATCTTTGTGCATCACAACAAACATATTGGGACAGAACTTTTGAACGTACATGGACTGATAGTCACATTCTAAATAATAATAATAATAATAATAATAATAATAATAACTACTGACTGTGAAATGTCTGCGTATACATGGACTGATAGTCACATTCTAAATAATAATAATAATAGTAATAATAATAATAACTACTGACTGTGAAATGTCTGCGTATACATGGACTGATAAAGCGTGGTAGCATTTATTTTAAATATACAAACAGGAATGAAATTGATCAGATACATGTGTTGTAATATCATTACACCCAATTTGCGGTAACAAGTAGTAATGAAAAGTGAAAAATAATAATTAGTCTGCACTGTGTCACAGTAAGAAATAAAATGAATACATTTTAAATAAAGGAAACATGTTGAATAAAATGAAATAATATAGAATATACTAAATCCTCCCATTTTACAAGGCCCAAAAAATTAAAAATAAAGTGAAGAATGAAAAGATAAAATTGTGAAAGATAACATGTGTGTGTGTGTGTGTGTGTGTGTGTGTGTGTGTGTGTGTGTGTGTGTGTGTGTGTGTGTGTGTGTGTGTGTGTGTGTGTGTGTGTGTGTGTGTGTGTAAGTTTTGTAAATAGACGCACTGTTTGAAAATGACGTCACTCACTTTGTGACGAATTGTCTAGAAATCCAAGCGTCATGTAGGAGTCAAAGTCGACATCCATGCCAAGAGGTGGTGAAAAATTTGCATACACACGTTCATTGTCGTTGACACGAAGCGAAGCACCAGATTTGAATAGTTCCACCAGAATCTCATGCCAGGAGCCAAGCTGGAAGAGTACAATTAGGTGCTGTGATGCTAACACTACCTAGTTAATGGCTATTATTATTAATAATAATTAATCAAACACAACTAATTACAAGTGATGAGAATCTTAATTTGTGTTATTAATAATTCTCAAGTAGACACCACTCGTCTCTCACTTGGCGGATATGCGGGCACTGTAAACGTTTTCTCTCTTCCACAACATTAAAAACAAACATTCACCGTCACACAATATTTCCGTAGGAGAAACAATTCTCATCAAAGGAGAAGATAAAAAGTGTCTTTTAATCTATATTTAATGAGCCCCCATCCACCCACTTTCGTCTTAAATATATGGTATGTATATGTGTAAGAAGGTAAATAAATTTAACAATAAATTTATTAAATCAACAATCAAATATACATATAACAAAATACAATGAAAAAGATTATTTGACATCAATATTTCTACAAAACCACATTCATATAATTTTAATACCTATACAGTCTTATATCCTAACATGGAATTCAACAGATTAGTGTCAATTACAAATCACAGGATAGTTCTTATCAGAAAATGGAAATGGATTTATTAGAGATAAGTGATAATAGTTTGTATGTAACCTTGTCTAGGCGAAGCTGTAATAGTCTTTTCATAACAAAGTTACAAATTTATTGTTCATGTTATTACTGTAAAATCCCCAGTTACCTTTGCACATTGCAGAATGCTGATGAGCTTCAAGCAGAACAACAACTGTAGGAAATTCCAGTAACGTCCTTGTACTAGAAATTCCACAATATACTCAGCATACTTTGCCACACACATCACCTGAAAGCAGTGTATTCATTACACTTACACACTGGGGTAGAGACTTCTCACATCAGCCACGGTCATAGTGGTTTACAAATCAGTAAACCAGGAAATTCATGTAAAAAAGAAAAGGCTGCTTATTCCCTGTAAAATATAATCAGGGAACAAATGTACATTTCCAGTTTATTCATCTTTGACTCCATTCTCTCTACAGTCTAGTCTCAACTAACAGTTTGTATTAGCCCGATACAGCTTAATAAATACTGCATAATAATATAATTTATAAACAGGTTCACTAGAAACAATGTCAAGTGTTTAGCATACTATATATAAGAATTATATTTCACAATTTGCATAAATAATAGTCTACACACATAATACATCTCCACGTAAAATGCAAGTATAACATATCAATAGCAAAATGCATGAAATATTTCTAAGTCCATTCTCTGTCAATCAGTCAGTTAACTCACCATTAAGCTAATAGTGGCCTTTCATGACTGGACTTCTTGCCACTCCAAATTCAAAGTGATTAGAGTGTAGAATTCTTTACAGCAGGTAAACTTTTGATCTCAACCCATTGGCTGTCTTGTTCTTGTAAATCTTAACCATTGGATAATAAAAATCATCCAGTCAGAACTGATTTGGATTACATAGGCAAGTTATAGCCAATCTCCACCGGAGTTGTTTGCTTAGAACTTTAACAATTTAGGTTATCAGCAGAAGCAGTGCCCAGGGTCGGGTCACTGACATTTAACAATTCATATAATATTTAAGTTTAGAAATAGGGGTAGGCAATTTTATTCCGCCACAGATTCCAAATTAACTAGGATTGAAGAATAGTGTACTCCTGTCTAAAAAGCATTTTTTTCTCATTATAGAATAACTATAGTAATGAGAAAAGTGGGGAAGGAAACTTTTCATTGCTTAGAAAACAAAAGTCTCTTGCAGTTCCTGTGAGGAAAGAAGTTATTGAAAAACAAAACCTTCCTTGACTGTTATCCTGTTATTGTCTTAGTAAGTGAAATCGTTTAATAATAACTTTAGAGGTGATGGTAGTGTCAAGCAAACGATAAAGAAAATAGAATTAAGAATTGAACAAGAAATGTAAGACAAGTAATAGCCTTTTACTGTACATGTATGATACGATAAAATAAACGTGACACCATTTCTTCAATCAATATTGACATGACGTTTAGTGAAGACATTCAAATTAATACGGGGTTAAAAAGTGTAGAGGACTCAATAGTGTGAAAGGAAAGATGAAATTCAAAAGAAAGCCTACAATTGACTTCCAGCATGTCAGGGAGAACACCTAGAGTGTTTGAGAAAGGAAAGTGAATACTTCAACACCAAGAAAACATGAGAGTGAAACAAAATTCAAGGTGAAAAGAAAATATGACAAACAAATCATATACTTCTAGAGTCCAAAATGAATTATTGCTCACCAAATATAAGCCATCAGTGCATGTATCATATGTCTAATAATTACACGAAAGTTTGTGGCGGGGTAGGGTGGGATCGGAATTTCCAGAGAACGACAGATATGTATCATTGCTAAAAGCAGGTGGTGGTGGTGGTGGTGGTGGTGATGATGATGATGATGATGATGATGATGGTGGTGGTGGTGGTGATGATGATGACGATGATGATGGTGGTGGTGGTAGTGATGACGATGATGATGATGATGATGGTGGTGGTGGTGGTGGTGGTGGTGGTGGTGGTGGTGATGATGATGATGATGGTGGTGGTGGTGGTGGTGGTGGTGGTGGTGGGTGATTTTATTAGCGTTTCATATTCTAAGATCAGTAAACCTTCACAATCGGTCTCTCAACTTGACAAGCTTGAGCTACGGGCAGGGCATGTGGACTGGAAAACAGTTTCATCGATAAGGGGCGTGCTTTGATGACACGACTCCGAGGAGTTCTAAAGAATCTCTCTTTCAGCCATCTTGGCCATCTTCGATTAGAGCCGTTTGGTGGGCATTCAATCGATGTGAATTTATAAGTGGTCAAAAACAATTTAAAATCGAACTGAATTAAGGGGAGAGCATGCAAGAAAAATACATGCGTACAAAATTACCTCAAGAGAAGCATTTGCTGTTAGCTTCAGCTTTGAATCCCTGGCTTCTATGGAAAGAATTGGACGAGTACCGATAAGCTTGAGGTCAACAAGCAAATGACAATTGTCATCCAAGTCCTTTTTTTTGTCGTCTTTAACAGATTTGTCTTTGTTCTTGTTCTCAAATTCATCAAAAATGCTCTTGCACTGGCGATACCGGTGAAAGATAATGCCGCTGGAACCAATGGGCTTAAAATGCAGGTAGACTGCGAGAAATCTGGATGGGTAGTGTCGAGGTGTGTATCTGATCCAGCTTTTTGGTCCAAAATACACAGCTCTGTCATCCTTTTCTGTAAACACATGTGTTCGGAAAATTAAAAACAATATTATCAGTTTTGTACTGGTGCGTACAGCAAGTAAAAATAGGTTTGAGAGCTAGATTCGTTACGACGGAATTTATATACTGTATTAAAATAGACCATTTTAATTAAGAAATAAGACTTTTCATGTGCAAGCAGAGCGTACGTGTATATTGTATTAAAATAAAGCATTTTAATTCAGAAATAAGACTATAAGACTTTTCATGTGCACACAGAGCGTACGTGTATATTGTATTAAAATAAAGCATTTTAATTCAGAAATAAGACTTTTCATGTGCACACAGAGCATACGTGCATACAAGCAGAAGCATTCGTACACACATATACATTTTTCCTTCTCACTAAATGCATCATTAAAATTTAAAATGGCTTATAGGCAAGCTATGCAAAAACCAATTGCAAAGTTGATGTTGCAGTTAAAATAGTTTCATCTAAACAATACAATTATTAATAGCATTGACTTATGTTCATTGAAATAGATTAATCTATTGATGTCTAGGAAACATCTGAAAAGATGGCAGTTAGCATTTTTTTTAAAGTATAATTTAAAACAATTTGTAATTCGAAGAATAAATAATGCAAAGAATGTCATAAAAGTAACTGAAAGACTTACAAAATATAGAGAGAAAATTTAAAAATTAGTGAAATATGCAATATTATATCAATTTGGATATTATATAAGTGCTTTGGCCCATATTATCAATCCTTTCTTTGATGTCATATACATGCTACACACTACTAGTACCCGATGTCGTGCTAATACCCGGGTAGTAAAATTGATAACGGGTACCCGTGGTAATGCGGCCGTTATGTCTATACACGCTCTAGCACACTCCCCCTCCGGTCACACTCGCCTGCCGCCCGTAGATGGCGGCCTACTAAATCATGTCGGCCGTGGGTTCGCTTATGCGCTGAACAGCCGCTATACCTAGATCTAATTATTTACGACATAGATCACCAATCACCATAGCTCGCGCCCTTTGTTTTCGCTTGTGGCTGTTGTGCTCATTAACAAGTGTAGCATGTTATTGATGTTAATAAGACTTCAGTAAACAAACTTGTCAATAAATTAAATAATAACGTAATATTTTTAATATTGGGAAGGCGCCAAGCGATTGGACAGTGACAGTGCGAAATGCAATCTGTGCGATGAAATAATATCGGCGAAGGGCCATTGAACTTGATGCCCTATTTCTAAAAAAGTTATTCTTGTTGACATTTTATTTAGCTTTAGTTTACTTTAGTTGATAATATTAATAATAAAAGTTTGTATTGTACATATAAAGATCATAACTAATAGTAAGTCACTAGATGCATACCTTTGGCTATTGTGTGAAATAGAGCGCATGCCTAATGGTTAAGTAGCTTTGTGTAGAGATCGTCGCGATGGAGATTATGCTAATTTTCGATTGGGTACCCGGGCAGCATTTTAGAAAAAATTGCCAGCCCTTCACACTACAATATTAAATTCAAAAATGCTCGCACAAATTAAACAGATTTATAAAATGGAAAATACGCCAAGTCCTCATAACTTACCATCAACTACACAAAAATGCCATTTTCAGATTAAAACTAAATTCATCACTTCTAACACACAAGATTTCAGATTAAACAAAAACATGCAATGACTGTAGAACAGAAAACACTATACAATACTTCCTATTGCACTGTCCACTATACAACACTTCCTATTGCACTATCTATTTATGCAATGAAGAAAAAAAAACAATGATTGACACCACAAATCTGTTACAGTCGCGCTCTCCACACAAACACTATTTTATCCACAAACACAAATCTGTTACAGTCGCGCTCTCCACACAAACACTATTTTATCCACAAACACAAATCTGTTACAATCCCGCTCTCCACACAAACACTATTTTATCCACAAACAGAAATCCCAATTCAAACGCACCCCAAAGCTATGGGTGAAGATGTCGTTTGTGAAGAAAACTTCGAGACTTTGCTTGATTCCAGACATCGTACTTCACAGACAACTTGTGTCCGGGACCAAGGTCATTGTCACGAGAAAGGGGCCAAATGCCAAAATTATTTTTTTTATTTATTGCTCGCCGCGGTTAATCTTCGAATTTGCTTGTTAATTCAAATACAGCATCGTCCAGCTAATATTTATTTCAATGTATTCTTTAACAGGTGTCCGTGATCGACAAAAACATACATATTTTGTACTTTTAAGTGCTAAGTTCAAACACTTTATAACTTTATATACTTTATAAGTATAGAATTCTATTAAAGAAATGCATTGGAAAATATTAAAGAATTGCATTGGAAAATATCATCAACTTTTGATTGTAAACAAAATACTGTTCTTTAAATACGTGACCTGCTAACCTTTACAAGGTCCAGAAAAACAATGTACGAGATCTGTGCCGCGACCAGAACAGGGTATACCACCGAAGGATGGAGCAGGGTCAGTGCACGTGCGGTCCCGTGTTCTCCTGCCCAAGCCGCATACAGCCGAGCACCATGTCCATTCGGTCCAATGAGCCCAAACACCATTAACTGAAACAGTCGTCAGAAGGAATACACCAGCATGACAAGAACATTAATTAGTGAGTGAATAGATGATTAGAGATATTAGAAAGTATTTGGATAAACAGATGGATGGATGGATGGATGGGTGGATCGATAGATGGAGAGAGAGAGAGAGAGAGGGAGGGAGAGAGAGAGAATTTGACAACAGGCAGAGATGGATGAATACTTTTACTGAGAGTAATATTTTTTAATGAGAACCCAAGCCAACAGCGGGAGCAGAAACATGCATTATAATTTTCAGCACAGTTTAGTCATAGTTTTTCCCTTTTTCAATTGCAAGAGGTCATATACGTCTGCAGCGTGTAGCGCACGAGACCTGCCATTTATTGTCCATCCGATAAGGCACAGACTAAACGCGCTATCATGACTGTCACAACCCCCTTCTCAATCGCTGACGAGGGGGAATGTGGCAGATGACATCTGTCAGCAGCAACGTCGGACAATACAGAGACACCAATGTTACTTGACTGGCTAATACAGAGACACCAATGATATTTGACTGGCTAATACAGAGACACCAATGATATTTGACTGGCTAATACAGAGACACCAATGATATTTGACTGGCTAATACAGAGACACCAATGATATTTGACTGGCTAATACAGAGACACCAATGATATTTGACTGGTTAATACAGAGACACCAATGATATTTGACTGGCTAATACAGAGACACCAATGATATTTGACTGGCTAATACAGAGACACAAATGATATTTGACTAGCTAATAAAGAGACACCAATGATATTTGACTGGCTAATACAGAGACACCAATGATATTTGACTAGCTAATTTCTATCTCTGCAAGTTAAGTCTAAGTCGTAGCAAACAGTAAGAACACACATGTCTCTAGTGCAGTGGTTCTCACCCTTTTTGCCCCATGAACCCTTTTCACAATGTCATTCCAACCCCTTTTTCACCATATCTAAGAATGTCATTCCCCCTTTCCAAGACTAACTCAAAAGGTGCATTCCAAATGTTATATAGTTTGAATCCGTTGTCCCAATTCCCTCCCGACAATACCTAAAATCCACACCCCCTTCCGCCCGGTTGAGAACTCGTGCTCTAGTGCGATGTCTGAAGCAAAGTGTTCCATGCCTGTTAGATCAGTAACTTGTTTCGGGAACCGAGAAACTTCAATTTCGACATTTCTAACCTTGACGTCAACAAACCAGGTCAAGGCTGTGTTACAGTCGGTTGTCTCTTGCATACTGGGCTCTATCTTTAACGTCAAACAAACCAGGTCAAGGCTGATTGTTACAGTCGGTTGTCTCTTGCATACTGGGTTCTAACTTTAACGTCAACAAACCTGGACAAGGCTGAGTGTTACAGTCGGTTGTCTCTTGCATACTGGGTTCTAACTTTAACGTCAACAAACCTGGACAAGGCTGAGTGTTACAGTCGGTTGTCTCTTGCATACTGGGTTCTAACTTTAACGTCAACAAACCTGGACAAGGCTGAGTGTTACAGTCAGTTGTCTCTTGCATACTGGGTTCATGTGGGAGTAAAGGAATGAAACTGGGGACGACTTTCCCAAATTGGCGACTCCGTTTCCGCATTCGTACACCCGAACCGCACGTTGATGTACACGCCGACCATGGCTGCCATGACAACCAAGCGCCGTCAGCAGTCACTGTAGAAAAAAAGTAAAGAAAAAAGAAAATGTGAGTAATGGGGCAAGATGGCAGTATTACCATTTATATCAACAATAGACGAGCAACGGTTTTGAACATAAAGGTCGGAATTGAGATTTCCATCTACTCAGTGTTTACCTGGGCAGTTGGGGAGTTTACAGGTTTCGGTGTGACAATTGTCTCCAAAGCACGACCCCCCGAACCGAGGAAGCGGGCTGTTGCAGGCACGATGGCGCAGTCGTTTCCCTGTTCCACACGTCTCGCTGCATGCAGTCCACGATCCCCACTCGGACCAGCCGCCAGACACTGGCATTACGACACAATAAAGACAGTACCAATACTACTTAAATAGGGTAATGTACTGGCATTACGACACAATAAAGACAGTACCAATACTACTTAAATAGGGTAATTTACTGGCATTACGACACAATAAAGACAGTACCAATACTACTTAAATAGGGTAATTTACTGGCATTACGACACAATAAAGACAGTACCAATACTACTTAAATAGGGTAATGTACTGGCATTACGACACAATAAAGACAGTACCAATACTACTTAAATAGGGTAATTTACTGGCATTACGACACAATAAAGACAGTACCAATACTACTTAAATAGGGTAATGTACTGGCATTACGACACAATAAAGACAGTACCAATACTACTTAAATAGGGTAAAGTAAAATAGTGTACTGTACTGGCATTACGACAGGATACAAACATGATGGTGGTGATGATGACTATGATGACGACGACGACGACGATGATGATGATGGTGGTGGTGATGATGATGGTCGTGGTGGTGGTGATGATGATGATGATGGTGGTGGCGACGACTACGACGACGATGACAAGCTTTATCTGTAAGCAGCATGATTAATGGTCTCCATGTCCAGTGCAATTTCTAACCTGGACAAACCATGACATTACAAAATTGCACTTGTAGTACTTCTCCTTCACACGGGGGCAGAGATTGCGCCTTGGCAGAGCAAGACCTCATTCGGGCACGGCTCCCACCTCCACACGAGGCAGAGCACCTGGTCCATGGGCTCCAACTTGTGTAGAGGGGTTCGATATCAGCTTTCAAGGGCTTGTCGAACGGGTCATTTGGTGCAAGCACCACGCCTTCCTTCAAGTCTTTTTTATAAGAGTCTCCACAACAGTCTGAAACATGTTGAATTTTTGAAACCAATCTCATTTCTAGGGTTAATTAAGAAAAAAAATATAAATTCTAGGGTATTAAACAAAAAATCCATAAGACAGTTTTAAAATATTTCTGATGTCAGTCAATTGTTAGAATGCATTTCCTTTTGACTTGTTTAACCTCTCCTCCAATGGAGCTAGATAAAATTAAAATTGGCAAGAAATAGGAGCCCTTTTGTGACACCTTAGGATACTTGGATTTACAGTCATTTATACAACACACACACACACACACACACACACACACACACACACACATGCACGCATAGAAAGAGAGAGAGAGAGAGAGATATGACAGATATAGATATATATATATATAGAGAGAGAGAGAGATAAGTAGATAGATAGATAGATAGAATGATAGATAGATAGATAGATAGATAGGGAGGGAGGGAGGGAGGGAGAGAGAGAGAGAGAGAGAGAGAGAGAGAGAGAGAGAGAGAGAAAGACATATCACAAACTTTAGAAGAATATTTTTTCCATAGAACGTTTGTATAATCGTTCTGTATCATTTCACTATAACTTTATCAATACTGCAGTAAAATTACATTGTCAGTATATTCTGACACCTGCATGAAAGTAAAACAAAAGATATCAAAAGTAACAGTCATCACCAAGGAAGACGTTAATCAATTACATCTGTTAGAGCATGAATAATTGGTTTGTAGGCTGTCTTATTTTATGGAATCAATTCATTGATTGTTCCCATGACGCTTCAATGCGACTTTGTTTATGTTATGTTGCTTTTTTCAAGGACAAGTGGTTACTTAAGACCATGCCTGAGGGAAATACTTAAATATCTCTTGCATTAGGAAAAGATAACTCTATATCCCTGCATACTATTCACTAAACAGCCACAAAAGTATATTCTTTAACTATAGCATGCTTAGATAACACAATTATGCACATGTACTATTACTAGTGTATTATTTCTGTATTAGATTTGTTTATTTTATTTTCTTTTTTCTGACCAAGGCAATGGTTCAGAAGTTCGGAGTCATGTTTTGCATTTATTTCGTGTCGGTTGTATCACTGCTACGGCATCTGGACAAAGGAATAAAAGACACCAAGTCCATTGCATTCCAGCATTCCAAGACAGAATAAGACGGGTGCATTCCAACAAACCGCGACACAGGGCAAGCCGAGTGCATTCCAACATTGCATGAGACAGAGCAAGTAGGGTGCACTGAACACGTCATGTGGATTCCAAAATTCCACGACACATACCAAGATGGGTGCATTCTAACATACTGCAACACAGAGTACGTTGGGTGCATTCCAATGTTCCATGATAGAGAGTAAGTCGGGTGCATTCCAATGTTCCATGACATAGAGTAAATCGGGTGCATTCCAATGTTCCATGACAGAGTAAATCGGGTGCATTCCAATGTTCCATGACATAGAGTAAGTTGGGTGCATTCCAATGTTCCATGACATAGAGTAAGTTGGGTGCATTCCAATGTTCCATGACATAGAGTAAGTCGGGTGCATTCCAATGTTCCATGACATAGAGTAAGTTGGGTGCATTCCAATGTTCCATGACATAGAGTAAGTTGGGTGCATTCCAATGTTCCATGACATAGAGTAAGTCGGGTGCATTCCAATGTTCCATGACATAGAGTAAGTTGGGTGCATTCCAATGTTCCATGACAGAGAGTAAGTCGGGTGCATTCCAATGTTCCATGACATAGAGTAAGTCGGGTGCATTCCAATGTTCCATGATAGAGAGTAAGTCGGGTGCATTCCAATGTTCCATGACAGAGAGTAAGTCGGGTGAGACGCAAAGCAAGAAGACAAGAGTAGTAACAACCAGCAAACCGAAAAGAATAGGAGGCAGAAAAGCAAAACTGGCGTTGCAAGTGAGGAAAGAGGGTAAACGGAAGTTTTTGAAAACAAGACGATTCTGAAAGGTTAACTGACATGTGCAGTGGCGCGTTGGAATGTACTCATGTCACACTACTCATGTCACTCTACTCAGTGCTCGCCCTGCCGCAGCACTCACAAAGGAATCGTGTATACATAAAGATAGACACTCAGGCAAAGGAATCGTGTCTACATAAAGATAGACACTCAGGCACAATATATTGAAAACATGTGGAGGGGCACTTTATGGAATATTTTACCTTCAGCTAAGATTTGACCCTTGCAGACATCGCCTACGCAGGAACGAATCTGCAATTGATCACCACGACATGAAAGCCCGCCAGTTGGGAATGGGGAATCACAAAGGCGAAGTCGATTCTGGCGGCCTTTCTTGCACTCTGCAGAACACTGTGTCCATTCGGACCACTCGGACCATCCACCAATCTCTGACAAAGAAAGGAAAGGAAGAGCATTATGGAACCAGTGAAATCTTTCTTGTTTACGAAAAATCCAATTTATTTCTCTTTATATCTGGTTGGTATAAAAGAAATTAATTAGTGCGATGAGACCCGAAAGTAATGAAGAAATGCAAATTACGAGCATGGAAAATAAATGTAATATGTGCATTCTTCGTGTCAATGGAACGAGTTATAAAAACAGATTGACAGTACTCTGATCAGAAAGATATGACAATGATTTTTTAATATATTTTCATTTTATGACATAATTAACGTTCATATACCTTGTTACGGAACAGGAGATAAAATATATTTGTAAATATCGTCTTTTAATAATATTATTTCTGATATTTATAGATAGATAGACAGACAGACAGACAGACAGACAGATAGATAGATAGATAGATAGATAGATAGATAGATAGATAGATAGATAGATAGATAGATAGATAGATAGATAGATAGATAGATAGATAGATAGATAGATAGATAGATAGATAGATAGATAGATAGATAGATAGATAGATAGATAGATAGATAGATAGATAGATAGATACGTGTGATTTCTGTACATAAAGAGAAAATTGACAAAAAAGGAACTGCAAGCATAAATATAAAACAAATAATAGGCAAAATACAAATGAAGTGCCATTCACGAAAATGGAAGTTATTACAAAGTCGACAAACTCACGCGGACAGTAACCAAGGAAACAAGGACGCGTGCGATTGACATATGGCGTGAGCAATCCATCCAGGTCACATCCGGCCGGACGCAAACAAACGCGAGAGGAGGTTTCAACCCCGTACTCGCCACATGATACGCTACATGATGACCACTCAGTCCACTCTGTGAATGTTTCCGTGGCTAAAACAAAGAATACATGCATATATTATGTTTGTCGTGTGCTTTTATCATCATCGTGAATACACAAGAAGAATTAATGACCTCTGACCTCTCTAAATTATAAATTCTGTCATTGCACAATGTTTACAATCCCAGCAGATTGCGCAGGTGATCGTTTTAAATCATACAACCGATCTGAATCCAATGAATTGTACACCATATATTTCTGGGTAGCTGCTCGTTAATATCATGCAACGTCATTGATCAGAGGGTTCTGAATTGTACACAATGAAGGCAATGGAGGGTAGGTGTTCATTAAAGTCATGCTTATTAGAGTCCAATGAATTGTACACAATGAAGGCAATGGAGGGTAGGTGTTCATTAAAGTCATGCTGATTAGAGTCCAATGAATTGTACACAATGAAGGCAATGGAGGGTAGGTGTTCATTAAAGTCATGCTGATTAGAGTCCAATGAATTGTACACCCATACCGAGATGGTGTTCGTTTGAATCATATAATATCGCTGATTTAAGTACAACTGCTTGTGCACAATATCCAGAGGGTGTTCGTTTGAATAAAAATGTATCCAGGGGATTGATTTGAATTCAGTAGATCAGATAGGCATTGAAAGCAAGAATTCAACATGAAAACAAAACGTACATGCTGAACTTGACATTAATTGAAAGCGAGTCCAGTATTTTAGAATAGTAAAGAAGTGTTGAATTTGACACACACTCATTCAGTTCTCGCATCAGTGTTTCTATAGAGTTTTTTTATAGTTTGCTAGTTATTCTAAGATCAGTGTTTATGTAGAGTTTTATAAGATTGCTAGTTACATTAAGATATCTGTTTATGTAGAGTTTTATAAGATTGCTAGCTACATAAGAACAGTGTTTATGTAGAGTTTTATAAGATTGCTAGTTACATAAGATCAGTGTTTATGTAGAGTTTTATAAGATTGCTAGCTACATAAGAACAGTGTTTATGTAGTTTTATAAGATTGCTAGCTACATAAGAACAGTGTTTATGTAGAGTTTTATAAGATTGCTAGTTACATAAGATCAGTGTTTATGTAGAGTTTTATAAGATTGCTAGCTACATAATAACAGTGTTTATGTAGTTTTATAATATTGCTAGTTACATAAGATCAGTGTTTATGTAGAGTTTTATAAGATTGCTAGCTACATAAGAACAGTGTTTATGTAGTTTTATAAGATTGCTAGCTACATAAGAACAGTGTTTATGTAGAGTTTTATAAGATTGCTAGTTACATAAGATCAGTGTTTATGTAGAGTTTTATAAGATTGCTAGCTACATAATAACAGTGTTTATGTAGTTTTATAATATTGCTAGTTACATAAGATCAGTGTTTATGTAGAGTTTTATAAGATTGCTAGCTACATTAAGATATCTGTTTATGTAGAGTTTTATAAGATTGCTAGTTACATAAGATCAGTGTTTATGTAGAGTTTTATAAGATTGCTAGCTACATTAAGATATCTGTTTATGTAGAGTTTTATAAGATTGCTAGCTACATTAAGATATCTGTTTATGTAGAGTTTTATAAGATTGCTAGCTACATTAAGATCAGTGTTTATGTAGAATTTAATACAATTTGCTATGTATGCTTTATTTACATTAGGTCATGTAAGTAAACTCTTCCGGTCACAAGCAAGACTGTGTGTGAGTGGGATGAGGAAATGACTGTGTACACATTGTCTACTCGTATTACACATTGTCTACTCGCATTACACGTTGTCTACTCGCATTACACATTGTCTACTCGCATTACACATTGTCTACTCGCATTATACATTGTCTACTTGTATTACATGTTGAAAAGTAAATCCGAAATCAACACACGTTGGAATCAGAGGTAACATACAAAACTGTCAATTATATCCAACCAAAATGTGTTTTATAATTAGATTGAATATGAGAAAAAAATGGTCTTACTATACCTATCTTATTTTGCACCCCAGCGAATTCACAGACCTATTCGAGCCCCTACAGCCCCTACACTATAAAATATTTGCGATCCTCTCACCTGGATGAATGCACAGTCTGCTGACGCACGGAACTTGTTCATGCCATGACCCCTCGCAGTTAAGGCCGTCAAACATGGGCTGTGGCTTGTTACAATTACGTGTTCGAGACCGACTTCCTGCACCACAGCGCACAGAGCACTTACTCCAGGCGGACCAAGTGTTCCAACCACCGTCCACTGCGAGTGACATTATGATCATACTAGTGACATTAGTTTTACAAGTTACTCTATAACAGTATGATCATACTAGTGACAGAAAATGTATTAGTGAATAATACAATGAAGATGTAATAAAATGATTATTGCATTAGAAAGAAACAAACAAACAAACAAGCAAGCAAAAACAAACAAACAAACAAATAAACTTAAAGAAAGAAACAAGCAAACAAACAAACAAAAAGAAAGAAAGAAACAAACAAACAAAATGAAAGAAAGAAAGAAAGAAAACAAAGAAAAGAAACAAACAAACAAACTAGAACAATCATTATTATTTTATTTTGACGGCATCTACTACTAACCTCTCTAAAAACTTACCAGGACATGCACTTTGTACTAACCTCTCTAAAAACTTACCAGGAC
The DNA here is from genome assembly GCA_028829895.1 of Sinotaia quadrata. Lineage (NCBI taxonomy): Eukaryota > Metazoa > Mollusca > Gastropoda > Architaenioglossa > Viviparidae > Sinotaia > Sinotaia quadrata. The sequence goes on from CM054182.1 coordinate 2,403,639, forward strand.
AGGCACTTTGTACTAACCTCTCTAAAACACTTACCAGGACAGACACTTTGTACTAACCTCTCTAAAACACTTACCAGGACAGGCACTTTGTACTAACCTCTCTAAAACATTTACCAGGACTGACACTTTTGTACTAACCTCTCTAAAACACTTACCAGGACATGCACTTTGTACTAACCTCTCTAAAACACTTACCAAGACTGACACTTTTGTACTAACCTCTCTAAAACACTTACCAGGACAGGCACTTTTGTACTTTACACAGTTCAAATTTGACCAGTATTTGTCCTGTAAGAACATACAACATTGAGGATGAAGTGTGTAAATTTAATTTAATTAAAAGACAATATCATATAGCAAACATTCAAAACAGGATCTGGAGTATTATGTATAATATAATCAGTATATAATCATACAGTATTTGTAATTGTGCAACAGGGAAGGTTTTGAGAATTTTCTAAGTATATAAACACTATATAAATATGCATACATATAAATATACATAAATACAAGGACATATTAATAAATACATATAAATATACGTAAATACAAAGATATATTAATAAATATAAAGATATATTAATAAATACGTATATAAATACATAAATGCAAGGATATAATAATAAATATATATACATATATAAATACACAAAGATAGATAGCAGAGAGATAAACAGACAGACAGACAGACAGACAGATGGATGGATGGATGGATGGATGGATAGATAGATAGATAGATAGATAGATAGATAGATAGATAGATAGATAGATAGATAGATAGATAGATAGATAGATAGATAGATAGATAGATAGATAGATAGATAGATAGATAGATAGATAGTGAGATAAAGTAAATTTGGACCTCCCTATTTTTAATTGTAATAGTTATTTTAGTTGCTAAATTGTCAGAGTGACCCGACCTTATGCACTCCGTATGGTGTTATTTTACAAATGTTTGAGTGAAAGTAAACAGCCTGAGGCTAGAACATTCTAGATATGCTGACCCTAGCGGAAACTGAATTATAATTATCCAATGATTATGATTTATGAGAACGAGACTAGCCAATGGGCTGAGTTTAAGGAGTTTTCTTGCAGTAGAGTAGTTCGCTGTCTATTCTATTTTGAATTTAAAGACAAAGAGAGAAGTCTGGCTCTGAAGGCAGTCATTAGCTTGAGTGATGAGTTTAAACTGACTGATTGAGAGGGAGTGGACTTGGAAACATTTCATACATTTTTTCTATTGATCTGTTATACTTCTGTTATTTAAAGATATACATTGTAAGTTGATTTATTTACTACAAATGTTTGAACTAAGCTGCACACATGTGGTGTATTAATATATGACATTGTTTGATATAGTGTATTTATTGTACCACGTGTGCATGGGGATAATGAGTACCGTTGCATTAATTGTAGAAAGTTTGAGAATGGAGTGGCAGACACAATGGAGTTATATTGTAATGAATAAGAAAACTTGGCATGACCCTTGATTGTATGTTGCAGTCAACAAGCAGCCTTCTGATTTCTTCTTCATTGGTTGTGGTTGAGTCTCAGTGTGAGTTCAACCCTAAGCTGTAAGTCTCAAGTGGAACCTCAAGTTCAACTTCCAAGTTCCTAGCTACTCTTCGTTTGTTCACTAGTCGTGACTTGAGTGATCGGGAAAGTGCGGGGGGAACTCGCAAAGTGTGTTACAGAGTGTGAAAGCATAAGGGAGTATGCTACATCCCTACTTTTGATGTACCAAAGCAAGGATGATAAGTACATCAGTGCAGTGAAGATAACCCAGTCAGTGTGATTGTGTTCTGCTCAAGAAACTGACGGCAAGAGACTGCCAGGTCGCTTGAGAGTAATGACACGTGAGTGTTTTCTTGCTCACGGGGAGGGAACACGGGCTGAGCACGGACATTTTGACACTGACGTGGAAACTGTACTTAATCTAGGTTATGTGAAGTTTATAATAACCATTTCTAATAACTCCATTTCTATTCTCTGATAGGACTAACCTGCAATTTGTATTGACTCTATTGTTGAACTATAATTAGCTGTAATTTTATTATTATTATATATATAGGCCTATATCTAGACAGAAACTGTAAACTATAATTACCCTAATATGGGTTCGTGGAATATTGAGGTCAATTTATGTTTCATTTTAATGGTCATTTGTATAGCTGAATGTTTCTTTTAATAAATTTATTGACCTTCTTACGCATATTGATATTCTTATGTTGGAGAAAAAAGTGGGTGGATGGGGTCTCGCTAAATATAGATTAAAGTAGGATTTGTCTTCTGCTTAGTAAGAAGTATTCCAACTGCAGAAAATCTTATGTGACTATAAATGTTTTATGTTGCGGAACTGTGCAAACGTTTACAACGCCAAAATATCCGCCAAGTGAGACACGAGAGGTGTCTGTTGGAGGATCATTAATAAAATAAAATTAATATTCTCATCACTTGAAATTAGTTATGACAGATTAATTAATAATAATGATTATCTTCATTAACTAAGTGGCGCACGTGTCATAGATAGAGAGATCATTGCATGTACATATAATTATTACCTACGAAATTAATATCATTAGCTCTGCATGTATATTATTACCTACGAAATTAATATCATTAGCTCTGCATGTATATTATTACCTAAGAAATTAATATCACTAGCTCTGCATGCATATGTACCCGATACATACATATAATTATTACCTACGAAATTAATATCATTAGCTCTGCATGTATATTATTACCTACGAAATCAATATCATTAGCACTGCATGTATATTATTACCTAAGAAATTAATATCACTAGCTCTGCATGCATATGTACCCGATACATACATGTAATTATTACCTACGAAATTAATATCATTAGCTCTTCATGTATATTATTACCTAAGAAATTAATATCACTAGCTCTGCATGCATATGTACCCGATACATACATGTAATTATTACCTACGAAATTAATATCACTAGCTCTGCATGCATATGTACCCGATACATACTCGAACGTATTTGTCATCTATTGTCCTCGCCACAAGGGTATACGTGCAGTGGTCAGCAAAGCAGTCTGCTCTCAAATTCGGGTAGTTTTGATGAACGATGTTGATATATGCTATGGCCTCACCCCGACCTCCTGAAGTACATAATGTTCAGTAGCTTCACTTATATTTTAGAAACTATTAATTTCGAAATTAGGATAATTTACGAATAACTCATACACCGTATACATAGCATATATATATATATATACTCACAACTATACAATTTCACGTTCATACACAGACATCAATGTATTTAGAGAGACAGGCAGAAAAACAGATAGATTGCAGATAGAAAGAGCGAGAGAATCTTTAGTTTCCAACGGAAAAGCTAATAACGCTGTATAGCCTAATTTCAAACTTGTCTGCTCACCTAATTAAAAAGAAAAGTTGCACTCTTATTAGTAAATTGTCACTGCAACAGACTAGTGTTTTAAAAAAAGCATTTACAGTGGAAAGCTTTTAATTCGAAGCATCAGGTCTTTGACTAATTTTCTTAAGACATAAAGATTTTGCGTATATTTGTTATTTTACTTTGAGACTGCTGTTTTTTGTTGTTGTTGCTGTTGGGGGGGGTGTTATTTTGTCTTGTAGTTTAAATTATAAGAAAGATCTTTAAGACTTGCCTTTTGCGATACTGGTGTTAGCAAAGCAAGCTCCTATACAAGGACGGGACTGCAAAGTGCTTCCTTGACAACGACTGCCACCCTGTACTGGGACCGGATTTGAGCATGTACGAGTTCGAGTTTGCTCCCCTGGCTTATCACAGGAAGAACTGCACCCTCCCCATGGTGTCCATGTGCTCCACTCCCCATCCACTGGACAGAGGCTGATGTTCCGTTTAAATGCGCAATTATACGCATGCCAAAACCGTTCCTGGCGACACAAGACAAAAGACAAACTACTTAAAAAATTACGAGACAGCCTCGTATTAAAAGATTGACTTAATTTGAGCAGACAGTATTTCATCTTCCCAAGTGCTGATGGCGTCATCTATATGCATTCACGTTTCACCAGAATGTCATTTTGGTGATCATGTCGTCTAAGGCATAAAATACCAAAAAAATGCCTTTTCTCTAGACGTGACAAATAACTTCAGTCGTCAGGTATCACTTTTATCATTCTCTCCCTTTCTTCATCTCTCTCTCTCACACACACACACACACACACACACACACACAAACACACTCATGTGGTTTTTCTTTGATTGTAATGTGGCTAAATGATTTGACTCAGTCAGACGATTACAGCAGTCTTAGTTATATGCTAAGTGATATGGACTACGTGTTGACCAAGAGAGAGCAATCGATACCACTAAAATAGAAGTTCTATAAATAGATTTGTTTTTGTGCGGGCGACAAGTGTGTGTTTGTGTGCGTGCGTGATTAAAAGATCTAATATATTGCTTTATTTTTATATTAATGGCAGAAATTGTTAAATCAATGGTTTATGTAGGATTTCTTTGGATATTTCTTGCATAACTTGCAAAAGAATTAATTATTTGCTTTACATATAGTATAGAAAATAATAGCTGGGACTTATTTCAGACAACAAATTATGTGATTTACATATAGTAGAGAAAATAATAGCTGGGCCTTATTTCAGACAACAAATTAACTTACGTGTGTTAAAAAAATTATAAGAATGATTAGTTTACATAAATTGCATTTATACTAAAATTAGGAATGATTTCAAATAATAAATTTCATTTTTAAAACGTTGGAATTATTTCAGACAACAAAATAAACCAACTACTACAAATTATTTCAGATGATGAATTACATTTATATCAACCATTAGGAATGATTTTCGATAACAAACTACATTTAAACTAAGCATTAAAAATGATTTCAGATTAAAAAAAATAAATGTATCATCTAATATGAATTATTTCAGATAACAAATAACTTCTAAACCACAGTGGCGAATCATTTCAAACAGCACACCACACCTTAAAATACGGGTTATTTACCATTTTATGTCGGACCACTCAAATTAATAATATTTTCCAGACAATCAGCATTTCTCTGTAGGTACGATACCTTAGCTGCGGTAGGCGTGTTCGTGGACTCCCAGCCAAATATGGAGGAGTCTCCCTCAAAGAGACTATTATCGCAGTACGCTCTGCGTCGAAGGCAAAAGTCCAGAAAGCGGTCACGGTCAGCCGACTTGACGAGCAGCAGCGAGTCTGCTATTTGGTGCCAGAGTGATTTGCCATCTGTACCAAATGGAACACTTAAGGCATTATCGTGTGTACGTAAGAGCAGTGGTTGTGAATGTGTGTATGAATGTATGTGTGTGAGAATGTGTGTTGAGTGTGTGTGTGTGTGTGTGTGTGTATGAGAGAGAGTGTGGAGGGGATATGAGTGTTCATAGAAATATGTCTTTTTAAAGTATGTGGGCAAATATGTACGACATCCTTGTTTGGGTGCATAAATGTGAGTGAGTGTGTATATATGTGTGTTGTAATAAGTAGCACATACACACGCGCGCACATAACAACAATAACACAAACAAACAAGTAAAAAAGCATTTATCTTGCTTTCTTGCCCTGATCAAATGTCACACCCGTAGAGGAGTTTTACTAATGTCACACCCTTAGTGGAGCTTTACTAATGTCACACCCTTACTGGAGCTTTACTAATGTCACATCCTTACTGGAGCTTTACTAATGTCACACCCTTACTGGAGCTTTACTAATGTCACACCCTTACTGGAGCTTTACTAATGTCACACCCTTACTGGAGCTTTACTAATGTCACACCCTTACTAGAGGTTTACTAATGTCACACCCTTAGTGGAGCTTTACCAATGTCTCACCCTTAGTGGAGCTTTACTAATGTCACATCCTTAGTGTTGATGTTCAAATTTCAAATGTTATTAGTACAGTTGTGTTCAAATTTTAAATGTCATTAAAATACCTTTGTTTAAATTTCATGTCCTTTGAGTAGTTTTGTTTACACTCAATGTAGTTTCGTTAAAATAGCATGTCCTTAGTGCGGATGTGTTCAAATTTCATGTCCTTTGAGTAGTTTTGTTAACACTCAATGTAGTTTCGTTAAAATAGCATGTCCTTAGTGCAGATATGTTCAAATTTCATGTCCTTAAAATTAGTTTTATTTGCGGTGCACGCCTAATGTAACTTTGTTTTATTTCATGTCCATTGTGCAGTTGTTGTTGTTTTTTTTCAAATTTAATGTCCTCAGTTACCTTTGTGTCCTCATTGTAGCTTTGTTCAAATATTATATCCGCTGTACAACTTTGCTATTTTTTTTGTTGATTTGTTAGTCAGGGTGTTGTAATTTCAGCACTGTGTTGGACCTTCAAAGTACTTGTTATTTATGAGTACTGTTGTTTTAGCACTGTGTTAGACATTCAAAGAATTTGTTATTTGTCTGTAATGTTGTTATTCCAGCATTGTGTTGGACCTTCAAAGTACTTGTTGTTTATAAGTACTGTTGTTTCGTGTTCGCAGCTGTTTGTTTGTATGTGAGTATGTGAACTTACATTCTTGTGAATTATGTTAGTGTTGTTAAGTAGTGTTCCTCTTTAGATTTAACATTCCTTCACATAATACATACTGCCACTGTGTGTTCCTCTTTAGATTTAACATTCCTTCACATAATACATACTGCCACTGTGTGTTCCTCTTTAGATTTAACATTCCTTCATATAATACAAATTGCCTCTGTGTGTTCACTTGTTCGCGCTTGTGCCGGTGTGTTTGTGTATGATTTTATTTATTTTTGCTTTGCTTACTGTACATATCTTGCTCTTAGAATGTTGAGTGTAATTATCATTATCAATACTTTAATGAGTCATTTCACACATTCCTTCAAATATAACCGATAATCCACATGTATTATTTATCTAATGACAACGATATATATTATATCAAAGCTAAGAAAATAGCACATGAAATTAATTCCAACCTTCTGTCTGCTGTCCGGTGGTCAAAAGTTGCAGATGAACGAGGAGCAAGACAAACAGGCCGGCCCCTCGACTGATCTGCAACACCTATAGATGGCATACTTAATCGTACAAAAATATAAGAAAATTTTAATGCAATAAAATATTTGCTTTCTTACATTAAGGATGCGTTCGAATAAATATGCAGTCAGAGTTCAGTGCATAATTCTATTTATGTTATTTACAAGTTTAAAAGACTTTTACTATTTTGCGTGTACATTTTTGCTAAGTCATCAAATTGAATCTTTTAAATTAAACATCTTTCGAGAGAACAAATGGCTACAATGTGCATTGAGTTTTTGGTAACCAGTGACCAATATATCGAACTTTGGCTACATTAAAGAAACTTACAAACATTTGCTACAAATTGAAACTTGTGTTTTCACTTAATGGAGACTATGCTGAATTTTAGCAACATTAAACACACTGAAACACATTTAATGGAGACTATGCTGAATTTTAGCAACATTAAACAAACTGAAACACACTTAATGGAGACTATGCTGAATTTTAGCAACATTAAACAAACTGAAACACACTTAATGGAGACTATGCTGAATTTTAGCAACATTAAACAAACTGAAACACATTTAATGGAGACTATGCTGAATTTTAGCAACAATATACAATGAAAGTCGTACAGAATTTTACTAGAATGCAAGTGTTTCGGCTTATCGAAGCTGAAGAGTCGGTAAAGTTTTAAGTCGTTCTTAATTCTCCTTTTTGGTCGCCATTTTCCACACATTCGTGCCTTGATACAAACACAGTGCATGTGTACTTTGTACAACTAATAACGTTTGCGACCTGTCAATCATGAATTCCAAGCAAATTGTGCAAATGGAATTTGAATTATTTATGTTTATTTACGGTCATTTATTTATTGTCACCGCCATCTTACTTCCACCATCGTAATACAACCACCATCTTACTGCCACTGTCTTACCACCACCGTACCAACACCTACACCACTATATTACCACCACCGTACCAACACCTACACCACTATATTACCACCACAGTACCAACATCTACACCACTATATTACCACCACAGTACCAACATCTACACCACTATATTACCACCACAGTACCAACATCTACACCACTATATTACCACCACAGTACCAACATCTACACCACTATATTACCACCACAGTACCAACATCTAAATCACTATATTACCACCACAGTACCAACATCCTCACCACTATATTACCACTACCGTACTACACCACCATACTATATCCACCGTACTAACACCACCATATTATCACCACTGTACTAATACCACCATATTATCACCACCGTACTAACACCACCATATTATCACCACTGTACTAATACCACCATATTATCACCACCGTACTAACACCACCATATTATCACCACTGTACTAACACCACCATATTACCACCACCGTACTAACACCACCATATTACCACCACCGTACTAATACCACCATATTACCACTACTATACTAACATCACCATATTACCACTACCATACTACCACCATACTTATACATACATTTTCTTAAAACAAAATCTTAATGTGGCGTGTAGTGTGTTGTGTTTTACAAAATTATATTCTCGTCTAATCACAACATAAACTCGGGGGACCATTCTTGGATACACACCGGTTTGTTGAAGGAAAAGCTGCCACCAATGGTGAACTAAGTGGGCTGAGTGCCAATGGTGGTAATCTGCTCTGGGGAACTGCCAAACATAATACTTTATTTTTTAATTTCTGCATGTGTGTGTGTGTGTGTGTGTGTGTGTGTGTGTGTGTGTGTGTGTGTGTGTGTGTGTGTGTGTGTGGAGCGAGGGGAGTGTATGGGTGTTTTTCTTTTTTTTTTGCTTTTGTTTTTTTCAAGGTAGAGACAAAGGAATGGGCTGCTTCAGTACCCCAAAATCCACCCGGAGTATCATGTAATTGTCTTTTGTATTGTACACAGTATGTTTCAAGAAGAAAGCTTTAGTGAGACTAAGGTCGAGAATGAAAAGATATGCCTATCAAACAATATTAAATTGGTACTGACCCAACTCAGGTCGTCGTATTTTCAGGTCTTGTATATCTATTTTCATGACTATAAAATTGATCTGAATTACGGGTCGATGCAGAGATAGTGGGTATTACTGTAGACCAGGGGTGCACAAACTTTATAGGCTAGAGGGCCAAATTTCCAATTGATAGTGCGTAGAGGGCCGCAAGTCAGATTGCACATCAATTGCTCAGTAGGAAAAACCAACACAAATAATGAAATAAAGTCCTCCGGGGGCCGCATAGAGCCATGTCTCGGGCCGCTTGCGGGCCTCGGTTTGTGCACCCCTGCTGTAGACTATGCTGGGGATAGAATTAGATCAGTAATTAGATTAAGTATCTCTTAAATGAGATCACATAGAAACTTAAATAGTATTTCGGACCTTTGTGACGTCTGTGTTTGCGTGTATGTGTGTATATGTGTGAGACTGTGAGGCTGAAGTAATCGAGTAATGTAAATTTAAGTGCAGTACGATTTTGTCCACCTAATTAGCATAGGAAACCACGTTTCTATGAGAGATTGGAAGTTCCTTTAGTTTTCTCACATCTATATCTGTAACGCTTGCACGTACAAAAGTCCGGAAATTTGTTAGAACATACAATCTTTCAATACACAGGAACCTACAAAGTGTTCACAGTCACATGACTAGACGAAGGCTTTTCATGACAGGAGGAAGAGGGAGAGAAACAATGGCAAATATCTGCACAGGAAATAAACTTTTCTCCGAAGGGAGTATACTCACATTTATCATCTGCTGTCACATTTTCTACATGGGATCAGCAAGTACTCTCTAACAGTGTTAAAAAAGACAGACATCCATCAAAACGGTGAAAGGACTTGAGGTTATGACGTAAAGATCCCATGACGTCCACGGTGTGACCTCATAGTTCAGTCTACGTTTGTCAGCCTACGATCAGGAATGTTCACGCATCATGGCCATGACGTCACATCATGCACACTTTACATTTCAAGAAGGAGCGAACTAGAGAAAGCGGGAAAAGAACTTGGTGCATAGAATATCCAAATGAAGCATTATCAATTAATAGAGAATAGACAGACTTTTACTGAATTAGCCAGTAGAGAGAGAAAATAAGAAAGCTTGAAATACAAATCAACTTCAAAAGCTAAAACTCCTATTAATCTGCTGGGTTTTTTTTAAAATGGTACAATATAAATTTCAGCCACTGCCTCTAAATTGTGTATACTGTATTTATTTGTTTGAGGGTAGAGTGGTGGGAACTTTGTAGGCATTCGTGCCTCAAAAGTGTGTATACTGTATTTATTTGTTTGAGGGTAGAGTGGTGGGAACTTTGTAGGCATTCGTGCCTCTAAATTGTGTATACTGTATTTATTTGTTTGAGGGTAGAGTGGTGGGAACTTTGTAGGCATTCGTGCCATTTGGTTGGGAAAACACCGTGTGCTGCTACATGAAAGGAGTTGCTCGGGGTTTTGTTTTTTTTATTATTGCAGTGTGTTTTCTTCCTTTTCTGCATTGTGTTTGCGGAAGTGATGTATCGTATTGTCTGTCCTGCAATGTGTTTTGGTTTGTCTCTGCTTTTGGAGATATGTTGAGTTGAGTCTGTAGACTGCTCAAAACCAAACAAAATGTCCGACCCAGACAGTAACAGGATCTGGAGCGGCAGCCCATACTCGAACGTGCACTTTTAGCTAATAAAACTGGAAAATTCGACCACAGTAACCATGGATTGGATTTGTGTATTTTGTGCTTTTTAATAAGGGGGTCAAATTCTGGCGTTCATTGTTCCTACAACGAATCACTCGCACTTGTTTTCTTAAGCTATATACCATAAATAAAGCACTGGAATGCACTTGTTTTCTTAAGCTATATACCATAAATAAAGCACTGGAGTGCACTGTGCAGTGAATGAACAAATAATTTGAAAAAATATTTAAAATTCAAAATCAATCTTATTTTGAACATTTTCCAGTCAAAACTGTAAATGTGACGTGCCCCTCGATTTCTATCGAATGTCTTTGGAACCAGACCGCCAGAAACAGTGATTGTCAGCTTGCAGCTGAAACATTCTCAAAGAGAGTATTTATGTGTGCTGATTGACAACCCTACCATTGACAACCCTACCTTTGACAACCCTACCTTTGACAACCCTACCTTTGACAGCCCTACCTTTGACAACCCTATCATTGACAACCCTACCATTGACAGCCCTACCTTTGACAACCCTACCATTGACAACCATATACCAGAGTTATATATTCTTTAAAAGAAAAGCAGTTAAAATGCGACCAGTAGTGATCCGATATCCAGCGACAATGTCGAATGCTACAAATATATTTGCCTAAGCAAACCACATGAAGTTGAGAAGAGAAAGTCAAGACTTTTCTATCATATACAAGCATCATAGTTCACAACAGGTAGAAATAATAGTCTACTCACATAACACATCTCTAACACAAGTAAATCTATCAATAACAAAATGAGAGTTACCCTCTTTATTATTTACCGGCGATAACACACCATCGACATTCTACTTTGTCTACCCCGTCTTGTGCCTCACAAGCGCAGAGTAGACAGGCCCCGGCCGACTACAGAGCTTCGACGCACACAATTAGGCGGAAAAGCCCCCAGACCCGGTACGAGAGAACTGCCTCACCACTCAACAGCCGGCCTACGGCAGATCGGCAAGTCGTAAAGACAATATATCACCAAACTCTTATCTTTATCATGCAAAGTGAACACTGTCCAACTACTGAACACTTAAGAGGCGTTCTGTCACAGTGATTTAATATATTGATTTTTTTCAAGTAGCCATTGCTTTTTTCCTATCAAGTATTTTTTTTATTTCATCCCTAAGCTCATGAGTATTTGTGTTTTATTCCTCTGTTAAATGTTATCTTTGTCGTCGTATTTATGTCAGGTGGAGAGTGGGGGTCTCGTGTAGCCGTTTTGTAGTGATGTTTTAGATGTTATTTAGACCAAATACTCGTGACACCTGACACCACTGTAGTTGGACCTGTGGTTGGCCAAGTTAGGGTTTTAAGTAATTTTAAGTAGCCTTTTAAAAATCCTATGCCAGAGGATGGATGGATGGACAGATATATATATATACATAAAGAGAAACACACTCATTATACAGTTCTAGAAAACATGCTTTTTTTAATCGCCACACTAAATAGCACTTGTGTAACTAGTACAGCTCTTGTAATTAAGGGGCTGGGATTCGATTCCTGCTCGTGGCGAAAAACTTATCAGTGATTCTTACCCATCCTTAGCGAGGTTGTAATGGTGCCTAATTAGGTTAGTGCCTAATCCGTACGGTGGGACAATAATTCGATTTGCTTCAGCTCACGCACCACCACCAATTCCTTAGAAGTTAACAATCAGAAAGGTGGGCCATCAACCACTGTACGTTGTGTTCCGGGGGGGAGGGAGAATTACCTAAAAATAAGATACGCCAAACTACCACTCAGCCATTCATTATTCCCGTTTATGGCACTTCTGTAGTCTATATTAAGGCTTCCAGTGCAAAGCATCCTTCGTGGTGTTTGCGAAGTTAGAATGACTTCAATCAACTAGAACATCGTGCACGATGCACGAGACAAATTAAGCTTGCTAACGGAATCATCTCTACAGGTGGCTGAATGACTTTATCCCACCATTGAAATAAGCATCGACTGCATTTCGCGGCTCAGACTATAATTATCAGAATCCGGAAACCATTCGGCGTCGAAAAGGACGTGCATCCCACTTTGTCGGATGTTTTGAAAAGCGAGATAACTCGCTTTCTTTCCTGCCACTTCGCCTGCTCCGGGCCTCGCGCGCCACTGCAAGTTCTCAAGTGTGCGTCAACTTTTCAGGCTGAATGCCTGATAATTGTCATGGTAAGCAACCGTTTGTTTTTTCTGTATGTCAATAGTATCCTTTCTTCGTTTATTTTAAGATTTGTTCTAAATACTCCTGTGATATTTTTTTATTTGATTGGAGGAAAATAACAATCTGGGACTAAGGGATGTACTGGCAGGCTGAAAGTAAAACCATGAACCAAGACAAACGTGTTCCACCTGTGACCTTGACCTTCAGATAATTTATTCAAACACTGCTGTAATCAGCAAAGGTGTTCGGTTGATGGCATATATATGCTTTCTCTTAATTAACCAACTTTTAATTATTTGTGTAATAAATTATTTCTACGCAAATGTTTATTTTAAACTCCAGTAAACTCACTTCAGTGACTGAACTCACCGGAGGCGCGAGCCTAAAATGTAGTTGCGACATACCTCTCAGGCTGCGCCCTCTGTTTACAGCTGACTTATTAAATGACTCCACGAAACGAACAAATGAATGTAGTTCTTATCAAAGGAGGACACTAATATCTTGTTCAAGTAATCGAGTTTGATCCCAACTGGAAAAAAATAAATGTTAGCTGACTTTAACTGCTCTCAAGTCTAAACAAGAAAGCCCCTTAACTAGACTCACTTTCCATCGGACGGAAAGATACGTCAGGTCCTCTGAGCTACAACCGCGCACCCTAATAAAACAACCACTCTGGCTTTGCTAAAAATCAGAAGCATTACATTGCTTCCTTTCCAAAATGTTATTGCTACCTAAAACATCCATTCATACAATCTCTTCAATCCATGAAGATAGATAGATAGATAGATATTTAAAACTAAAATCGTATACCGTTAAATAGTTTATAATTGAAAGTAGACTCGCACAGATGCCTAGTTATTGTTTTTACATTATTCTTGTTTCAATTAAAGTTGTCGTTGTGAAGGACAATAAAATGCACTCTGTAAAGGTCAAAGGTTTTATTGATTACAAAAGTCGTACAAGGAATCTAATGCATAAATGACACTAATAAATTAGTCACGCACGTCACAAAGCAAAACTGGCTGTTGAAAAAAAAAGAAGAAAAAGGGGGGGCTGGAACAAAGCGAGATTCATATTATAAACATTTGCAAAATGTGGAGAGCCATTTTATAATCTCTTTAAAAGGTATCACCGCTACTGCAAAATGTGGAGAGCCATTTTATGATCTCTTTAAAAGGTATCACTGCTACTGCAAAATGTGGAGAGCCATTTTATAGTCTCTTTAAAAGGTATCACTGCTACTGCAAAATTGCGCGAGTTACGATGTGCTTAATAAATAATGAGTTTCACACTCACAAAATGTAAATCAAATTCTTTTGATTTTAAAGTAATACTTATAATTTATCGTGTAAATACATAACGTGATCTCTTCTACTTTTGATGTAATTATATAATTTAACGTGTGTGTGCGCGGGTGTTTGTGCGTGTGTGTGTTTCTATGAGAGAGTGGGGTAGGGAGAGAGAAACATATGTGCTGATGTCATTACCTAGTTTGAAAACAGAACTGCGATCTAATAATTTTAGAATTCTTGCATTATTATGGTCCATAATAGTGAATTATGATGTACGTAATTCTGGCTGTATTTTGATTTTGAGATGCTGGTCATTAAATGGGTAATTGACGTAATTCTGGCTGTATTTTGATTTTGAGATGCTGGTCATTAAATGGGTAATTGACGTAATTCTGGCTGTATTTTGATTTTGAGATGCTGGTCATAAAATGGGTAATTGTAAACTGTGTAAAGGTTCCATATCAGTATATGTAGCTTTAATTGTGGACCATTTCATAAACCAACCTCATCTTTTTATTTGTATATATTAACAATATTTCATTATATTTTTTATGTAATTCACAGGTTTATTCATGAGTAGATGAAGTGAGTTTTACTTCTTTGTAAATGCTTTTAAATCTTATTAGTTTTGTTATTCTCTTTCATAGCAGTATGCTAAATTGATGTGTTGCCCTGTTTGTCATCCTGTATTGCTGTTTTGCATGATAGATCACGCATACTAGGACTGGGCCTATGGGCCTCGACTAGTTGGAAGTGTATCTTTTTGAAATGTGATGGTTGTGAATGAGTGCGTTCCAAAGATCCAATAGTGCAATTATTATTTTGTTTTAAACTCAAAGGTTATTAAAATGGCATCACAGTACCACTACAAAATTGTCATTATGAATCAGTGATAAAGTGCTGTTTGTGTCATAGTTTAGGTTTTCATCACTGTGGTAATGGATTGGTTGTGTCATAGTTTAGGTTTTCATCACTGTGGTAATGGATTGGTTGTGTCATAGTTTAGGTTTTCATCACTGTGGTAATGGATAGGTTGTGTCATAGTTTAGGTTTTCATCACTGTGGTAATGGATTGGTTGTGTCCACTTTAAAACTGGATTATCTTCTGCCCATAAAACTGAATTATATCTGCAGCATGCAAAAATTCCAAAGTTTTGGAAAGGTAATTATAGACTTGCTGTTTAATCTCATACAACAAGAAAAAGAAGGATATTATGCATTATAAATATTTTTTTAATGAAATTAAATCGAAATCACTACATTTCTTAATACCAATCGCTATGTCTAAATTTGGTGAGGATTGAAAACTGACTCAAAACTTTAAAAAAATGTTTGTTTTTATTTGTTATTTTTTTAGATGGATAATTAGAATAATAAAGGAAAAGAAAGTGGTATGATTTTTTTTTATCAACCTTTGAAAATGGCAACATAAGGAAGAAGGATAAAACTCCAATCAGCTCTGTACACAGGAAAACCTATTTTCCTTTCCTTCTTTTAAATTTGTGTCCATTAGTTGCCAGAATCTAATCCAAGAGGTGCAAAAATTTCATAAGCATATGAGCACTTTGTACAACTGTGAAATTCCCTATCTTGGTAAGTTTAAAGTTTATACTAATTTATTAGAAGTATTGATAACTTTTCCTATGGCACCACTAGGTTGTCAGTTATATGTTCGAGATCTTAGGCCACAGAATCCTACCAGAGTTCTTGGGCATTCTTTGGGGTATGGGAACTTTGTAATACTTCCTTTCAAACTGAAACAGGTCATTCTTAGATTCCTGAGTAACTGTCTAGTAAAGATGTGATGTTTTCAGCTGTTCTTGTTTCTTCTGGCACCAATTCTGCTTCATATATTATTATTATTATTATTATTATCCTTTTTTCACGACTTCTGTTGACTGTCAATTATGAACCAAGTTCTCAGAATCTTACCAAGATTCTGGGAGATCCAAGGTTTTACAGAGGATGTGAGCACTTCCGAGGAGCACTACTTGTGCTCTTTCTCTCATCTCTTTCTCCTGTGCTCTTTCTGCCTCTAGTCTCTTCTCCCCAATTGCTCTTTCTCTTTCTTCCTCCTTCCTAATGAACACAATGAGGTCAGGCCCTTTTAAGCCTGCTTCTTCTCCTAACTTCTTTAGTTGGGTTCTTAATGCCTGGCTGGTCACACGTGTTAAAAAGATGAATGATAGATAATGCAGAATAGAAGAGTGATATTCTAGAAGATAGCTTAAGCCCCCCATCCCCCGAAACATACAGCCAGGATAGTAAATAAATACATGTGACCAACTACAACATATAACATGTGAGTCACGCTAACAGGAGTAGTCTGTTTATCAAGAATAATTGTATTCAACAAGAAATAACATAAGACAGCATGGTTATATATAGCAAATAGTACAACATTTACAATTAGAGTTTATTTATAATTATAGTGCCTAATCTCGACCATGTGGTGTCATAAGAGAATGTTCATTGTTAGTCCTATGGCACTGTAGTAGTTATTTGGTTCATTCATATGAGTGAACTATAAATGAAATTATAAGAGAACACTGAATGTTTCTGAGTGACCTCTAAAAGTACTATGATAGAGTTTGTCTACAACTTGGGTGGTTGTGACTTTATAATTATGTAACTTTAGATCACGTGATGTAGATGTGTAGTCTGGGGTCTCAGTGAATGTCATTAGCAGACACACAGTCTACAACTTGGGTGGTTGTGACTTTATAATTATGTAACTTTATATCACGTGATGTAGATGTGTAGTCTGGGGTCTCAGTGAATGTCTTTAGCAGACACACACATGGTCCATTGAACTGGCCCGTGGGTCATTCTGCTCTAATGTGGCTTTCAGCTCAGTGCTCATCAAATCAGCAACCAAGATAAAGTGACATCCAAGACAAAGTGACAACCAAAATAAAGTGACAACCAAGATAAAATGACATCCAAGTGACAACCAAGATAAAGTGACATCCAAGACAAAGTGACAACCAAGATAAAGTGACATCCAAGACAAAGTGACAACCAAGATAAAGTGACATCCAAGACAAAGTGACAACCAAGATAAAGTGATGACCAAGACAAAGTGACAACCAAGATAAAGTGATATCCAAGACAAAGTGACATCCAAGACAAAATGACAACCAAGATAAATTGACAACAAAGTCTTAGATGAATTCTCTGATAAAGTGTCAATCTGCCAATAAAATACACATGGACCAAGAAACTGTCATCGTGTGTTCTCTGACAGAATACTCTTACTTACATGGTCATCATACATTTAAATATCATAAGCAAACTATAAAATATAGTTAATGTCAAGAGATAAGCATGAATATAATATTAGTTAGGCAAGAAAACCCACATACATTCGGCAGTAATATATACAGACGATGATTTCCTACTGTGTTGATAACTGTGATAAGGTTAGTAGTCTGTGTTGATAACTGGTGATAAGGTTAGTAGTATGTGTTGATAACTGGTGATAAGGTTAGTAGTGTGTGTATACTTTCTTAACACCGGGAACCAAAATACATGTTGCCTCAATGGTCATCTGCATTCCACTAACGATTTACAGGTACGTTTCTGGTACATTTGTTTACATGGCTGAGCTGCACTTTGATTGGTTAGTTTAGTGACTTGTCTGGAATATTCAGGTTTGTTTCCAGCCTGGCAATAATGGTAACCTTTCTAGAAGGTATGTTTATGTGTAGTCTATTTTTAGAGGAGGGGTAGGTGTGGGCTACATAAGCCATTATGTGACACCTGCCAGTACTGGATTTTGAGAAATTTTTATATATTTATACATTCCTTAAGTTTCCAAATTTATTTATATAATTGGTAAATATATATATATATATATATATATAAAGGATTGTGTAAGTGTGTTGATAATGAAAATCCAGGTATATATATTTATGTACTTTTATTTTAGCTGCAGAATAACACCAGCAATACTGATGGCTGTCAATTGCAAAATTGTCATTCCTATACTGGTAGCCATTGCTGCAATACTGGTCATGACCATAGCGTTACTTGCCACCTCTTTGAAAAAATTGGCTTCTAATGAAAGTGAGTCATTTTATGTTATCATTTTAGATTCATACTGACATATTAAGGGTCTTTGACATTACTAAGACATTTAATGTCATTAATGGCATATTGTAATTTTTGTAACCGATACATTTGACTTAGCAGCTAACTTTATATGCTAGGTTAAGCTGGAATTTATGTCTCTTGTCATAAAAATATTTGACTAGATTTAAGTTACATAACTTAGCCATATAACTATGATACAGTAACTAAGACATTGAACTCACTAAGACGTATGACTGACCACAGACGTTTGACTCATTGAGACATTTGACTCACAAAATATGAAGTTTAAGTTATATTTATCGGAATAAAGATATGTGGCTCAGTTTTCGTATGGCACTGCTGTGGTCAGGAGGTCAGACACAAGCCTTTCAGCCAAGATGCATGAGTTTGAATCCAGGTGTAAGCACGTATATTTCCTTCACCATAATGTAAAGGGTGTTTGTAGAGAAACATTTAGAGCTCAACACGTTTAAATGTTAATTGATATATATTTCCTTCACCATAATGTAGAGAGTGTTTGTGTTTATATTTCCTTCACCATAATGTAGAGAGTGTTTGTAGAGAAACATTTAGAGCTCAACACGTTTAAATGTTAATTGATATATATTTCCTTCACCATAATGTAGAGAGTGTTTGTTGAGAAACATTTAGAGCTCAACACGTTTAAATGTTAATTGATATATATTTCCTTCACCATAATGTAGAGAGTGTTTATTGAGAAACATTTAGAGCTCAACACGTTTTAATGTTAATTGATATTTTAATTATTGATGATGATGAATGGAGGGAGGGAGGGAGAGGGGAATTATGAGCTTCAAGTCTTGAAAGATAAAAGAGAATGTCACGAAACTATCTGATGATTTTTTTTAAGAATTCAGGTAAGATTTAATCATCCTGTTACAATAACCCATAGTCCGGTTAAATCCATAATGCATACTATTATATATATTTATAATTGCATTAGTCAGAAAAAGAGAATGGAACCATGTCAACAAAAGTATGAATAGCTTTTTAAGTGTTGACAGATTTGAGTGACGAGCACAGATTACACAATTTAAAAAGTATCTGTTTTCTTTGGGGGAGGGGAATCTGTGACCTGTAAAATTATGAACTCACTGAATATCCCACTATTGAGGTGAACAGTGATAATGATCCCATTAGTGCAGTATGCAATTGTTCATAACCCATTTATTTCAATGTTAAGTTTGTTGAGCTACCCCATTAGTGCAGTATGCAATAGTTCATAACCCATTTATTTCAATGTTAAGTTTGTTGAGCTACGCCATTAGTGCAGTATACAGAAATTTATAACCCGGCTATTTTAGTGTAAATTACTGCAATGCACATCAGTCCATAACTTCACCGTTTTAGAGTAACTTTTTTTTCCTTTAAGAATCCTTTCACTGCAATGTACAGTAGTCAATAACCTTACTCTTTGACCGCCAACTTTGTTGAACAACCTCACTCCTTCAACACATCATCAGTGGACAACTATGCTTAAAGTTTAAGTCCTACCACTGCAACGGATAATCAGTATTTAAAAAATGCCTGACTTCAGTTTATGCGTAATTGAACATACCCACTACTAAAGGGTGCGCAGTGTTATTCTCTTCTGCAGCGCACTCTTCCAGGGTATTTAAGCTCCAGAAGAGAATTGTAATTGCGTTTAATTATTTGAGTAGTTGAATTTATTTATTTGAGTAATTGCGTTTATTTATTTAAGTAGTTACGTTTATTTATTTAAGTAGTTACGTTTATTTATTTAAGTAGTTACGTTTATTTATTTAAGTAGTTACGTTTATTTATTTAAGTAGTTACGTTTATTTATTTAAGTAGTTACGTTTATTTATTTGAGTAGTTGCTGTTTATTTATTTGAGTAGTTGCTGTTTATTTATTTGAGTAGTTGCTGTTTGACGATTACTATCCTAAGCAAGTGTCTCGAGTTTGAATGCAATATTGATGGGTTTGTTTGTTTGTCTGTCTGATTGATTATTTGTTTTGTAACAGTTGGTATCAAGTACGACACAATACAAAAAGATCTTGGAGACAAGGTTTACACTGAAGGACTATATACCGGCCCACCCGGATTTGAGTTCATCATTTTTCCAAATGTCTACACTACATTGATTTACAGCCAGATTAGGGTATGAGCCAAGCTAACAACTCTATAATTAAACAGCCAAACTAACAGCACTCAAACCTACCTCCAGATTAGTGTATGAGCCAAGCTAACAACTCTATAAATAAACAGCCAAACTAACAACAAATTAAGGTATAACCAAACTAACAACACTCAAAATTACCTCCAGATTAAGGTATCAGTCAAACTATTAACATTAACACTTATAATTATAATTACCGCCAGATTCTCTCTCTCTCTCTCTCTCTCTCTCTCTCTCTCTCTCTCTCTCTCTCTCTCTCTCTCTCTCTCTCTCTCTCTCTCTCTCTCTCTCTCACATATACGTTATATTTTCCTACATTTACATATCCTAGAGAACAGAGTTTCAGTTGTTACCCTTAAAATATAAGTTAAATGAATTTAAGCTGTAAACATAATTACTGTTTAAGTAATTAGTTTAAAATTTATTTTTAAAATATTTTATATGTTTGTATTTTAAATAGTACACATTTTTATATTTTAATAATGCAGCATATTTTAAATAATACAGTATTGTTATGATATAAATAATACAGTATAGATATACTTTAAATAATACATTGTAGTTATAAAATAATACAGTGTTCTTATATTATAAATAATATAGTATAGTTATATTATAATATAATACAGTGTTCTTATATCACAAATAATAAAGTATAGCTATACTGTAACTAATACGAGATTAGTTTATAAATTCCTCATAGTCTGCCAGCTAAAGTATAAATCATTTTAATCTCTTGTTCTCAATACATTACCTCTACCAGCTAAAGTAAAAATCATTTTAATCTCTTGTTCTCAATACATTACCTCTACCAGTGCCTAAACAAGGATGCCGTGCCAATCAAAATCGACATGTCCTTTCAGTTCAAGGCAAAACAGGACAAAATTCGAGAAATTGTCATGGACTTTAAAAACTTTGAGGGCTTTAAGACGGTTTTAAAATACACAGGTACACTATGTTTTTGTTCTTTCGAAATCTTGGAATTAATTTTATATTTGGTGTTAATGTTCCTGTTCTGAGCATGATCATTTTTATCACAAAATTTAATACATTTATTTTTAATTCTTATTCTTTCAGTGAGCATTTTTAAATCTGCTCAAACAATGATCTGTATAATAAGTTATTTTTTAAAAAGTGTCGCCTCACACACACACACACACACACACACACACACACACATCCACACTCTAACATTCACAACACACACATATATAATGTAGTGTTACTTTAAATTATTATTGTTAAATAATAATGCAGTGTTTTACCAGAATGATGTCTGTGGTCTGTGTAATTTTTGAAGATTGCGTCAGTGTAACTTCACTGTGTATATAATAATCTTACTGATCTCTAAACAAACACATACACACAACATATATAAAAATATATGTGAGAGAAAGAGAGAGAGATCAGTGATGCATATGGACTGAGCCGTGATATTTTCGGGCCGAGGGTCAGTTTTGGGGTTTGGACATGCCCAGAGGGCCAGATCCACCACCACCCACCCCCGGGTCAATCCCAGGTTAACTTTCGACTTACGCCACTTTGGCCTACGTCGCCATAGCATCCACAGGGCACCATAGGACATAGGTCATAGTTGCTCTTTCGTGCATAGTGTTGTCTTAGTTATCAAAGACGTACTGGCACTTAACGGAGCCTGAAGTGAGACGACTTTGGCTGAACGCAGCCTGAAGTGAGGCGACTTTGGCTGTATGAAGCCTGAAGTGAGACTACTTTGGTTGTACGAAGCCTGAAGTTAGACGACTTTGGCTGTAAGAAGCCTGAGTGAGACGACTTTGAGTACAGAGATACTATCTAGAGATAGAGGACAGGCTATTCAGAGAAAAACACTGTCCAGAGCGAGAGAGACACTATCCAGAGCAAGAGAGACGCTGTCCAGAGAGAGACACTATCCAGAGCGAGAGAGACACTATCCAGAGCAAGAGAGACGCTACCCAGAGAGAGACACTATCGAGAATGAGAGACTATCCGGAGAGAGAGATACTATCCAAAACGAGAGAGACTATCCACAGAGACACCAGTTTAGCTTTTGCAAAGACCAAAGACCGTCGGATTGTTTGCTGTAGATTGTAGAAGATCAGTGGAGTGCACTTAAATTAGCAAGAGTGTTTTCAAGGCAGCACTCATATATTGTTAACATATCCTGATATATTTTAGTGCTTTCGTTTAGATGATAAGAGAATATGAGTAATGTATTAAATAAGATGGGTAATAATTATCTCATTTAAATCGATGGGTTGTTTTGTTTTGTTTTCTTTTCATGAAGGAGAAACAGCACTTCACGAAGCGTGTAGTGACTTCGACACTTCACAGTTCCAGGCAGAGCGCGCCAACTTCCAGCTAACTGTGTCCAGAGTGCTCAGGGAACGCTGTAACAAACTGCAAGCTGACGTCACAGATCTCCAGGTGGGTTATGCGTAGACGTAACCCCTTTTTCTTAAAATAATTCGTTGTTGGCGTCATTTTTCATTTATCTGGAAAATATATTTAACCGATAGGTTCAATATTTAATGGGTCTTTTTTAACTTACACATTTTGTTTGTATAAATGTGTAATTAATTATGTGTGAATGTTTGTTGCAATACAAATACATAATATGAAATATAATCCAGATTATTTTTCGTGGAAGTCTCTGTGATGTTTGTTTGCGAAGTGTGTGTACATTATAATTTTTATGTAATCAGCCATCCGTTTATTGTAAACAGCACTTTTAGATTGATTTCACTGCGATTTTCTGTGCTTTCAGACTTATTATATTTCGGGTATATGAAGTCATTTCCTACTTTGTATGACTTATAAAGTTAAAAATAATAGTCTTTTCCTTCATTTTTTCGTACAATCATTCATTCGTCACTCACTTATTCACTAATCATTGACTTTTACTCTCTGTTCTGTAAACAACAGCCATTGTTCTCTCCTTTTGGAATGTGTACATTCAAGGAAAAATTACCCTGACAACATTTATTGCATTATTTATGTTTGCTTTCTTTTCAACAAACTTAATGATGACATAGGGCTTCACGAGCATAGGAGCCCCTGCTAATCTATGTATGTTTTATTCCTTGAGTTGTTAAGGGGCCCCAGTGCAAAACTTTGCCCGTGGGCCTATAATGCTGTTACGACGGCCCTAAATTAACAGAAACTGATTTGAGAATTCTGTCTTTACCGAGTCTTGTGACTTTATAAAGAATTTTCAGTGAAATATGTATATACAGTGAATATTTGTTCAAAGTATATTTTCTTGTAGATTAACAACATTGAAAGGCCCCAGGAGTACGAGGCTGCAATTCGCAGCAAAGAGAGGGCAAGGGAAGACATCCAGGTACGTTTAATTAGTGACCTCCAGTAATGTCCCCTTACTGAGAATGTACCTTGTAGTTGTTGGGGAGAATGGAATGCAGAGGGTTTGCTTGTTCTGGCTTTCTCCAGTACCAATATATATTTCCGTGCAAGATATTTTCTATTCAGTTTATAATTCAGTACCAGTATGCAATTACATAAATTTCCGTGCAAGATATCTTCTTGCAATTCAATTTAAAATTCAGTGAACAATTTCGAGCTACGACCATATTGCCTCTCTTGTGAATTTCACATCTATTTAATATCCAGGTCGCCAAGAATGAACGACCACGACAACTGACAGAGGCCAACACAACCAAACGGCAGGCAGAATCAGAAGCTCAGATTATCTTGAACAAAGCAGAAAGTGAGGCCAGAATTCTTCGGAACAAGTAAGGAATGGAATAGAAAGTTCAGTGTTTTTGAAACTTTGCGTATTGTTTTTTTTTTTCTAATTAATACAGATTGGTTACCTTTTTTGAATCAGTCCCTCTATGTTATCTCAGTTTTTATTGAAATAATTCCTTCTTCTTTTTTTTACTCAAATTAACCTTTGTTTGAAAGATTTATTTCAAATTATTTTTTGTTCTTTCAGAGCCAAGCCAGAAGCAGAAGTCCTTCATTTTACTCAAATTAACCCTTACATTTGAAATATTTATTACAAATTATTTTTTTTCAGAGCCAAGCTAGAAGCAGAAGCAATATTAATCCAGTATGAAAAGGAGGCAGAAGCTTATGAGAGCATTATGAGCGCTGCTGGATTAAATTTTACACCTGAGGGATTCATCTCATATATGGGTGTACGTCTTATTTCATCAGCCAAAAATCCAGTATACCTTGGCCTGGAAAGTCCCGCCAAGACATCCTACAAGACACCTTGATAGTACTACTTATTTCATCAGCCAAAAATCCAGTATTCCTTGGCCTTGAAAGTCCCGCCAAGACACCTTGAAAGTAGACCATAGCCTCATCCTAAGATCCTTTAACTACACCTTTAACTACACCTTTCACTAAACCTTTTCAATCTTAATGAGACATCCTATAACTAAACCTTTGAAAACATAATAAGACATCCTAAAAATAGACCATCGTCTTCATAATGAGACATCCTATAACTAAACCCTAGACATCATAATATGACATCCTGTAAATAGACCCTAGACATCATATTGAGATATTCTATAACTGAACTTTTGACATCATAATATGAAATTCTGTAAATAGACCCTAGACATCATATTGAGGCATCCTATGACTATACCTTCGCATCATAATGAGATAACTTATCAAATGTACATCATAATGAGACATCCTATAAATACAACCACCACAAGCATCGTGCTAAAGTGTCTTATATATAGATTTGTACATTATAGGAAATCGCCTGATGTGGAGATCTTTGACTTGATAAAACATCTCGTCAATAGTACTGAGACAGTTATCTCATTCCAGCTGAGTTGATCAATAGCTATAAGACTGTGTAATTGAACATTCAGACTTCTTTGTCTTCGAGCAAGACGACCACTATGTTTCTTCTCGTGCCTTTTCATAGAATAGTTTGACCTTGATAGAATGTTAAATTAAGGTTTCATTCCTTCTGTTTCTGGAAAGTCATACAAGGATCGTGTACTCTGTGTATTTGTATAGAAGAATGTTTTAGTTTTCTGTATTATACAAGGATTGTGTACTCTATGTATTTGTATAGAAGAGTGTTTTAGTTTTCTGTATTATACAAGGATTGTGTACTCTGTGTATTTGTATAGAAGAGTGCTTTAGTTTTCTGTATTATACAAGGATTGTGTACTCTGTGTATTTGTATAGAAGAGTGTTTTAGTTTTCTGTATTATTTACAAATAGGTACAAGTCATTATTTTTTTCATTCTTTCTGTCATTTTTTTCAAACTTTAATAGTTAGATATTTTACAAACATTTAACAAATTATTTTAATTAATGTAAAACATTTGTAAGGGCACATCTTGGAGTTTTAAGTAAATGACATGTATCATTTTAACACTTGAATAATAAGTAGATGTAAAATAGCCATGATATGTATCATTTTAACACTTGAATAATAAGTAGATGTAAAATAGCCATGTGTATCAGAATCTTACTGATGCTGCCTTGTTGTTTTGTAGGATTCTAATCTGTCTCTCTTGTGCCAAAAGCTAAATTATAAACGAAAGTAAATTTATTAATAATTTTATCAGCAATCATTGTGACAATCTGAACTGTTGGAATAATATTTGCATTTCCTCTCATGTAGTTTAAAACACAGCACCAGACACTTTACCATAATTTACTTCTGGTAATTCCTTTGAGTATTTATTAGTTTTACTTCACTTTACTGTAATTAGTTCTGGTAATTCCTTAGAGTATTTCTTAGTTTTACTTCACTTTACTGTAATTTACTTCTGATATTCCTTAGAGTATTTCTTAGTTTTACTTCACTTTACTGTAATTTACTTCTGGTAATTTCTTAGAATATTTCTTAGTTGAAAAGAACATAAGCTTATACTGTATATTTTTAAGCGTCTCTTTACATGAGGAAATCATAAACTAAAGTTGATATATACTTAAAAATATCAATAAGAAAATTATTATATAATAAATTATTGTTATCTATATCAAGTACTAACATAAAAATGTTACACATTCCTCAAAGTAGGCAAATGAAATCAATATAAACACTAAGCAACAAATAAGACTGTCACTCTTTGAAAGCTGTTGTTTTACATAAACACTTAGCAATAAATAAGACTGTCACTCTTTGAAAGCTGTTTTACATTAAACACTTAGCAATAAATAAGACTGTCACTCTTTGAAAGCTGTTGTTTTCCATTAAACACTTAGCAATAAATAAGACTGTCACTCTTTGAAAGCTGTTGTTTTACATAAACACTTAGCAATAAATAAGACTGTCACTCTTTGAAAGCTGTTTTACATTAAACACTTAGCAATAAATAAGACTGTCACTCTTTGAAAGCTGTTGTTTTACATAAACACTTAGCAATAAATAAGACTGTCACTCTTTGAAAGCTGTTGTTTTACATAAACACTTAGCAATAAATAAGACTGTCACTCTTTGAAAGCTGTTTTACATTAAACACTAAGCAATAAATAAGACTGTCGTGTTTTGAAAGCTGTTATTTTATATTAAACACTTAGCAATAAATAAGACTGTCATGATTTGAATATTTAAAAAGTTTTCATACACCTAAAAATGCATCTCAGAAAAAAAAATAGAAGGATGAAATGAAAAAGAATTGCATAGAATAAAATGTTTCTGTCTATAATGAATGATTTGAAGTTGTAAAATATATATATATATATATATATACCTTGTTGTATCATTGTAACAATATTTGATAAAAGATTTTTTTTGTTATAATATAGTATTTCTTTATTCTTCATATCTTTATCATTCCGACACATCAGGACTAAGGGACATAATAATGACATGGCTATCATCAGTTAGAAGCAGTTATCTCACTTTGAATGTCTGGAGATATCCGGATACTTCGTTATGTGTATTTTTCTTTTCCTTATTTTAATAACAATTTATGTGCTTAGCTTTTAAACGTGTTTTAATAGTGTTGTTTTTTACTTTGATTTTACAGTTCTAGATTGTGTAAAATCATCAACTCTGGGTTTTGTCTAGAATTTCTATTATGAGCAATATGTACCAAGAGTGAAACTGACATTATTAATATATACTGATGATAAAGATGATGAGTAAATAAATATTATTTAGAAAGAAAGTGTGACAAATGTGTGCAATGACCTGACCATACCTGCCCATTGTCTCCCTTTACATTCACTTTCTTTAGTGTTTTATGGGTGTGTGGATTTTTATGAATGTATAAAATGTAATGCTGCATTCCAATATTTAAAGTTCCAAACTGCTATATAGCAATGCTGAAATTATGCTTATTTTACAAAATAACGTTAAATGAGCAAAGTTTTGGAATTTAGGTAACGACCATCGATCCACCCCACCAAACCCCAACACACACAGAAGTTTTCACTGAGCCTAAATAAAATCATTGTCCTAGATCCGATAGAATAAAACGTATTTCAACCTCGATTAGGAAGCAGAAAAACTCCGCGGTAAGAGTGACGTCACGACAGAAAGGAAATGTGAGGCCAAAAATCAGTAGGTGGATTTGTGACGTCAGAGTAGCCTGTCTTGATTGGTGCGTTCCATCAGCGGAAGCTGAAAGTGTACGTTAAGTAGAAATCCGTTTGGCAGTAAGAATAAGTACTTTAATTGTTCGCACCATTGTAATTTCTGTAACATTATATAAATAAAGTTATTTGTGTGCATTCACTTTCTTTTCAGAGACTGGTAACTAAATAGTTACTTCGCGTCCTGTTACAATTTATTGTTTCAGTTCTGTGAATCCTTGTATTTGTTTCTCTTTCTAAATATGTGTGTGTGTGTTTCTTAGGTCCTGATCGTGTTTCAACTGACATACGGATTAGTTAACTGAAAAGTTATGATAATTTACTCTTTAGTAGATAATTAACTAGAGCTTCTATTTGTATGAAGAGTACTGTTTAGATTCTTGTTTTTTTTTTTATTTCGTCCATTTCAGTCTGGCATTTGCAGACATATTTTTAGTGAAATACATTTTCTTAAAACTTCATAGTCTGAGCTGGCAAACTTTACGCTGATTTTAGTACATCCGACAGTACCCGCAACAATGACTTACTGCTACAACTACTTTTCTCTATTACTACCTAGCACCATTACTGACTACTACTACTTTTCTCTATTACTACCTAGCACCATTACTGACTACTACTACTTTTCTCTATTACTACCTAGCACCATTACTGACTACTATTACTGCCTAGCAATATAGCTATTGACCTGAGAAATAATACTACGGCTATAAGCAAGTACTACTATTACTATTTCAAATTGTTTAAGTAATAATTATATTCTGGTCATTAAGTATTTGTATCGGTATCTTGTGTGTTACACGTGAAAGTGGTAATGCTAGAAGTTAAAACAAAAATTATTAAAATTTAAAGGATGACAAAATCACCAACCGTTTTGCAATCATTTTAATAGCCAATTACTTTGATGTTTATTGTTGAAACAGTCAAAATAACATTCTATCGTATTAGAAAGAGAAATTAATATGAAATATGTATATTGACAAAACACATGCTGAGTCAGCGAATTAGTTGTAATGACAAAATATTTCAAGGCTAGCACATTGACGATACTGCGACTTGAATGTAAACCCTTAGCAACATCACTATAAGGCCACATAGTGTACTCCAACATCACTATAAGGCCACTTGTACTCCAACATCACTATAAAGCCACATAGTGTACTCCAACATCACTATAAGGCCACATAGTGTACTCCAACATCACTATAAGGCCACTTGTACTCCAACATCACTATAAAGCCACATAGTGTACTCCAACATCACTATAAGGCCACATAGTGTACTCCAACATCACTATAAGGCCACTTGTACTCCAACATCACTATAAAGCCACATAGTGTACTCCAACATCACTATAAGGCCACTTGTACTCCAGCTCAGTGTTGATGTGTACATTATACTGATACAAACTGCGAATTGCATAATTATTGATTTGTCAGTTCCACTAAGCCAGATTAATATATTATGTATGCTGCGTACGTCTATGTGTGTGTGCACGTGTTCGTGTGTGATTTATAAACGGTCCATTATTAGTCATCTTGACTTAGGTTTGGTTGTTTAATTTGTTTATCACTTCAAAATCATGCCTCTAGTTGCCAATGTGCCGCTTGACAGCTATAAAGTCGAGAATAATCTCAGGGAGTACTCATTTAACATGAATCTGTATTATTCCCCCTTGTTGACCTAGAATTAACAGCTGTTTAAATAGAATCTGTATTATTCCCCCTTGTTGACCTAGAATTAACAGCTGTTTAAATAGAATCTGTATTATTCCCCCTTGTTGACCTAGAATTAACAGCTGTTTAAATAGAATCTGTATTATTCCCCCTTGTTGACCTAGAATTAACAGCTGTTTAAATAGAATCTGTATTATTCCCCCTTGTTGACCTAGAATTAACAGCTGTTTAAATAGAATCTGTCCTGCATCATACTCGAGAGCGTATCAAAGACATCTGAGAAAACGTGTCTGGAAATGGCAGACGTCGAGTATTTCTTTTGTTCCAGTCACCCGGGGTAAGGGAGACCACTCAGTCTATATTTGTTTAGAAGAGTGTTTTGTGTGATTCAAGCCAGGTGCAGAGCCGACCAGTCCAACTCAGCCTTCGGGCGATAAGTGTAGAGTTCGCATACTTCAATTGGCTACAAACGAAAAGGTCTGTGAGTGAGTCTAATTTTAAACCTCGGACTTAGTGAGCGCTGTTTCAAGCCAAATCAAAACCCAGCAGCATCGGTACCGATCTACACCTGTACTGACTGACTCACGTCACAACAATTTCAGCGGCAGTTTCCGCGCAGCCTGTCGGGTAATGAATATGAAAATGAACTCGAGAGCATCGTCCAAAGACAAAAAAAGCGCGCTGTTTATCTAGGCTACGTAACTAAGTAGCTTTCTTTCTAGTTTACTAATTTGAGAGGAGTTGCAGAGTGTTTTAATTTTTCACTGTTTCTCTAGCTTTAGTCGTTCTGATTCAGTTCTGCCTGATTAGCCATCATTGCTGATGAGTGTCTGGGTTCGGTTCCTAACGCATACATTACTGTAAGATTTTAAATGCTACCATTTCAGGGATTTGTTTCCCGCCCTCAAAGTTAGCAGTATGAACAGATAAAAATATTTTTCTTTTAAATAATTAATTAAGGCTATGATGGGTTAACCCCAGTCGATCATACAAACACAGAAAAAGTGTAAGGCTATGATGGGTTAACCCCAGTCGATCATACAAACACAGAAAAAGTGTAAGGCTAGGATGGGTTAACCCCAGTAGATCATACAAACACAGAAAGAGTGTAAATTTATGATGGGTTAACCCCAGTAGATCATACAAACAGAAAACCCTTTGTGCTAAATCTATCTAGTGTCCTAACACAGAAAAGTCATTAAAATGCTGAAGGCAAACCTTTACGTTAATCTGTCTTGTATCCTAGAGGCTGGTGCTTTATATTACATTTATTGCCTGCCTGTCCTAATAACCGCAGGGGGCAATCCTCTTAACTCTCTCGTGTGTCCTAACACAGAAATTGTTAATGCTAAAGCCAAATCTTTATGTCAGCAACTCACAGCATCAGATAGCATGCTGTCTGAAAAACATAAATAGTTTTTTATATATAATGATGCTTTAAAATATTTTCACACTCCTAAAAGAATTGTTATCATCTCCACTCTGACATCTGCGTTCCTGCGCAAAATCACTCATCTCTACAGGAAGAATTATTAACTTCTTCGTTAACGAGTACAGAAAGTATTGTATGTGTCTCTACAACTTGTGTTAATAATGTATTCTTGATCTTGGATTTCTACAAATAATGTATTCTTGATCATGGGTCTCTACAACTTGTGTTAATAATGTATTCTTGATCTTGGATCTCTACAACTTGTGTTAATAATGTATTCTTGATCTTGGATCTCTACAACTTGTGTTAATAATGTATTCTTGATCTTGGATCTCTACAAATAATGCATTCTTGATCTTGGGTCTCTACAGCTTGTGTTAATAATGTATTCTTGATCTTGGATCTCTACAACTTGTGTTAATAATGTATTCTTGATCTTGGATTTTTTTTTTCTTAGACTTTTGAAACCACGGGTTGACGAGAGTGTATGAGACCGAACTTAGGTGTTTACAATATCAATGATCGTAGAGTGTAACATTGGATAGAAAACATACCCTTTTCGACAAATAAAATAAACAATAAAACACCCCTTATTATAATACTTTCACGACTCATGATTGATATCACGTTCATCAAAAAACCTTCTCTACTTTTTGAAGTAGAGTATAAGGATTATACTTCATTAAATCTCACCTATGTCAGTATGCTCTCCACCAAACAAATTTATCACTTGGGGGAGGGGGGGAATGGTTCGTGTTTTTCTCTCTGATTCTCCTCAATTTCTCTTTCTTTCCATTTGTTCGTTGCACAATTATTGCGTAAATCCATCAGCACTTCCTCGTTCCAGAAAATCGATAGATAACTGGACCTGGACCTGGACCTGGACCTGGACATGTTCAAGCATTAAGTCTTAAGGCAGGGATTTTTCTTTTTCTTCCCACGCCTCACTCTGAGACTTTTGTCGGCCCCAAATGAATTTGGAAAATGGCGTGTGCGGCTAGACTGGGATATCGATCAGCTTGAATTTCTACAGAAGACTGAAACAAGAGAAAAAAAGAATTGTTGTAAGGAGTAGTGGGGGGGGGGGGGTGAGGTAGTGGAAGAGAGGACTGGTTATGGAGGCAAGAAGTGTCTGTCTCCATCTAACGCCCGCCAAGAGGAATTGTTGCTGATTTCTAGAAAAGATTTCATGCAATAATGTCGCACAGCCCGGTCAAGATTGGCCTGTAAGTTGAAAGGTTATGGAAGCGTGCGGTCATTTGGCGTCAGTAGATACGCTATTCAGTCCCATCACAACACTGTTCGTTCTCATGAAACAGTTATCTGTGTGTACGCGTGCGTGTTTTCCTTCCCAAGAAATGGTGGGCCTGCTAGAAGCAAATAAAAGTATGCGTACGATACTGCTTTTAAATTGCAGCCTATAGCCCAAAGTTCAATCATTCAATCTGTCCTATAGCCCAAAGTTCAATCATTCAATCTGTCGAACTATTTTGTATTTAAGAATCATGATGTTAGATCCTTTAATTTCTTCCCTGGTTTTTTTTTTTTTTTTGGGGGGGGGTTTGTGTATTAAGGAGTGTGTATTTTTGTGATTAAGGACAGCCCTGCAAGACAGTAGAGAAAGAGAATGGGGAAAAACGAAGACAAAAAGAACAATAGACCTCTAGGCTACTTGATGCTGTCAAAACATAGAGAGCATCCAGAATGCAAGTCTGCGACTCCTGATACTGCTGAAATGCTGTTTCGCATGGCACCAGTGACACCCCACAAAAGCAAACAAGTATGGCTGATCGCCCCTGTCTGATTAACCCTGGGTTCGTTGTGGCTGGCGATGAGTGTGGAGCACTGCAAAGTGCCAAGTCTGTTTTTTCAGACGCGATGATTCTGGAAGGCATGTTTTAAAAGATTCCTTTTCTCTTTTCATTTTTGTTTCATCTTCTTTCACTTTGCAAGAGTCGCGAAGGCAAACCTTTATAACCTGGCCCTGTGGAGAGACTTGAGACGGAAGACTTACAGCGCCACTTTTCAAGTGAAATCTGTGACGTATTTTCTATGCAATATTTCATTTAACTACAGGATACGTTCATATACTGAAACGAATAATGAAATTATAATTATTAACGCAGAACGAAGGAAAAAAGCACTTCATTGAGGTCTGAATCATGAAGCATTATATATTATGTCCAGTCAATAGTATAAAATGGCTGTACTCTAACATACACATACACACACACACACAAACACATACACAAATACACATACACACTTAATGTATACATTGACAATCACGTAGACTAATTTACATTCACACATACAAACGCGCGGGCGCAAAACACGAATTACACACACACACACTTACAGTCACAAATTTCACTAAATCAGTAACAATTTTCATAATCTCCCTTGCAAAACACGTTTCTGTAAATCAGAGTTTTCACACAATCTCCTTCACAACACACGTTTCACTAAATCACTAAACAGTTTTTACACAGCCTCTCTCGCTTCAGTTTTAGCGAGACAACAAAACAGAGTTCAACAGACTCCTTTAAGTTGCATAAATATCTCTCCAGTTGTCTGTTTGTGCTTTTATTTATCTATCCGTTTGTCTCTCTCTCTTTCTCTCTCTCTCTCTATCTATCTATCTATCTATCTTTCTTTCTAGCGAAGATGAATGGACATAATGTTAAATCCTTTAACATACTCAGGCATTCTGATTCAGGCACTTGTCTGTGACTCTTTTCTGAGAGCCACAACACCACAACAAAGATCTACTAAATCATTCGGTGTAGTCTTGTATTTGCAATCAGTTGTGAACCAGTTCCTGGCATCGTTTCAACCCTTATAGCTTATTGGCACGGTTGGAGAGTCCCGGAATTTAACATAGAAGCGTGAAGTTTCAGGAACTGTTAATTGAACATCGACCCACTGAACAAGCATCAGAGGCATCGGTTGAAGACCTTTCGCAAACTGTTGATTCGAAAGTTTATATATATATTTTTTAATCTGGATGGCGCGATGGAGTGATTTCCCCTTGAAAAATGGGGATGTATCCACCCTATTAAACTATTTCAATTTTCTGCCTAACCTTTAGATTATAACTATCATCAAATGTGGAATATAAACAAAGGTGATATTGTATAGTGATAATTTTATTTGTAAAATGTTAACTTTTTACTTCGTGTTCTCAAAAGTTTTCAGTCATTTTCTTTTTAATAAAATAAATAAAATGATCTTCAATGAAGTAACTTTTTTCAAAAATTATTTTAAATAAACTCTTTATCAGTGGGATGTTATTTCTCCTATTTATGGATTTTATAGCTACTTTTAACTCACTGTTCTATAAAAACTCAACTTAAAAACAAGCATCGCCTCATCACGAGTAAATAATTGTCATCCTCATCTCGTCAAATGACTTATCGTATTCTGCAGTCTGTGACCATCACATTTTCTTTTTTGCAGAAATATTGTCTCGATGAAACTGTTTATTGTTTTGTTATTCTCATTTCTCTCTTTTAGTTTGATGAGATTCCGTGTGCAATATTTGGATCGTCTCAACTAAGGAGGTTCTGTTGAACAAAGAATGTGAGAAGCAGTGTTCCATGACAAGGTGATGAACATCGATGATGGGAAGAATGGAAAGGTCGTAGAAAGATAGACAGATAGATAGATAGATAGATAGATAGATAGATAGATAGATAGATAGATAGATAGATAGATAGATAGACAGATAGATAGATAGATAGATAGACAGACAGACAGATAGATAGATAGATAGATAGATAGACAGACAGATAGATAGATAGACAGATAGATAGATAGATAGATAGATAGACAGACCGGCAGGCAGGCAGACAGACTGACAGATAAATAGACTGTTAGCCTATCGTTATTCTCCATTAAAAAGCCCATTTCTCTGGAACATTGTCCAACACAGCTATAAGAGAAAGATGATGAACACTCAGAATAAGGATTCACACTCCCCAAGCACCTGGGCAAAGAACACAGGACGACGACCCATTTTTCATTTGTATTCCGCTGGTGCCGTTATCGACCCAATGTCGCTGTCGACATAAGAAATGTCCTGCGGGACAGAGAGAATAATTATGGCTGACAGACAGTTTGACAGTCAGGGGAGGTATATGCAGAAGAACAAAATAATAAATAAGATGTCAAGTACAGCATGACATGGCTGCGTTCAAAACGAGAGTTTAACGGTCGACTGTGTCCGATGTTGACGCTAATAAATGGAATGTAGAGAACAGCACGAAATGGTTGCGTTCAAAGCACAAATCAGAGTAACATGCTTTGTAGCAAATGTGCCGAAACTGATATGCTAGCACGTCATGACAACTCCTCGTGTCCAATAGGAATTGCAGCATTTTAAGAATCTAGTGTCTGTCATTTACTCTCTCGATCCCTTCACGGTCTTTTGTTAGTAAGTTTTTTTCTTTATAAGGGACCGCTCTACCATTGTTCACATTAATCGAAATTCAAATCAGTTTTCTTTGAACCTGGATGGGCTGACTCACTTTTCTTATTTCATTTTCTTAAATTAATTTTGCGCGCGCGAGTTTTGTGTTACTTTTCACTATTGTTTCTTTTTAGTTGACTAAATATAACGATTTTAGAGTTTGGATTGGGGGTGCAACCACTATTCGATAATCAAACTGTAAACCTTATGGACTTAATGTGATCGTTATCGTCTTATGCTCGGTTTACTGATCTATGAATCATTTTGGAAATTGAAACTACTGATCTATGAATCATTTTGGAAATTAAAACTACTGACCTGTAACAGAGTTTTACATATTATTCACATCATGCTCGAAATTATTTTTTTTAAAATAAAATCTTTCAAACGGCTGAATAAGAATGATGTACAAGTGTGCATAAATACTTGATTGTTAACATTTTGCATAAATTCCTTTTTTTTTTTAAATAAAAACCAAAATCCTATATTTTCATTAGTATTTGCCATATTTTTTCTGTTCTTTCTTTTTTGTTTTTTGTAATTCGTATTACAATGTGTTCGTGTCTTTCCGAAATGCTCGTGTCTTTCCAATTTGCACAGCACTAACTTTTAGTTGAAAAACACAACACTCTAGCTGGCTAACACTATATACGGTTTTATTAAGAACACAGGTGTTTATAATAAGTCAAAGATGAGGAATTAAGGACGTTAACAAAGCACTAGGGCATGTATGCAAAACCCAGTACAAGATAACCCCGCGCTCCACAATAGCCTCCCTTTTAGTGAGCGTACAAAACTGTTTGAATGTTGCTGGTTAGTTAACTTGGAATGAGAGGAGTGTGCTAATTTAGAAAGAAGGGTAAGGTTTAACCCGGCCAGGAAATACTAACGCTTCTTTCTCATCCACACAGCCTCATTCGTTCAGCAAGCAATTCAATCTGCAAACACGCGATGACACGTCGACCCTTTAAGCCGCTTGATTGGCAATTATAGCTGAAAGCTTACAACCAAAAAGTGGGTCAATTAATTACGCTATCAATGAGCAGTTCGTCCCTTGTTAACAAAAGATGCTTGAGGTCGGTAGTGTTACTCCGAGTCGGATTGCAATTATCATCATTAAGTGGTACGAACTAAGTGCCACCAGGCAAATAACAAGGGCAAATATATGTGTCAAGGTTATTTAGCTCAGTCGATTTGCGGCTAGGCTCGTGTCCTAGAGGGATAAGAAGTATTTTAATTTGAAGCACGAAGATGACGTCACACAAATCAAGCCACGACCAATAAATAATTAATACGGAACGATGAAAGATTGGGAGTAAAAAATGAGAGCCCCACCCACCCTTCGTCTATTCAGATAAGATGATCAAACATCAAAAAGCTTATTCGTTTTACTGTTCGTGTCATTGCTATTAATAACGAGCTCGTCCTGTTGGAGTCTTTTGCAATTGTGCTTTGTAAATACCTTTTACAAGTTAGTACTTTGCAATGACATTTTTAAAAGTTTATTATAAATTACAATTTTGAGACATTACATCTTTCTTGTCGTTGTTTAATCCATGAGAAAATTTTGACGTCCGACTTTGTATAACCGTTTTAGGAAAAGATTTTTAAAAGTTGATGCTTAACTGCTGGCTCTAACCCAATAACAAATTCAACCCCAGGGCTGTTGATTTGTGCAGCGAAGTTTCTTATATGTGTACTTCGAGAATAACTTAAATAAGGAAACTTGCATAACACACAAGAGCAGCATGTGTACACGGCATCAGCAACAACAGAAACACACACACACACACACACACACACACACACACACACACACTACACACGCGCGCACTCACAAGACTAGGTAAGGATTTCATCGTTTATGTTGTGAGCTTTGTTCCGGGGTAAGAGTGGGAGTTAAAATTTATAAATAATTCACTCCAAAAATTATAAATGTCACAGAAAATCCTCCCACCCACCCCGCGCGTCAGAATCAGTAACATATTTCCGTTTTTCAGTGCTGAAATTGTGCACATCCAAAATAGTTTCTTGTGGGCACACTTTATTTTGGTCCGAGTGGTCAAGCAAAAACCGGTCAGTTAACAGCGATTTTGACATTTATTTTCTGGCCCTCATATAGTGGCCAAGCAAAAACCAGTCAGTGAACAGCGATTTTGACATTTATTTTCTGGCCCTCATATAGTGGCCAAGCAAAAACCAGTCAGTGAACAGCGATTTTGACATTTATTTTCTGGCCCTCATATAGTGGCCATAGTGTTTCTGATGACATTGCATCATCTTAGCGTCCCTAAAAATCTGTAGATGGCATTGCATCATCTTAGCGTCCCTAAAAATCTGTAGATGACATTGCA
Organism: Sinotaia quadrata; assembly: GCA_028829895.1. Lineage (NCBI taxonomy): Eukaryota > Metazoa > Mollusca > Gastropoda > Architaenioglossa > Viviparidae > Sinotaia > Sinotaia quadrata. Next base: position 2,441,567 of record CM054182.1, read on the forward strand.
TCATCTTAGCGTCCCTAAAAGTCTTAGATGACATTTACATCATCTTAGCGTCCCTAAAAGTCTGTAGATGACATTGCATCATCTTAGCGTCCCTAAAAATCTGTAGATGATATTGCATCATCTTAGCGTCCCTAAAAGTCTGTAGATGACATTGCATCATCTTAGCGTCCCTAAAAATATGTAGATGACATTGCATCATATTAGCGTCCCTAAAAATATGTAGATGATATTGCATCATCTTAGCGTCCCTAAAAATCTGTAGATGACATTGCATCATCTTAGCGTCCCTAAAAATCTGTAGATGACATTGCATCATCTTAGCGTCCCTAAATGACCTTGACGAGTGAACGTTCATATACCGATTGCGATTTGCCTGATCACACAGCTCGATACACTCAGTGGCTTGGTCAAAGAGGCGAACACAAAAATAATTTCAAGAGTCGCAGAATTATCTGTTCGCACTGGTTAAATCCGCAGATTGGTGCGTTGGATTACTGCTAACGATGTGCGTGAATTTAATTACACTTCACTTTCGCCGCCAGCTTGTCTGCACGAATACCCAGATTAAATCACCTCTCTTTGACACTCTCATTTGCAGTCTGAGCAGGTAAAACCTTGCAGATAACCTCGCCTATCCGAAAAACAAACGATTTCATTTGCTGCAGGCAAGTGTACGAGCGACAAGACAACAATGCAATTGTAAGAGACGGAAGGGTAAATTTAAATAAAACCACGAGAACCTGTTTAGTCAGTGTTCCAAAGGTTACTTTCAACTCTGGGAACACATTGATGAGTTGTACAAAGATTGGTTTCAATCCGCATTTCCCGTCTGCCAATTGTTTACGTTAAGCCACCTGATTTGAATCAGTAATTTCGTCAATGAAACTCGGTGTGTTTCTTTTATAATTATTTATTAGTTTATAACGTTTACACGAGAGACTAGGTGACGAAAAGGAGCACAAGTGAAAAATTGAGAGAGAGGGGGGGAGGGAGGGAGGGAGGGAGAGAGCCAGTGTGAAGTTTTGTTGGGGACTGGAACAAGATATTCATTTTCCCCCACCTTGGGCTCCCCGGTAAGGCTAGCCCCAAAACATACCTGGCTGGTCACACATGTTAGAAAGAAGGAGGGCAGGTGGGATAGAACAGAAGAATGAAATACTAGAATAAAGCTCCGAAACCCCTGATACACAGTCAGGATTATTTAATTATGGCGACAGACTAATTACACACAACCTAGGTCATGCCAACATTAGTGATATATTTAAAAAGGAAATTAAATGAACTGCGGGTTACGTATACTTCAACAAAGTGGAAAAGATAATGGGAAATGTAGAACTATGTGATTTCCTTAATAAAAGAAAATATTTTGCTGTTGAAACATGGAAGCTGCTAGTCGTATGGCCAACTTAAGCACCTGGCGTTGTTGTCGAGTGTTCTAGTGGGTCATTACAGCAGTTGGCAGATGTGTGACCATCGAACTTTGCTCCTAGCCGTAGTCTGCTCAGCTCAGGTGTTGCTTTCATGGCTCAGCGATCGTCAGAGGTTCAGCATCCTCACGATAAGGTGCCGATCTTTGGCAATATATATATACAGCAAACAGTTTCCTGGTGCATTAATTACTGGCCAAAACATTATGGCTGCTGCATTAATTACTGGCCAAAATAGTATGGCTGCTCATATGATATATGCATCTATGGTACAAGGGTGCTGGTCTGCAGGCAGCCCCAAACTGACACATTCTTCTCACGCTGTCAAGCAGTGCTTTGAATGGTTGGTTTGAAATACTAATTAGGACACCATTAGCCCAAACGTAAAGGTCAACTGTCCCTTGGAGAGTTTGGTAGTAGACTACTTTTAGTGTAAAGTAAAATTTAGATACATAATGTCATTGCCTAAATGCCAGACTGAAACTTTTAGTGTAAAGTAAAATTTAGATATATAATGTCATTGTCTAACTGTCAGAGTGAAACTTTTAGTGTAAAGTAAAACCATCCATTATGCTTACACACACCACAACAGATGTTTCCACATCTTTTCGGTTGTTCAGGTTTACAATCAGTGAACACGTGAAAGGTAACTAACTGAAAAGGCTACTCGCTCACTGCAAAATATAATTAAGGAGCAAACCTAAGTTTCCAGTTTATCACAATATAACTCCATTCTATCATACATTCCATTCTCAACTTACAATTTCCTGCAACAGTATTTATTAGCATGATACACTCACACAGCAAAATAAATACAGTATATCAAAGCAGTGACAAGTGTCAATACACTAAGTGCAAGCAGCTTAGGTCAAACATTTGTAGAAATAAAAGTCAATTCACATAGTACATCTCTACACAAGTATAACAATAGCGAAATTATATGAAATATTTCTAAGTCCATTCTCTCTCAATCAGTCAGTTTAACTCACCATCAAGCTAACAGCTGCCTTTCAGAATGAGACTTTCTTCTTGCCACTCCAAAATCAAAGTGATCAGAGAATAGATCAGAGAATAGAATTTTATTATGGCAAGTAAACGTTTTAATCTCAACCCATTGGCTGGTCTCGTTCTTGTAAATCATAACCATTGGATAATAATAAACTACTCACTCAGTTTGCATCATGTCAGCAATCTAGAATATTCTTGCCTCAAGCTGTTTACTTCAACTCAGACACTTTCAAAAAGGCCGCCATAAGGATTGCCCAAGATCGGGCTTCTCTGACAATTTAACAATTTATATAACAGTTAATTTTAAAAATAGAGAAAGGCAAATTTACTCTGCAACAAGTAATGATAATATTAGTATCAGTAGTGATAGAAGTAACAGTAGTGATAGTAGTAACAGTAGTGATAGTATTAGTATCAGTAGTGATAGTAGTAACAGTACTGATAGTATTAGTATCAGTAGTGATAGTAGTAACAGTAGTGATAATATAATCAGTAGTGATAGTAGTAACAGTAGTGATAATATTAGTAGTGATAGTATAATCAGTAGTGATACTAGTAACAGTAGTGCTAGTATCAGTAGTGACAGTAGTAACAGTTATCAGTGGTGGTAGTACTAGTATCAGTAGTGATAGTACTAGTATCACTAGTGATAGCAGTAACAGTAATGATAGTACTAGTATCAGTATTAGTATTAGATAGTATTAGTATCAGTAGTGATAGTATTAGTATCAGTAGTGATAGCAGTAACAGTAAATTATAGTATTAGTATCAGTAGCGATAGTAGTAACAGTAAATTATAGTATTAGTATCAGTAGTGATAGCAGTAGTAACAGTAGTGATAGTATTAGAATCAGTAGTGATAGCAGTAGTAACAGTAGAATTAGTATCAGTAACAGTATTATAACATTAGGTTTTATTATTATTCTCAACACTACATCTTAAATACAGAAAGAATAATGTTGTTACCATCATTGCTGCCAGTGTTAATACTGTATTATATAATGTTAATTAGTTGTTGTTTTTAAAACAAATATACTCTGAAGAAAACTTTGAGCCCTTGCCGTGCATAATCACACATCGTTATTGAGAAAGATAAGTCTTTACCTTGATGTATGCACAAGCACATCATGCTCTTAGTTACTCATTGCCTGTTTTAAAGCAAAATAATGTTTTTTCTTCTAGCTAGTGAAGTGCGATCTATCGATCCTCACTGTAATAAGGACACGAGAGAAACTATTTGATATTTACTGGCATCGGCTTGAAACGATCTGCTTGTCTGATATAGTGTTGGTATAAAATCATTTACTACTATGGTAATTCATCAAGAGTCAACAGGGCATTGCTGTAAAATCCTAATTCGGTATTTACTAATAGCCACTAATTCTGCTGTAAAATCCTAATTACCATATGACATCAAGTATAACCCAGCCGTATGTCAATTAAATGCATTATCCTTATAAGGGAGACAACTCAGATTACATGCCCGGAGTCAGGTCATCTTCGACTGGAACGTATGCTTTCCAGAAAAGATTTCAATACAGAAGTCTAGCTAAATAGTGTCGCGGGAAAGGGAAATAATCGCGGCCAAGAACGGTAAGCACGCGCATGAACAGTAATTTTAATGTTACCCTCAAGTTTATATTTTCCCTCAATTTTAAATCTCTCTCCGTAAACAGTTCTTTCCAGGGACAGCCTCCTGTTCTTTTATAGAGGGCGCTGGTTTGTTTCAGTTTATTTGGTTGCCATTTATTGCGGTAGGCCTGCTGTGACGTGCGAGCGAGTGTAGACATTTACACTCAGGCACTGGATGTAAATACCAGTGAGCAGAGATTCACAGGGGACTAGGCATCAAATAGAATTGCCATACCACGTTTGACAGTAACATTTCGTGACTGATGGGAGTCTCTCTCTCTCTCTCTCTCTCTCTCTCTCTCTCTCTCTCTCTCTCTCTCTCTCTCTCTCTCTCTCTCTCTGCCATGGTCTAAGGAACACATGAATATTTTCCTTCATTTGAAGTTGTTATATCCTTTCAAAAGGAATTTTATGATAGGTATGTGAATATATGACAAGAGTTACTATGTGAATGCATATAACTAGATTTCTTTTAACAGTAATTGTGAATGTATAAGACAAAATTTTCTTACGACAGTTTATGTGAATATATATAATTCGACTTTTTTAGGACTGTTTAGGTGAATGTATATAATTAGACTCTCTTATGAAAGTTTGTGAATTTGTTTATAACTAAACTGTTTTATGAATGTATATAATTAGACTTTCATACATCAGTTTATGTGAATGCATAGGACTAGATTTTCTTATAACACTTACGATCGTATAAGAAATTGCTATGACAATTAACTCTTACGACAGGAAATTCTTATGTCATCTTATGGCAAGAATTTATAATGACGGTTATCTGAGTAACAATATATTTCTACGACAGTTAACCTTGCTTGTGACAAGACATTCGAATGACATAAATTTACTCAAGAAACCAATTAAACATCAAGCAGTTTTAGTTTAAGTGAAAGTGTATCAAATTGTCAAGTTAGATAGTATTTAGTAATAATGTTTCAATTAGTAAGTTATACATACGTTTTAATCAACAGGTAATAAATAAATTTCAATCAGTAAATACTAACGCTCTACAGTCATCTGTTACATTCTTTAAATACTTGCTATAACAATGAAACATTTCATTTGCTTGTGCTGTAAGAATGTTTGTGTAGAAATCGTGTGTACCATTTTCTTAGCTCCAGTTCAAAGATGATTGCTTGTAGCTTGTGCTTAATAATTGTATTACGTTGTCCACTGTTATGTATGGTTAGGACAATGAGCAAGCCGGCTGTCATGTGACGTCATCACAGTGCTCCTGGGACTGTACAGTTTAGCAGTGAAATCAAAATTGCATATCACTTACATTTCTAGTCAGTCACACTTACTTTGAAACTATGAATGTTCTATAGCGGTTTTGTTTTTGTTATTTTTGCTGGAAATATTTCCAGTCAATATTTTATAGTAGTTTTCCGTGCTGGAAATATTTCCCGCCAATATTTTATAGTGGTTTTCCGTGCTGGAAATATTTCCAGTCAATATTTTATAGTAGTTTTCCGTGCTGGAAATATTTCCCGCCAATATTTTATAGTGGTTTTCCGTGCTGGAAATATTTCCAGTCAATATTTTATAGTAGTTTTCCGTGCTGGAAATATTTCCCGCCAATATTTTATAGTGGTTTTCCGTGCTGGAAATATTTCCAGTCAATATATCAATAGCAAAATGCATGAAATATTTCTAAGTCCATTCTCTCAATCAGTCAGTTAATTCACCATCAAGCTCACAGCTGCCTTTCAAGACCAGACTTCTTTGCCACTTGAAATTCAAGTGAACACAGTAGAATTCTCTAAAGCAGGTAAACGTTTAGATCTCAGTCCATTGGCTGGTCTCGTTCTCATAAATCATAACCATTGGATAATAAAAACTATTCACCCATTTGGGATGGTTTGCATTACATCAGCAATTTATAGCATATTCTCAAATCGAATGTTTACTTCAACTCCGACACACACAAAAATACCGTCATAAGGAGTGCCCAAGGTCGGATTACTCTGATAATTTAACAATTTATATAATAATTAAATTTTAAAATAGGGAGAGGCAAACTTACTCCACCACACTTCAAAACTGTGAATACTTATCAGCCTTTTTGTGCTGGAAATATTTCTAGTCAATGTTGTACAGCGGGTTTTTAGTGCTGGAAGTATTTCCAGTCAATGCTTTACAGCGGGTTTTTTGTCCTGGAAGTATTTCCAGTCAATGCTTTACAGCGGGTTTTTTGTCCTGGAAGTATTTCTATTCAGTCACACTTTCTTCGAAACCGTCAATGTTGCACATATTGAAATATTTCCAGTCAATGTTGTATAGTGGTTTTTAGCTGGAAATATTTCCAGTCAATGTTGTATAGCGGTTTTTAGCTGGAAATATTTCCAGTCAATGTTGTACAGCGGTTCTTAGCTGGAAATATTTCCAGTCAATGTTGTACAGCGGTTCTTAGATGGAAATATTTCCAGTCAATGTTGTACAGCGGGTTTTGAGATTAAGTATTTCTAATCCATCACACTTACTGACGTGTGTTCAGAATTTGGCTCCTGCTTAACTCACTCCAGGTTAAGGCTATCTGTTACATTCCAGAACTCTGCTGTTCATTGATTTACTAGTCTTTTTTCATCCTAGACTTAGCTGTCAGTCAAATAACTTCAGTCAGCAATACAGCTGGAGATCCTGTAAGTAAAAGTATCTATCCCACTGGAGAATACATACTCTAGAATCGTCATCACGTGTGGAGACAACATACTGCAAGGTATATTTGGAGAGTATAAATATAAACGTATTGACTCTCTTCAATTTGTGTTCACTTAATAGAGTAACTCTCAGAAATACTAACAGCAAGTTCTAGCACTGCGTGTTGTGTCTTTGTAACAGTGCTATGTCGTTGTTACAAGTCTGTTAGCCAGTGGCTTCAATCTGCACTTTAGTTACTTATTAAACATCACCAGTTTATTCCTCAGACTCCTCTATTTATTTTATCAACTATCTACACCTGTCTAGGTGTGATTGAGTGTGAATGGGAACAGGTGAGAGTGGAGTGAATATAGCAATTGAAACCATCATCAAAATTGCATTCGTCCACACATGTATGCAGGAATAAACAGTGTGAAGCTAAATAAAAATAAGAAGTATTTGACCTAAAACGACTATGATTAACTTAGCGTCCCAGTGGGGTGCAAGAGGTGTGTGTATGGGGGTTGGTGGTGGGATTCGCAACGTTAAACATGTACTCAAAAGCCACTCATATGTGCATTTTTGATGACTTGGGGGGAGGGGTTCTTTTAAATGTACTGGGATGAAAATGGACACGATTTCTTAGTAATCTGACAGTGTTTGTTAATAGATAGGGTGGTTAAAAATAGGGTGGTTAAAAAATAGGAGGAAGAGGAAAAGTGAGGGAAGTCTAATTGGTAAAACATTTTATATGAGATGCGTTGCTAGTGTAGTTACACATCCCCCCTTCTCCTTCGAGAAACAGAGTGAAGGTTGTTCAGTCGGTTAGCGGACTGTGGAAGGGTGAAAGGTCACAAATAATTGGGAAGAACTGTATCGGGTGTAGGAAGTGAGGCGATAATATACCTATGGGGCGTTACTTGTTAGATGAAATGATGTGATATGAAGTGAAGCGAGGCGGGTCAGGTATAATTGGAGGGATTGGTTTTTAAATGAAGCACGTCATGCACGTGTTTCTCGTTATACGGACTGGAATGACACGAAGCCGTCATGCAAATTCACTCTGTGGTGTTACTTGCATTGTTATAACAAAAGTAACGTGTTTGACTTGAGTCTGTAAGACCAGTTTGCTCACGTGACGTTACTTGCATTGTTATAACAAAAGTAACGTGTTTGACTTGAGTCTGTAAGACCAGTTTGCTCACGTGACGTTACTTGCATTGTTATAGCAAAAGTAACCTGTTTGACGTGAATTTGTAAGATCAGTTTGCTTTGCGTGACATCATTTGCATTGTTATTGGAAAGTAATTTGTTTGACGTTATAGTGTTAAGACCAGTTTGCTCACGTGATGTTACTTGCATTGAATGCTATAACCATATGATTGCATTGGTGTCTTATTTTATGTTCAGTTTAGTTCCCAAAATTATTGCATGTAGTAAACATAAACTAATTTTAGTTTATTTTGTGATTTTTCTCGTGATATGAAAAGAACGCAAAATTATTTTTAAAATTTAATTTATTTATGTGATACTCATAATTGCTTAGATGTGTAAACGCGTACTTGTTTAGTGATAACACGTCAGATTCATACACATTTTTCTGTGATTTATCTTCTGTGACTTTTTCTTTGACTTTTTTCCTGTGACTTTTTTCCCGTGACTTTTTTCCCTGGGACTTTTTTCCCGCCAATCGAATTAAACAAACAGTGCAGAATTAAACAAAGAGTACCGAGTTAAGAAAACAGTGCCATATTAAACAAACAGTGCAGAATTAAACAATGTTTATACATGTGTATGTGTGTGTTACACGTGTCTATAAAACCTGAATGAATAAATTTAGTCCCTATCTCCATTCCCTCCTTCCCCACCATTTCCCCCACACAGAAACTGCACTTCTCTTCACCCTTGATCTTCTCTAAGAATCCGATCCGGTTACCTCCCTTGAGTGAGTCATAAGTTATGCTCCAGTCACACGCGCACTGAAAAGAAACAACAAAGTTTATCACTGCAGTGACTTGTACATTTGTTTAATAGTAATTACGTATATGAAATTGTTGTAGGTCGGAACGCTGGTATAGTGCCCATAGTTTTATCACGTCAGTGACTTGTACATTTGTTTAATAGTAATTACGAAATTGTTGTAGGTCGGAACGCAAAATATCAGTTATATTTGTTCAGTATTAGTGTATGACTATATTACACACACATAATATTATATCCCCACAAAATATCAGTCATACCTGTGCAGTATCAGTGTATGACTATATTACACACACATATATCACCACAAAATATTAGTCATACCTGTGTAGAATTATTTTTAATTCTAAAGCAACCATCATTGAAGGTTTTATTACAAAATTAGCCGCCGTTTGATATTGTTTCTCACACTTGAACACACGAGATTTATTTCGTAAATTAAATACATTTTTATATACATAGTGTATATGGGTATATGCGGAGTAAATACATTAAGAGGATCGGCTGTAGCACTTTAGATTCAGATCAGTTTAAATAAAGGTAATGCACTTTTCATTCTTTATATACAATAATTGCAGACACTCATCGAGTTTAAAAATTGTATAAAAACAAAATGTATTTGAAATCACTAATCAAGAGGATAGCAATCTGAACACTGTAGAGGTAAGCAATAAGTAAACACATCTGAACACTGTAGAGGTAAGCAATAAGTAAACACATCTGAAATGGCGAAAAGTAAGGTTAGAAATAATTAACATGCTTTCATAAATAGACGATAAAATTTTGCTAATTATAGCTTATTATTTCTAATCCAATACGTGAATACTTAATAAGCAAACTTGCAATTTGTTAAGAATTTCTTTAAATTTCAACCATTTAAACATTTTATAATTATTATTGCCTGATGACGAATCATCCATTACAGCACTCGACACCTGTCATTCAGTCAGTTCTGTGTAACACAGACTGCACGCTTTCCAGCAGCAATGAGAGACAAAAATTCCTGTCAGCAACAAAGCCCATATTGGTCTCTCCTTTGACGGCCAGCGCCACCGCTCGTGGAGATCCAAACATGGCAGTATAACCTCGAGAAATTGCGTCCCTTGGCCTGCTGGTGGAGCAAAGACGTAACGCGCTGCACTGATGTTATGTAAATGATGTCATTCTTGCATGCCGCACGCAAACGCACACTGGTAGCTGCATCCCAAACAGACAGCTTCTAATTTGTAGTTTCCCACGTCAAGTTCAATAACTGCGTCTAGACAGATAACTCTTTTGCTAGATGAAGGAAACTCGATGTTTTCACAAATTGTCTCCCGCATGCAAGTTATGAATGCAATTTTATTGATGTACTCCTGATTGTCTGGCAATTTTTCTGAGACTGTTCTTGCTTAATCCACTCTCCTATTAAAAATATATTATTTTTTTTTACACAACAAGTAGTTAGTAATTTAGCATCCGGAAATTTAGGTGTCAATATGTACAAATATTTTGCGTTATGACTTAATTAACGATCGGGAAAAGAATTGTTTTTACTTAATACATCCTTAATTTTATTCTTTCTTTCTTTCTTTCCTATTGCAGTTAACGTTAAACAAGATTTTTTGAAGCTGGAATTTAAAATGTGTTTTCAAGTAGGGAGCTGCAAACCTAACTAATAAATTCCGAGCCTGGCGAATTTACTGCTTAAATATTTACAGTTGGGATAGATTAGGCAGACAGGCAGACAAACAGACAGACGGACGGACAGTGACTCCGATTGCTTTACTGCTTCTTAATCAACGTGTAAATGAACAGATGCACGTTAAATCGCAGTGTGGGTAGAAACCTGATGGCACAAAACTATAGTTTTCCGGTTTAGATATTAGCAGTGTGATATTGATTAGCACTTTACTATTGCATCTAGACATTTCTTAATTTGGTTTTACATGGAGTGTTCTCCCTTGTTCATAAATACAGCTGACAGCCAAAACAGCAAAACTCTCTTGCAACTTGACACAGAATGACCCAGTGTGAACGGAATCAAAGAAGAAATTTACATAAAATGCCGACAGATGAGTCACACTATGGTCTCAGAGACAGATGTAACGGAGAGGGAAAAAAATTGAAAAAAAAGGGTGGAATGTCAGATGTCCAAAGTGAACTCTGGCATGTCTGCTGCAGAACTGTTATTACCATTGTCTTGCACTCTGACAGATCGCTTGAAAGCTGTTAAGTGGAATAGCAACACAGACTGTGTTCTTTCCAAACTCAGCCATTCTATTTGGGAAAAAACATTAAATTGTGATTTCTTCTGTCCCTTCTTTCATTTATCCATCCGTCTGTCTTTTTATCCTTCTATCGATCTATCTGTGAGCAGTCTAATGCACTAATGTTCTTTCAATCTATTCTTCAGTCAATTTCTCATCAGTCACTGTCATCTATTCAACTTTCCATCCGTCTCTCTTTATTTGTCTAATCCATCAGGAGTCTGGAAAGGAGTTTCATAAGTGTTCTTTCTCGCCATTAATCCGTCTATTTATCTAGCCTATACAACAATTACTGTCATCCATTCATATGTCTATTTCTCGTGATGTCAATTTGTCATTCATTCATCAGTGTATTTATACTGTCACTGTCATCCAATTTTTTGTGTGTCTGTGTCTGTAACTAGCTATTTGTCAATGTGACAAAACGAGACCCAGCCGCCCTTCATTCCAGTTTTCGAATATAGCGGTCAGAATCTGCTGTCAAATTCGTGCAAGCAGGCCGAACTTAATAATAATATCCTGCATCTTTGCATATACTAGTTATCTCCCCTCTTGTTCTGAGGCTCTGGCGATGTTATCCAACTTGGCCCATCTCATGGGTCAGATTGTAATAATATAGCAGTTATTTAGACTGACCAGGTGACCAGCCAGGCGCAGTCATAGCAGCACTGTCCTGCGTCCCAGAACAACACCGGTAAAAAGGTCATTTTGCCAAGAAAAAGGTCAGACAAATTATCCACTCTATCTGCCACATCTTTGCCATCAGCATCCTGCCTTGTCTACTTCGTTTACCCTGCCCTGCACCTTACAAGTGAGTAGAACAGGCCGGGGCCAGGTACAGCTGTTGACACATGTAATTAGATGGGAAAGCCCACAGCCTGTACCACATGCCTTTCTGACCCAGGATGCAAGAATAGCCTCATCACTCATTCACAGCCTGGCAAGTGAAAAGACAAAATATCACCCAACTCTTTATCGTGCAAAGTGAACACTGTCTAACTACTGAACACTTAAGACGTGTTCCGTCACCGTGATTTAATATATTATTTTTTTCACACCACCATATCTGTCCTTCTGTCCGTCAGTCTATCCGTCCATCAGTGTGTTTGTTAGTCCATCCTGTTCATCATCTAAATGTGAGGACTGATCCTCTAGAGTCTAGATGCTTAAACGAGAAAACAGAGCGACCGACCTCAAATTGTTGTGTATTTCGTGTCATCCATGTACGGGTACCAACAGTTTACTTCCCTAGTTATTAATGACACCAAATATCTTTTCCTTTACACTGTTTACAGTGTCCATTTTAATATGGCATAGTTTTATATTGACATAAGGCAAAACGTTATGCGATATAATTTCGTCAGCGAAACCTCGTACGCCTGCAGTGTTTGTTTACACTTAAGATTACGCAGGCGTGCGTCATGTGATAAGAGTCGTTGAGACAAAGCAAGAGAGAGAGAGAGAGAGACGGAGTGGGGGGGGGGTGAGTAAGGGAAAGAAGGACGTAATAGGATATTTTAATTTTTAAGCCAAACTCAAGGAGGGAAAGCCACGCAAAAGGGTATGAGTGCGTGTACACACAAAGAAACAAACACACACACACACACACACACACATTCGTGAGCATGTTCCGTGGAGAGATGATAGCTAGTGTGTGGATGAGGGTGTGGGTGCATACCTGGGATTAGCTAGGATACGGGTGTGGGTGCATAGCTGAAAGGAGCTAGGATGCGGGTGTGTACATAGCTGGAGATAGGCAACACGTGAGTGTGGGTGTGGTGAATATTTGTGTGTACGGTTGAGGTCGCGTATTTAATGTTTTACTTGACCTGCGTCTCGCCCAACTGCTGGTAATATAAATAACTACATCAGTGTCGAAATAGAATGGTTTCTGAATTAATCAACCCGTACGGGACTGGGTTTTTTAATTTCAACTTGTTTGCTTTTGAGATTATCTTTAAAAATATATTTCTTCTTTTTATTCTACATTTATTATCAAGCTTTACACTTGTGCAAATACTCGTTTTCAATATTAATTTATTTCGAAATATGTTTTTACTGTCTGTCTAGCTAGCTATTTATAGGTCTATCCGCCAATTCTACTTCTAGTCACCTTTCTATCCCAACTTTATTTATCTACTCATCCATATTTACCTATTCATGTAAACCTACCTACCCCCAAGTTTGTCTACTGATTTACCCACCCACCCCAACACAGTCTATTTCAATAACACCTTTCCATTTGTCTGTCTGTCTGTCACCTGATATCCATTCAGCTGCTTCGTATCGTAACCTTTCGGCTTTTCTCTCTTCCATTTTCTCTCCTCTCCCCTCCATTACACACACACACACACGCACTCCCGACGTAATACTACGTGCATACGTCTGTAATTTTACCTATCTGCAGGTAGCTTAATACTAGGTCCCAGTCTCCGGTTCTTGATGTAAACAATTGCATACTTATTAAAAGAGCAATTATATCAGCGATTCAGTGCTCGCTTGCATGTACTTTATCTAAAGATGAAGTATAAATATGTGTATCGTTCAGTTTGCAGCCCGTTGTCATGTAAATAAACATGCTCCATTTTCCTACGCCACGTCAAAATCTCCAAGCACCTTGCCCTAATCGCGTGCCACAACTATTTCTCTGGCAAGGGGGAGGGGGGAGTGGCGGCAACCGAAGCTACATGACCCTAGGCACGCGAATCACTGGCAGCTTGATTGTTCTGGAAGTGCTGGGTGTTCCAGGCCTCTTAAAAGTTGTCCTCAGGGTCTAGAGTCGACTGCAGCTTTGATCTAAAAGCACAGACAGATACGCTACGCTGAAGTTAGTGCTGGGAAGCGAACCAAATCTTAATAGCGCCTGACAATCTCTGAATCTAGTACCCTTGGGACCAACTGAGATGCTGCTGTTCTCAGATCTGATATAAAAGTAACAACAAAAATTGGGTATCTTTCATTTTGACGATTGCCTTAACTCATTATCTAGATCGATCTGTGTGTGTTCAAGTCAGAAAGATATTTTTTCATATTTCCATTAATAGCATTGGGGTTTCTTTTCAGTATTTGTTTAGAATTTATGAACATTTCATTCCTGACCTATTTTCCTCCAGAGAAACAAGACACGTCCTCACGAATGATAGGATTACGTACTTGCGCTTCTAACTATAATGTGGGGTGAGTTTTTTTTTAAAAGTACTTTAATTGCTTGATGCAATCAATTATGGAGCTATACAGTTGACCCAATGATCCCCTGCGGCGCTGCAGAATCGATTTTGATTGTGTCGTCGTCGAAGAATGTTCTGGCATGTGGGAACTCCCTTGCCACAGAGAGTATTGAAAGGGGAAACTTTACTGCCTTTAATCAAACCTGGGAGCTTTACTCCCTTTAGCCAAGTCTGGGAACTTTACTGCCTTTAGTCAAGTCTGGGAATGTTACTGCCTTTAGTCAACTCTGGGAACGTTACTGCCTTTAGCCAAGTCTGGGAACTTTACTGCCTTTAGTCAAGTCTGGGAACTTTACTGCCTTTAGTCAAATCTGGGAACTTTACTGCCTTTAGTCAAATCTGGGAACTTTACTGCCTTTAGTCAAGTCTGGGAACTTTACTGCCTTTAGTCAAATCTGGGAAACTTTACTGCCGTTATCAAATCAGAGAAACTTTACAGACATTTGACAAATCTTGTAAACTTACTGCCATTAATCAAATCTGGGAAACTTACTGACCATAGTTATATATGGGAGACTTTAATGCCTTTAGTCAAATCTGAGAAACGTTATTGACATTAGTCAAATCTGAGAAACGTTATTGATATTAATTAAATCTGCGAATCTTTACTGCCACTAGTCAAATCTGGAAAACCTTATTGATATTAGTTAAATGTGTAAAACTTTACTAATCAAAATTAGAAAACCCATAGTAAAAGCTGGTAAACTTATGTATCACTATTACAGAGTAATAAGAAACTTTACTGACACTAGTCAAAGCTGGTAAACTTATGTGTCACTAGTAATAAGAAACGTTACTGACACTAGTCAAAGCTGGTAAACTTATGTGTCACTAGTAATAAGAAACTTTACTGACACTGGTCAAAGCTGGTAAACTTATGTGTCACTAGTAATAAGAAACTTTACTGACACTGGTCAAAGCTGGTAAACTTATGTATCACTAGTAATAAGAAACTTTACTGACACTAGTCAAAGCTGGTAAACTTATGTGTCACTAGTAATAAGAAACGTTACTGACACTAGTCAAAGCTGGTAAACTTATGTGTCACTAGTAATAAGAAACTTTACTGACACTGGTCAAAGCTGGTAAACTTATGTGTCACTAGTAATAAGAAACTTTACTGACACTGGTCAAAGCTGGTAAACTTATGTGTCACTAGTAATAAGAAACTTTACTGACACTAGTCAAAGCTGGTAAACTTATGTGTCACTAGTAATAAGAAACTTTACTGACACAAATGCGTGAATAGAATTTTCACTGTTCAGTTCTGAAGGCGCTTTTTAATCAAGACAGGAAAGCAACATTTATTATTAAAATCCGCTGCTACAACTATTCACGAGAAAGCCCAGATAAAACCAAAATAGCACTTTTTTTAATGAGAGTTTACCCTAAACAAGGATCAATACGTCCCATTTAATTTTTATTATTTATTAGTTAATTAGCAGCGAACAAAAACACAAGTCGAGTGAATGCAACAACCATGAATCTTGAAACAAGCTCAAAATCAACTCTCATAACATGGAGTGCTGTAAAAGTTTATCAATGCCATACTGAAATAAAAATCGCTTCACACGCAGGCACGCCCCCCCCCCCCCCCAACCTCAAAGAGGCACATGCGCTTGAAAGAGAGCCTTCTACCTTATGTTGTTTTGTTTAAAAATAGTACTTTCTTTTTATTGTTTCCTTTTACTTCGGTTTTACTTAGTTTTCGACATGAATATTTAAATAATCACTAAAATATTCATTGGCCACCACCTGATCTCCTGATTGCTTTGACTAGACTCTAGCTATGCGCTGTAGAAACGCGTACGTACCAAAATATATTTCTTCAATATTGGTTTGTTCTCTTAATTCTTACCCCACCCCAGTACTTTTATCTTTCTCATTTGTCTCTTTATTTCGGAGCATTCTTTTCGAAGTGGCTACTCTTAACTCAGCCCACTTCTAACGGCTGCCATGTGACTTGATTTGTTGTGTATGTGGCATTTTGACCTTAGCTCAAGTTAATCTCCCCTGTCTGCCTTAGATTAATCTCCCTTGTTGGCTTTCACGTTTGTGGCATCTACATCTTACTGAATCGAGCGTAGTGTTCACTCATTGAAATCACTGTGAAATCAGAATTTCAGATTGCAAGCTTGAATCGCGCTCTTTTTCGTCAGGTTTTAGAATCAAGATTGTCATCTACTAAATATTTGGATTAACTTCATAAAACATTAAAGACTGTCACAAATTAATTTAATGCCTTATCCAATCGAACAATATTGCTTTCATTAACAGTGAAGCTTAGCTTATTACAGATATCACTGACGTCTACGTAAATGCTTGTCTGCGCTAACACGCAGTTAAGATTTATGTTTAGGGTGGTGATCTTGAAAATCCTTAGTTTTATTTAATTTCGAGTACAAAGCACGTTAGTGACCACTCTCCACATCCTCAACTCCCCCTTTCCCCCTGTGTTCACTTTTTGTTTTAAAAGAAAACTAACTTAACGGCCTGCATCATTAGGATCCAAATTCTCCGCATTTAGGTAATAATTATGGAATAGTGATTTCAGGTTAACAGGTTATTCATTAGTCATGTTTGAATTACCCTAATGATGTCTATTTAATTATCTAAATTATCCTAATAATGTCTAGTTAATTCTATGAATTACGCTAATGATGTCTATTTAATTATCTGAATTACCCTAATAATGTCTAGTTAAGTCTATGAATTACGCTAATGATGTCTAATTAATTCTATGAATTACCTTAATGATGGCTAGTTAATACTTGTACAGTTTTTGCTTAATTACGTTTAACCTGGCTGGAAATGTATACCGAACTGAGGGTCACGTATTGTTCAGTCTATTGTTTCATTGGAAAGAAAGAAAGAAAGAAAGGCTGGAAGAAAGAAAGAGAGAAAGAAAGGCTGGAAGAAAGAAAGAAAGAAAGAAAGAAAGAAAGAAAGAAAGAAAGAAAGAAAGAAAGAAAGAATGAATGAATGAATGAATGAATGAAAGAAAGAAAGAAAGAAAGAAAGAAAGATGGAAAAAGAAAAGCAGAAAGAAAGAAAGAAAGAAAGAAAGATTGCTCTACTTTTTGAAAAAAATAAAACAAGAAGCAATAACCACTTTCCAAAAATACACTTTGAGATCATTGATGCTTAGCGTCACGACACCTAACGTCACGCTGTGTACGCAAGCAGTCACAAGGAACACAAGCATCACGCAACTCGATGTCTTTGACGGAACTTGATAGCAGATGGGTGGTTGGGGTGGTAGAAAATTAGTGTTTATTGTTGTTGCAACATTTTATAGACAGCTCTACTGTGGGCCACGCTGTAATGCAGTTTAATGTCATATCCCTGGCTTTCAGTATCCCATGTCCCCACTTTAAAAGTCTACGCAATTATATATATATATATATCCGTTATCACTGTATTAAATGTTTTTGTGGCCCTTACTACAGATTGTAAAAAGTTACTGTACAATGCAAGCTATTACCCATTACCGTCTTTGTAACGTTATCCACTTGCCAATAAATGTAACAAATTATTTCCTTCTAACAGGCGAATATAAGACAGATGTTATTTAGGGGACCAACATTTAGATTTTCACAAATATAAGCACTAAGTGGTTTGTACTTTGATCAATTTTTTTTCCCCTCCAGTTTTGAAAATTCCCAAACAGATGTTTAAATCATTAAAAGTGCAAATGAAGAATACAACATGTATAGCACTCTCAGTCTTTGCATTACAGTAAATGTGAAGAAGGGTCACGTGGTCAAAGTAAATATTTTGGAAAGCATATAAAATACTTGTGTTCTTGGGAAAAAATATTTTTGCAGTCAACATTCCGGCGTACTAAGTTCGGACTTTCTTCCAACAAACACGACCCGTTGATAACGCGAGTTTGTCGTGAAGGTAAATCCTGAAAGTAGTTCTCGGACAGCCTAGTACTGCGAGCGAGTGAGAGAGAGAAAAAAAGGAAGGGAGGAGGGTTAGACAAAGTCCACAAGGGTACTAGCATGCGAGGAACTTTCGATGACAAGACTTCTTCTAAGAAACTTTTTG
This sequence comes from Sinotaia quadrata, assembly GCA_028829895.1. NCBI lineage: Eukaryota > Metazoa > Mollusca > Gastropoda > Architaenioglossa > Viviparidae > Sinotaia > Sinotaia quadrata. The sequence goes on from CM054182.1 coordinate 2,459,792, forward strand.
TTGAAGACAGCTACAATGGAGATTATTTAGAATACGTAAGTTTATTCAGATGATGTAGATTGTGACGACACAAGTTGTTTCAGAGGTCTCAGATTTTCACATAGAACTTGTATGAAGAGGTCTCAGATTTTCACATAGAACTTGAATGAAGAGGTCTCAGATTCTCACAGGAAACTTGTACGCAAAGATCTCCTATACTCAGAAAAATTGTTTGAAGAGTTCTCATAGTATCACATAAAAATTGATTCAAAAGGGCTCAAATTCTCTCATAATAGTTTAATCAAGAGGTCTCAGATATTCATATAGGAGTTGTAATATGAGGTCTCATATTCCCCAAGTAAAGGTTATACCAGAAAGAATCGATTCCCAAGTAAAGGTCATACCAAAAAGTTCTATTCCCCAAGTAAAAGTCATACCAAAAAGTTCTATTCCCCAAGTAAAAGTCATACCAAAATGTATCTCGCATGCTGTTGTTAAAGACATCTCCAGATATATTTCTTCTTCACCTATTAACTTCTGCAAGTATCCCGTCATCTCATAGTAAAGTTATGTCGAGAAGTAAATCCGTTTTCCTATTTTAACGTTACACTTAAATAGAAAGATAGATAGATAGATAGATAGATAGATAGATAGATAGATAGATAGATAGATAGATAGATAGATAGATAGATAGATAGATAGATAGATAGATAGATAGATAGATAGATAGATAGATAGATAGATAGATAGATAGATAGATGACTTTGTACTTTAAATTCATTACACATTATTGTGATTTATAATGCATTAAATGTCTTCACACGGAAAGGTGTCTGAAACAAAAATTGCATTCAGCGGTTGACTGCCAGTAATGTGCAGCAGATCGAATTAATTAACCGCAACTTACTTATTACTGTCCCAAGGGAGCTAAGTCAGTGGAGGCGTAAATTAGTCGGTCCTTAAGTTTGTGGCAGCTTCTTCACCCGAACGTTAACGTTACTTGACCGATAACGATGTTGAGGTCCATGATTACAAACCTGTACAAGAACCAGAGGTGTGTAGCCTGTTGCTCTTAACTGTATGTTAATATGTTAATTGTGATAACAGCTTGCAGAGGTATTGAATTATCTAAGAGATTTGTTTAGCGTTAAGGTGGCGGTGAAGTGGTGATGATTGTGTGTACTAAATTACTTAATTGCTATGGTAACGCATAGCATGATAGCATTGACACTACAAGAACATTTTTTTTATCTCCCCTGAGTCAGTCTCTTTGTAACCACTTATCTCAACCACCTCTCAAAATATTTGTTCATGTCAGCCTTCCAGATCCCTCTTGACATCTTTCAATGCTTGTGTCATTCAAGGACTACTCACACTCATTTACCTCTGTCAAGGTATCTTTATTTATTCTCTTATATTCTACTGATAACTGGTAATCTTATCCTGCTCACCCTAACTTTCTCTCTCTTCTCTATGATCTCTTCAATACAACATTAACATCTCTGTGGGTTTTCTTTGTAACCCTCTACCATATATACATGTGACTGTTACATCCTCATATATAATCTCCATTGATTCCTCTCAGATTTTGTGGCAACCTAATAGACACCACACCATGATCTCTCTCAGTGTGCCAACCTCCAAGATTTCCAGACTCATCTCTTAAAAAAAAAACTTCTTTATCATGCTGATTCTGTCAGTCTGGGTGTCCACCTCCTTAGACCCCATCTCTATCTTCAACATCATCCTATGCTACCAAACTAATTCTGGTCTGATGGTTAGCATCTATTACATTCTATGTTACCATACTAATTCTGGCTGATAGTTAACATCTATTACATTCTATGTTACCATACTAATTCTGGTCTAATGGTTAACATCTATTACATTCTATGTTACCAAACTAATTGTGGTCTGATGGTTAACATCTATTATATTTTATGTTACCATACTAATTGTGGTCTGATGGTTAACATCTATTACATTCTATGTTACCATACTAATTGTGGTCTGATGGTTAACATCTATTACATTCTATGTTACCATACTAATTGTGGTCTGATGGTTAACATCTATTACATTCTATGTTACCATACTAATTGTGGTCTGATGGTTAACATCTATTACATTCTATGCAGAAAAGTAGTAATGTCGTACTAAAGTGATGGATCCTCCACTGGTCTGAAGCCAACATGCACACTGGCTGAGTCAGAAACTGATATGCGCAGACATCATTGTTCAACTAGATTTTCTAGTCGCAACTCAAGAGGCACCACTCTAAATACATCAGTGTTTAACCAGGTTTACCCAATTTCTAATGGAGGCATGACCACCTCAAACATTAATTTGAAGTTTCCAAATATGTTTAATGGACAGTGCTTTTGAGACTGGAATATATATCTCTTACCAGTTTTTAGCCATGGTCTTTATCGAGGGTTCGAGGGTCTTGCGATGTCAAAATTAAATTATTAAAGGATCTAAGCACGGAAAATCTGGCGAATGATAATAAATTAACTTTCACTAAATATGTGGTTTACAAAGAAATATTTGCCATGTAAGTACATGAGAAATCTATTATGATTGTATTGTAATTAAATCCAACAAATCTATAAAAAAAAAAATTAAAAAAACATATCCAAGAATTGATCTCGTTGAACGACAGGTTGTTATTTTCTCGTTATAAAGTGTACGCCGCATCTTTTATAATGAACAGGATTTTCTAGCTCTAGCAACACATAACAACAATCAAAACCGGCCAAAATGAAAGATAGTACACTCAAATACAAGAACCAAAACAACAGTCAAAACCTGCCAGAATGACAGATAGTACATTCAAATACAAGAACCAAAACTAGTTTCAAATGTTCATGTGGCCACACTGACATTGATACATTATACAATTCAAATATTTACCAACGCAAACATACGGATGCAGAATGTAAACACCCCATACACGATTTTCCTTTGTGCAATTTCCTAATGCTTATCAGAGACTGGAGACGAAAAAAAAGAATAATATTTCGTCATGCAAGAACATTCATTTGTACTCAGATTACGCGTGTACCCACCCCTGTGTAACATTCAACCCGAACTGCTGGCTGTTCTGTGACACGCACGAATAAGATCTGGTCGTTAGTCAGGGGCGCGGTTGCCTACTGGGTCTTGGTTGTAAATTAGAGTGGAATGTCAGGGAGTGGGGAGGGGTCTAATCTCGCATAGGTCGAAATCCGTTCACAAATTACTGCCTGTTGTCAAGTACAATGTACATATATATATATATGTCAGTTAAGAGGTACTTTTAATGATTTGTGTCCGGTTATCAGGAACTATTTTTTAAGAGGTACTTTTAATGATTTGTGCCCGGTTATCAGGAACTATTTTGCTTAAGCGCATCACACTGAAATGATTTTGTGTAAAGAGAGCAAAGTACAATAGAGAAGTTAATATATACGTGTGTGAGAGGAAAAGAGTACAATACGTGTTCAATACATATCCTCAGATTACGCGGGTAGACTTTATAGGTGCCTGGGTGGAATAATTAAACTAGTTTTTATATATCAGCATAAAGCTTAATGCAAAGCCTTGCGCATGACATAAAAAAGTGAGCAATACAAAATGTCAATAGGATTGCGTCTCTGTGTGGGTTATGTGTTCGAGCACGAGGTCTATACAGACATTAAATTCCTTCATTTGTGACAAAAAAGTGAGCAATACAAAATGTCAATAGGATTGCGTCTCTGTGTGGTATACATGATCGAGCACGAAGTCCATACAGACATTAAATTCCTTTATTTATGACAGAAGAAAGCCGACCCAGATTCGTTTAACAGGCATGAAAAGTCTTATTTATTTATTAAATGCAAGTGGATACATTTGGATGTATCCCTTAGTGACTTAGTCTATGTGCGTGTGCCTATGTCTGTGCGTTTGTCTGTGTGTCTGTATATGTCTGTGCGTGTGTATGTGTATGGGAGTGTGCGTGTGCCTACGTGTGTATGGGAGTGTGCGTGTGCCTACGTGTGTATGTTTATGTACTTGTGTATGTGTGTGGTAGTGTGTGTACGTGGTTATGTTTATGTACTTGTGTATGTGTATGGTGGTAGTGTGTGTACGTGTGTGGCAGTGTGTCTACGAATGTGCTGCTGAACAAATGGCGACTAAATTAATCTCTCTATTTGTGCCTTTAAAAGACTTTTTTAAAAATCATGCTGAGGTGTTTGAGTACTATCCTTGCATGAGTGAAGAAATTAGATATCTAAAATTTATGTCACCGGTATTACCTTACACGTCCCTGTTTTCTCTTAAACTCAAATAACGTCAACTATTGGTAGAAACTTCAGACTGAAAGGTCGATTTACTAAAACTCATAGATACTTTCTTGTCAATTTATTTATGGTTCTTTTAAAAGTACTAATGTAACTTGACATCTCAGAACAATTTCTGACTCAAACAAACATAAATAAATGTTTCGTTTAAAGAATACTTAGAGAAAGAAGGGACAAAAAAGAAGAATTTATGGCGAATCTCACATTTAACTGCAATAAAACGGTTTTGTTCTTGTTATAAGGCTAAAAGTGAAAATCTTTTGGCTGCTTGCATACTTACATTATTTAATCACTTGACAGGTAGTAAAATGTGAAAATCTTTTGCCTGCTTGCATACTTACATTATTTAATCACTTGACAGGTAGTTTAAGACATTGACAGCGCAGCGAAATAAAGACTCCATATTTGTGTTTACCTAATTTACGCCTTAGTCGTAACAGATGCTTCTTGTTTGAGTGGAAAATCTCTTTGCCTACTGGACATTTTACTTATTGTCTAGGGTAAATGGTTAATTGGTATCTCTCTTTGTCTACTGGACATTGTACTTAATGTCTAGGGTAAATGGTTAATTGGTATCTCTCTTTGTCTACTGGACATTGTACTTATTGTCTAGGGTAAATGGTTAATTGGAAAGTAGACTTAATCATGGCAAATAGTTTACAAAACTTAAATTCGTTGACCAGTTCTTTATTCAGGTCTGGGCACAATGAACAGCGATCCAGATGACAAGTATGTCTCTTACCTCAAAACCGATTTGACAGATCTATTTATGGATCACTGAACGAGCGAGGGCAAGAGCAGGATCGTGGAAACGAGTGCGATCACAAAGGTATGTGCGTGACAACTCTGTAAACTACAAGTGCAACTATATGATTGATGCACATGAGCTAATAACTACAAGTAAGCTACAAGTGAAGTTATACCTAGAGTTATGTGTACATGTACTGACAACACTATAAGTGTAAGCTATCAGTGAAGTTATACCTAGAGTTACATGTACTGACAACACTGTAAGTGTAAGCTATCAGTGAAGTTATACCGAGAGTTACATGTACTGACAACACTGTAAGTGTAAGCTATTAGTACAGTTATAACTAGAGTTATGTGATTGATGTACTTGAAGTGACAACTCTATAAGTTATTAGTACAGTTATACCTAGAGTTATGTGATTAATGTACATGTCCGTAGTCTAGTCAAATGACGACAACTGTAAAGATTGTGGTCTCCCTAACAGTATCAGAAATGTGTACTCTAATGTATGATGTGTCCGGGGTTCGAGTCGCTACTTTAAAGGTTGTAGTGAATTAGTCACAATCACACATATATTAAATGTAAATTTACTTTAAATAAACATTTATTTTATTTGATCCTTTGCGCACGCTGTATTGCATATTGGAATAAACTTCTAGTTTGGAATTTTCTGACATGAAGAAAAAGAACAAAAATTACCAAACTACTTAAAAAGCCGGACGCTGGATCTCAAACACTGTATTGTCCGCCATCTCATCTGTCCGTCGTGAGTGATTTGGTGCGTGGTGATGGTAAATAGGGAAAGGTAGGGGGAAGGGGCGGATGTCAACAATAATAATAATAATAATAGATTAGTCAAATAAATATATGGACATTAAATATTTATCTTACAGGATTATATTGCTTAATAAAGACATTTATCTGTTGGAATAAATTGTTTATACAATGTATTTATTTGACTAATCTATTATTATTATTATTATTGTTGTTGACATCCGCCCCTCCCCCCCCCCCCTGATATCCATCGCTCCCTCAGCAATGTCAGTCGAACGGCTCTAGTTCGTCTTTGTACAGTCTTGTTCTTTCAGGGTTCTGTCTTGTGTCTGTCTTGATCATGATCTCACAAGAGTACTTAAAACCAGAAGAGTGGCAGACAGTTATCGTCCTTGGCAGTAACGTAGCGATTGAGCTGCCTCATTCGGCTTTCGTGCTGGCCTTCAGAGCAAATAAAGCACCAGAGTTCTGTTCCTGAAGAGTGTTGAATAAGAGTGTTATTGTTCCAACAGATATGGACACATTACATTCGCTAGAGCCTGCCCATGCACATTTTTTTTAAAAAAAAAAAACGGGTTTATCTACCGCTGTGGAATAGTTTCAATGCCGCAAAGTTAAATGCAGACGTCTGCATATAGGTTTGTCATTTTGACGTATGCAATGACGTAAAATAAAATGCTTCCAGCAGCATCGCGTGTGCATGCTTGGGGTGTGCTTCGTCCATGCTTGTATGTGTGTTTGTGTGTGTGTGTGTGTGTGTGTGTGGAGAAAGAGAGAGAGAGAGAGATCAAACGTCTGCTTGGTTCACATGCTCACGTGCCCGACACAATCCTGTTGTGTGAGTTCAAACTTTATGGTTTCCTGTTTGTGTTCAGTCTGTTGTGTGTTCACTCTGCACGTTTCAAATTTACTCTCGAGTGCCCTTAATATCGTTTGCTTAATGGCTGAAAGAAAGAAAGGCAGACAGACAGAAAGAAAGAAAGAAAGGCTGAAAGAAAGAAAGGCAGACAGACAGACAGACAGACAGAAAGAAAGAAAGAAAGAAAGAAAGAAAGAAAGAAAGGCTGAAAGAAAGAAGGGCAGACAGAAAGAAAGAAAGAAAGAAAGAAAGAAAGAAAGAAAGAAAGTGAAACAAACTTCCTTGTAACGTTCTTAGAAAACGCACAGCTAGACCTCCTCAAGGTTGTTATCGCCTTAGCTGGGATTTGTTTGATTTATAAACATGAATAACTCAGCTGTTGTTAAGGAACAGTTCAGCAACATCCTGATTAGGACCTAGTTTTTAAATAAGCCATAAATTAAATATACTTAATATTTCTTTGGTTTAATGCGACACGCGATCACTGTTTTGGGTGTATGCATTTAAACTGCAATCTTTTTGCTGCACATTCGCTACCGACGCCCTCCAAACACGAACTAACAAGGTAAATGTTACCCGTATTTGGACAGCTGAGGATAGTGACGCACGAAGGGCGATTTTTATTGTTTAGCTCTGTAGAGTTCGCCGCCGCTTGTCGTTCAAGAGCAGGAGTGCATGCAAGTGTGTGTCAATGTGTTTACGTCTTCTGGGGTGCAGTTTGCGCGGGTAATATTAGTTACATTACGTAGGCTTAGATAACAGTTTCCAAACATTAACAAAAGGCCTGCATCACATTTTCTGTGAATTTTCATGGGCCTGGATCACAGTTTCCACACATTAACATAGAACTGGATGATAGATCGTAATCATTAATATAGGCTGAATCACATTAACTATAAATTAGCATGGGCCTAGATAACAGATTCCATACATTAATACAGATCTGGATTACAGTTTGTATTCACTAATATAGCTTGAGTCACATTTACTACAGATTAGCATGGGCCTGGATAACAGTTTCCATACATTAATTTATATCTAGATCACAGTTTCCATCCATTAACAGAGGCCTGGATTACAGTATTTGTACATTAATATATACCTGGATGACAGTTTGCATTCATTAATATAGGCCTGGATCAGTTTATACAAATTAACAATAAATTTATTAATTCAACAATCAAATATACATATAACAATTACAATCAAAAAGATTGCCTGACATCAATGTGTCCATGAAACCACAATAGAATAATTTTAATATCTATAGTCATATATCCTAAAACGCAATTCAACAATTTAAGGTCAATACAAATATCATGTTTAATTCTTATCAGAGAACAGAAATGGAGTTATTAGACATAAGCATTAATATTTTGTACATAACCCGATTTAGGCGCTGTCTCAATAGTCTTTCACACACACTTTTTTGTGACAAAGCCACAAGCTTATTGTTCAGTTCTTACTGTTAATTCCTTGTGAATTCCTCCTTGTAGAATATTGATTCGTTGCTATTCTCTTGAGGTTAACCTGGCACTCTTTCATCGATTAGCTTTCTCAAGCAGAACAACAATTGTAGCAATTTACAGTAACTTCCTTGTACTAGAAATTGCTCGATGTAGTCAGCATACCTTTAAGTCCATTCTCACTTAACGAGTCAGCTTACTCACCATCAAGCTATTGGCTGCCTTTCAACACCGGAATTCTTTCTTGCTTCTCCCAATTCAAAGTGATTAGTCAGTAAATTTTTTTACAGAAAGTAGATTTTTAATCTCAGCCCATTGGTTGGTCTTGTTCTCATAAATCATAACCATTGGATAATAAAAACTACTCACAGGTTTGCATTACGTCAGCATTTTCTAGCGTATTCTAACCGCGAGCATTTACTTTAAGCTCAGGCACCTTGAAAAAATACCACCATACTGAGTGTCCAAGGTTGGGTTAGTCTCACAGTTTAACAATGTATATAACAATTCAATTTAAAATAGGGATAGTTAAATTTACTCAACCACACTTTGAAATAAAAATGATTAAATTTACTTTTGAACAAGTATGATTAAATTACTTTGAAATAGGAATGATTAAATGTACTTTTGAATAGGATTTAGTAAATGTATTTGTAATAGGGCTGAGAAAATGAACAAGCTAGCATCATGATACATGTTCATTTCACTATATGAGCATTTGACTGAACAGACCTCAAGTACACTTCCTTTGAATGAGCTTGTGTCACACATGAACATGAAGTAGAGTATATGTACATACCACTACATTGTCAGCAACAGCAACAGAGGCCACGTAATTCGAGAGTCAAACTCTTATTAAATTCATCTTTATTTCACTATCTAGCAAGAAACATTTTATTATAGTCATTTATCATTAGATTAATACTAGTGTGGCTGCTATAGTGTGTTTGGCCTCTATTATGATTATTATTTATGAATTCCTTTATCATTTAATAAACATAATCACTTAAATTTAGGATTCGTTTCCAACATAAATTCCCCACTCACCTACCACGTATAAGTAGTGCACTACTGACAAATAAGTTATCTGTTCACAGGTGGAACTTCCTATTTAAGCGTAATTTCACAGTTCACTAACCTTCATCCAAACAATTGACTCACAAGCCCCCATCCACCCACTGACTATTTATATATGTCTCAATGAACATGCGTAAGAAGGATTTAACAAAAAAATAATGATTTATTATAAAATAATATATATCTTACAAAATACAACCAGGTTTGAAACAGTTCAACACTACTAGCAAATGTTCCAGTCTTTTCTCCTACACAATTGATATTCAACAATGATTATCTGACGAAACACTCTCTAATCAGAGTTACGATCTTATCACGAGTTTGGAAAAGAGAGAAAGGTAGAGGTAATTAATTGAGTTCATGACCTGTTCTGTATGAGCAGCATCATAGAGAAATCAATTGAAGAAAGTTTACAGTCAGCACAACACCAGGACCTACATCGCTTATGTACAGTCTATTGAGCATTCTAGATCATCTGGCAATAGGACGGCAATGATGATCATTGTCTCTGTTCTCACCACCCTGGAATTCCATGGTAGACAGTAGCCTGACAATTACATAAGTCTCTCAAGATGTAACCACTTCATAGGTTTCTGCATGAAGGATGCCAACAAGAAGTCAAGACCAAAGGAAGCTGACAGCTAAACGTTAAAGCTGTAGCTAAAAAGACATGCCTGCAACATTGAGTGCTATGCTTAGATTCTATTCCATAATTTTCTACACTATCTCTCGTTCTTTCTCCAGTCATTCAACTTACATGTCTACAAGAGAATTGTTATCCCTTATACATGTTTCATTCACCAAAACATAAGTTTCTAACATAAAATTATACATATTAATGAATCACTCAAAAATATAACATATATCAAATCAATGCATGAACAATAAATTTAGCATTAAATTATTCAAAGTCCATTATCGCATTATTGATCAGACATCTTACCACTGGCTATTGGTTGCCTCTACCAGACTGCTCAAATATTTATTGCAAGTAATTGTAAAAAGGCTTGACTGAGTATTTATCAACTCTTGCATCAATTAACTCATTTAACATCTATTTACACCCACACTCTTCACCTATAACTGTGCACTTAGGTTCTGATCAGGGACTTATCCTACTTCAAAGGAGATGCTGCTTGTCCCCCCTCCCAGCTACTGTCTGTCAATCAAATACATTGAGATTGCAATTTAACAGTCTGATTGGAAATCCTCCCCCTGTCCACTGTCTCAATCACACAGTCAACCGCACCTGGTGACTACACATTCTAACAGCTCGAATCGGAAAATTGTCCCTTCCACCGGCTTAGCTCGTAAAGAGCATTAAGAAATAAATGATTATTAACACTTAGGTTCTAATTAAGGAAGAGTGACTTCTGAGCATCACACCTAGAGATAGTAGTATATTTATAACTAATCAGTATTGGGTATAGTCGTGTACTTTTGATTAGACAAGCACTAGTTATGTTTCTGTTCTCATTAGGTCAACACTAGTACTATGTAGAGTACATTAACCACTATGACTTTTTGTACTGAAGACAATTGTATCGCATGATGATTGCGTGAGCAGTGAGCATGCCTAGAGTCAAATGTTGACCTCATAGAAGGTCCGCTCTTTGTTCTTTTTAGGCTAAAGCTGTTCTAAGCAGTGTTCTTGTGACGTCTTTGGTTAGTTTTTATTTGTGCTTTGTCAAGAACTTCTTATCACACAGTATAAGATTAGGAATGAAATGTCCACTGGAGGTTTATTTGTGCCAAATGACTTTGTAATTTATTGGGGATCAGATTGAATCCCCATTAGAGCCCTTTAAACTGATATGGTTACAGAGTAGATAAAAGCTTTCAATTTCGTAGTTTCGTGGTTATTTCGTGTGTGTGTGGCGGGGGGGGGGGGGGAGGAAGAAAGACTTGAAGGAAGGAAACGGCGAGGGGAAAGAGGAAGGAAGGAAGGAAGAGGAAAAGGGAGGAAGGAAGGATTTCTCATGTGCCACAGATGTCAAGATGTGACATGATGCTTAGAAGATATAAAGTGACGAATGCATATGATCTGAGATGACAATTTGATGCTATAGAGAGATGCATGCTTACAGTCAGTGATGACGTATTGGTGCTATAAAGAGCTGCATGCATACGGTCTATGATGACGTTGGTGCTATAAAGAGTTGCGTGAGTATGATGTGTGAAGATGTTGGTGCAGTAAAGAGAATCAGGAGTATGATTTGAGATGGCGTGTTGTACTATAAAGATTTGCGTGCATATGATGACATGAATTGTCCATTTAGACCATCGGAGGTTTATTTTTTGCCTTATCGTGTGCTATATGCCTTGTGTAATGGTGCTATAAATAGCTGCATGCGTACGGCCTGAGATGACGCATTGGTGCTCGAATGCAAGCAGAGTGCACGCGACCCTTTGCAACAGCTGCAACTGCTGATTGTGTTATGACAATGTGCCTCGGAGGACGCCTGCACTAGTTGTATGAATCCAGCGCATCTGGAGCTGCACAACAAGATTTCACGGGCGAGCCGACCTGTCCAATCACTCCCTTCCTGAGGAAAAACCATCTGGACTCCGTATGTACGAGTCACGATTTCAGTGTAGATTAACACATGCTGGAGACTGATGAAAAAGCTCAAGACTCCATTTGTCTATAACACTACAATATAAGTGTAAACTCAGTTATTTATGGATGGATGGGTAAATAAGATTGGAATGAGACTGACAAGTAAATAGAGGGATTGGTGTGCAGATAGATAACAGTTTCGAACAGGTACAAAAACAGATCGATAGTAATTAGACAGACAAATACATAGAAAACAAACAGATAGTAATTAGACAGACAAATACATAGAAAACAAACAGATAGTAATTAGACAGACAAATACATAGAAAACAAATAGACAGTAATTAGACAAATACATAGAAAACAAACAGATAGTAATTAGACAGACTAATACATAAAAAACAGATAGTAATTAGACAGACAAATACATAGAAAACAGACATTATTTAGCCAAATACATAGAAAACAGATAGTAATTAGACAGACAAATACATAGAAAACAGACATTATTTAGCCAAATACAGATAACAGATAGAAAACAGACAGTAATTAGACAGACAAATACATAGAAAACAGATAGTAATTAGACAGAAAAATACATACAAAAGAGACAGTAATTAGACAGACAAATACATAGACAAGCTGATAGTTGAATATAAGCGCATGTGGATAGACAGACAGACAAACATAGATAATAAAAAAAATTATATTTCAAAGGGAACAAAAGAAGCAAAAAATTACAGTAAGAGTCCAGAGATAAATCGACTTTTTATTTTATTTCATCATACATTATACATATTACATGATAAATATAATGTAGAGTAAAGGAATGCCATTTTAGTGACAGCAAAAGTACGCGATCTTCATCAAGTACGCAAACTTCACTCAGTGCACGTACGCACACTCACACACACACTGTAGTCAGTCATCCATTGCACACAATATGTGCTGTATATACTTGTAAGTCATAGAGTACACAAAGTTTAAACAATCGGTGAACCATCTATAGAAAGAAATGTTTAGCAGGAATACATTAACACCACCCCAAGTCGGGCAAACAAATAGGGCATGACCCGAGCGCTCATTTAGCAAACACTACATGATCTCTGAATGCTGAAGGCTAGGCACACACACTATCGGCACTCAGCGGGGAAAAAATCCCCTATTATATATGCATTTAGATATAATAGTTAAAATAAAGTACAGAGTATAATGGTTATGTATGTACAATCACATTCATTGTAATCATCGTCTGTTTTCCGTTAGCGCTTCTCCAAAGTCCTCAGTGACTACAAGTTCACACTGGTGTTCAACACCCTTCCGCGAAAACAGCGAACATTGGAAGTGGACGTCAAAAGCACTAGTCCAAGAACTTCATCTCAGCGTTAACATACGTTGAGGAATTAGTTCAACGTTCCCCCGGAGTAGGTTGGGCGAGGGGTGAACTGGTGGAAAATATCTGGACCCAATACATACTTCCACTTTCAGAATAGTCGGGCCAGAGAAAAATGATAAAACCTAACCAAGATTTATGATAGAGTTGGCATTCGAGGGACTAGTTTCTGAAAGGGGTTGTGGACAGGGTAGTTAGGATGATTTAAATTTAGAGAAACGCAAACTGCACCCGGGCGCCCTTTTAACATTCAATGGTTTCCTCGGTCTTTGAATTTGACGCGAAACAAACTAATGCAACTGACAGTTTAGCACTGGACACTTGAAACAGCGTCTTAAGAAACAAGAAATGTGAGGTCAACAACAAAGCATTGCACCATAAAGCGGCCATGTTGGAGGTATTTCGAGTCACTCTTTTAGCTTATTTACTATCGAGTATATATTTTGATACAAGAAATCAAAGACGTGTAAAAACAACAAAATGTAATGACATCAATGCGAAAGAATTTCAAAGTTGAAAAAATAAGCGGAAGAATGAAATACAATTGCAGCAAACACGTTGTTAGAATACAGCAATGATTTTGTTGTAAGTTTATTATTAAAAGTGGTCCATAAGTTATCAATAAAAGTGGTCCGAGGTCAATATAAATAATACATTAAAATATTAATTCATCGCACAATAAGTTACGTCTCTTCCTTTCAGCTCATCATGCACAAACTCTCGCTTACAATCATATGAATGTCACCTGATGTCAGTTAAATACTACGAGTAATAACAATGGCACACAATACCTTACGTTTGATTAACAATTCACCCATGCAGGTACTTCCTGTTTAACCACGACTAAACAAAGATTACTCATGCATATCTTTTGCAGTTAGATTCTTGATTTTTTTTTCACAATTGCAAACAAAATATAACTAGCAGAACATGACTTTGTCTACTCTTATACGTAACTATTTAGTAGAACCCAATCTATTAATAGCACAACTTCAGCCTACTAACACGCATACTGCTAAATCTCATCTACCAAATACAAGTATTGCAAAAAGCCACCAACTTACATATGTACTACCATATCCCCTAATATACTTACTGTAAAATTTTACTAATGCAAGCTTTGCTGAAACCTGTCTACTCACACACTGTTGCAAAGACCTGCCTACTTATTAAACGTTTCACAAACCATATCTACTAATAAATATATTATAAACTCCCGTCTTCTAATGCAACCCCCTTTCTAATAACACACGCTGTGCAAACCCCTATCTACTAACACACGCTGTGCAACCCCCCCACCTATTAATCTATGCTTTGCTAACCATACCTACTAATTCACGTTTTGCAGAATCCAGTCTATTAATATATCCTTTTTTTTTTTTTTAAAATATCTACTAATACAGGTATTATAGAAATGCCAAGTGCTAAAACATGTTTTGCAAACCATACTTACTGATACACATGTAACAAAGCTCTGTGTAGCTAAAATACACGTTTTAATAACCTGGGACTCAAAGACGTTCGTTCCATGCCAATTCTGAGAGGAACGAATGCAATGCATTAGCGTGTTATTATGGCTTCTTCACTGCCCTGAGATAGGTTGATCGACTCCACAGTGAGAGTAGATTTAAATTATTCATTCAATTATTACTGATTCGTCAATTCGCAATGAGAATACAAATTCTTTTTTAAAATTTATTTTAAGTTATTTTATTTTTTTAATCAATAATGTCAACTGCTGTATTGTATCAAGCAGATAATGAGCTTTTCATATTCACTGATGCAAGTTTATTCCAAAACATAAATTTTAAGTTACACTATGGTAGAAATTTGATAGTATAATATTAAAAAGTGAAAACAAAATTGGCATCTGTCAAATTTCAAGGAAACATAACTCTTGTGGCGTGAAAACAATAACATCGTGGAAATACGGCTGTTCCTGAGTGAAAAAATATTTAAAATAAAATAAAATGCTGCATCCAAAATTACTGGTCCCTTCCAAATAAAATGCATATTTAAATGGGTATACACACAGACAAACAGATAAACACTAGACGCACACAAAATCAGTCAAACTTAGTTACTGAGGCTGATCAAGAATAATTTAGCTATAAACAAACTAATGCAAAAGTAAAATAATACAAAAAAAAACAGATGCATAACTAAATAAACAAGATAGATAAACAAGTATTCTGATACATATTTATCTGTTCTCAGACGTAGCTACAGAGGTTTGTCTCATACACCAGAATCCATTAAAAAAAAAACCAAAAAAACCCAGGTTTGTCTTAGACTCTCAAAAAGTAGTCTTGAAGAGTTACATTTAGTTTGTCTAGACAGGTAGTGCTTGGTGCTGCTTACAGTGTCTGATATTGTGCAAAGCTTGGCTTTGTGTGTTGTGTGCAGTGCTTGGTTTTATGTCTGGTGTGTGTAGCTCCTGATATTTTATAGTACTTTGTGCTGTGTTTAGTGCTTGGTGTTGTGTGTATGCCTGAGACTGAAAAGTGAGGGTGTTCTGTGTGATGTCCTTGTTCTTTTGATTTATGTAGATCTCAGTCAGTCTGTTTAACATTACCAATGCTGTGGGTCAAATTATCAACAAAATACAATTCTTCTCTTCTCGTCATGAGGTCGTTTGAAAACAAAAAAACATTTAAAATAGGTATTTACAAATTGGTCTGTCAAAACTCACGCTAGTCACCCGTGAATGTTTATCTTGTGTGTTACTCAGTGAATGTTAGATATAGTTTATTTAAGAATTTATTAAGTTGCTTCACTGTGAATCCTTTTTATTTACTGATTCACTCTTATCATTCAGTTTTCGATTGTCGTGAATTTAGTTGTGTTTTAAATGAAACTCTCCTCTGACGTCATTATTTCAATCAAATTACGTCAAAACACCGTCAATAATGTAAGAAACTTAGTCATGGCATCGTAAGAGCAATTTATTTCACCTAACAACAAAAAAATCTTAACTATTACTTGCCCACATTACAAATTTTGGCACAAGCAGAAAATGTTTCAATGAATATTTTTTTTTTAAAAAGGCTTTTAGAAAGTCTTCTGCATAATTATATCTCGCCTTACATCATCTGCAAGCCGGTACTGGCCGGCAGGAATTCTACTTATTTCTGACGAGACAGGGAGTAAAGATTACAATCCTATTTAAAACAACAAGGGCAGTTTAAGACAACAGTCCCTGGTTTTGTTTCGAAAGCTCCGGGGGAGAGTACCTGTTAGCGTGTGCACATCAAACTTTTGTCACGAAAGTTGTCACGTACTTCTCTGTGTATGCAACGTTGTGTTCGTGACAGCGACAATGGCCATAATCCTCGTGACGGGTCATGCCTGTGCCGAGCAAAATGCCAAAGTAATTACGAGTAAATTCCAAATTTGTGACCAACTGCAGGCAAATTCATATATGCTGATCTTTCCATTTTAATTGTGATATTAATACTTGATACTAATCTGTGAAATAAAAGGAGAATGAGTGTTTTTGTTGATGATAAATCTGTGAATTGAAAGGAGAAAGAGTGCTTCGGTTGATGATAAAGCTGGAGTTTTAAAATGTCTTTCTTAATGAGGCCAGCGGAGTTTGTTTTAAAATAGGTTATGAGGAAATCCAGGTTCTACGTTTATAAATTATAGATGTATTATACAACTGCTCAAAGCGTACTGGCTGCGTGACACGTCCTAAATTGGATAATGCGCTACCGGACTCAATGAGTCGACTATCAGAGATATACTTGAGGGATTCACAACTCGTCTTAAAATGTTAACAGAAGAGAAGCATTTGCACGTCACAAAATTACAGATCAATGCAAAAATCTTAACAGTAACTAAGAGTTGTATTTTCTTCTAAACCAGGAAGTCTCAGATGACGTCAACAGGCCTTCTGTGGTGAACAAAATGCCAGTCTCAGACAAGTAAAACAAGAACACTGATTAAAGAGAAGTATGAAATATTCCATTTTCAAAATACATTTTGATGCTTTGGGGGGGCTGGGTTGCGACACAACCGAGTAAAGTTGTGATCTGAATCGAGGGGCCATGCCTGAGATCATGAGTTTTAAAACTGTTTTGAATAGCCCCCAGTCTTTGGGTGTTTCCACTGTACAGATCTACCTAAAGATAATATGTCTTTATAAAACAGTTTTGAATAGCCTCCAGTCTTAGGGGGTTTCCACTGTACAGATCTACCTAGAGATAATATGTCTTTCATACTAAAATTCACTGTACTCCGTATCCACAAAGGGACATTATTTGCGTTCAGAAAGCACTTAAAATGTACAGACTGTTGAATCCACACGTCAAGGCCGCAGATTACTTCCTTCCAAGCGTCGGGCAAACTTTTTGATGACCGTCAGAGATTTCAATCATTCCCACCACCACCATACATTATGACGTAACGATGAACTAGTTAATACAAATTCTCTACGAAATCTAACTTGTTTGTCATCCCGTGACGCGGCTTTCACGAATAACCAGTGCCTCAGTGGAGGGTTCTGTGTGAAGGCGCTAAGTGAATTAGTTGGGTTTTTAAATATATATTTCTTATGTTGTAAACAACTAGTACAAGCGATGTTGGGAGACTTTACATTTTTTAAAAAAAATAAGTATATAAAAAAAAAAAATGGTGGAAACAGATGAAAGTCCGAAGGACCAAAGGGGAATGGTGATGTATAAGAAACTGGCCAGATGATGACGTCACCTCTGACGTACGAACTAGAGGCGATGCATAAATGGATAAGAGCAGAAAATGGTCAGAAGAACAGAGGACAAAGGGCAGATTTATTTGTGTGAATATGTGTGAGTGGAAAAAAACAAAAAGAGCAAATTGTTTGCATGTGAGAAACGACCAAGAGCGTTTGGGAAAGATTGACATTCCACAAGGAAAGGGCAGAGAGAAAGAAAGAAAAAGAGAGAGAGAGAGGGTTCAAAGAAAGTAGGGTAAGACGAAAATGCACTTTTAAGAAAAGTCAGTGAACTTCAAGTTTTTGTTAGAGGCGATCCACTCTTGTTGGGATAGGTAGTGAAACAACGACCACCACCACCAAAATAAATTTTTAAAAAGTCGATTTCAATGGGGTGGTGCATAAAATAGAAAAGAAATACAATCAACAATTCTGATAGAGAATTAGTCAGAGACAAGCTGTCACAATTAAGACATGAGGTTTTACAACCCTTTGCAAAACATGGAACGTAAGATGTACTAGCTCAGTAACTCTTTGCACACAAAAAAATGAACGTAAAATGTATAGCTCAGTAACTCTTTGCAAAACATGTAATGTAAGATATACTAGCTCAATAACAATTTGCAAAACAATGAACGTAAAATGTACTAGCTCAGTAACTCTTTACAAAAGTGGAACGTAAAATGTACTAGCTCAGTAACTCTTTTTGCAAAACACGGAACGCAAGATGTACAAGTCACGAAGACGCAGAGAATGGCTGATTGTGGAAGAAACGTGTACAGGGCCTGATTTCCTAACTGGCTTTGTTTACAAGGTCTGACAACCCACGCAGGAGTATTTAAACACGACTCGGCATATCTGCAGAAGGCAGGCTGTTTGGAACTTCATATTTGTTTTATTTACCCGGGGATTCCAGTGGAAAGCGAGATCGGAGAAGTGACTTGCAGTGACCCATCAAAGCCAGAATGTGTTCGTTAAAGACACGTTTTCGAACGCACAGATAAAATAAATGGTCTAAACGTTGACACCACATGACACCTCTGAAAGGAAGGTGAGGGTGAGGTCTACTTTTGGTGACAAATCCTGTAGTAGACAAATCCTCTAAACTTTAATAAGAGTATGTTTAGTAGTAGACAAATCCTTCTAAACTTTAATAAGAGTATGTTTAGTAGTAGACAAATCCTTTAAACTTTAATAAGAGTATGCTTAGTAATGACAAATCCTGTAAACTTTAATAAGAGTATGTTTAGTAATGACAAATCCTTTAAACTTTCACAATCGGAGGTCCAGTTGATAAATCCCACTAAATTTGAAACGAATTAGACTCGTAGACATTTTTTTTTTAATAGAAGAGATTGAGACAGGGGGGGGGGGGGAATGAGAGCGAGAGAGGGAGATGGAATGACCATTTTCAAAATCATTAATAAAAGTAAACACTTTAAAATACAAAAATGAAATAAAAAAATATATTTCAGACTTTAAAATAATCTAAAATACATGAGCACTCAGCAGGTTCTTAAATGGACGAACTAAAAAAAAAAAAAGCTTAAGCTTCTTTCAATTATATATGTTATACAATAAAACACGCTTTGGTATAAATATCAGTTCACAGGCTGCAACCGGACGTTATAGAACATGTTTTTTCGCAAAATTATTCTAGTTTACGCAATAAATAAGATATCAAGTGTTTACAACAACCGCATTTGTTACAGCAAATCAGCTGTTCGTTTTGACACCTATAAATAGAACAAAACACACATATCGAATAACGGGCCCAATGTATTAAACATGTTTCGGCATACAGTACTAATCTGAAATGAGTTAAGCAGAGCATTCAAGTTATTTCAGCGTGTTCTTGAAACTGATCAATCTTGGCTAATTGCGGTAATTAACATTCAAACTAGTAATTAGGTTTACTCCGGAGGTGGGGTAGGGACAGAAGTCTGACGATATATACAGAAAACAGCGACACAACCACCTCCACTATCATCCCGAACCCCAAAGCCACTTCTGTCCCCTCCCCAAATCGTCCCTGATATGTTAGGGGGTCAGGACTAACAGAGATGCTAATAATTAAGCGCGAAGAGCGTGACACATGATGACCCAGGAAGCCGTAAATTACTTCCCGATCACGACCCTGGCCTTGACCTGATTAAGTTGGAAAGTGTCCTGACAACGTAAAGGGAAAAGATACAGAAGGCGGGCCGGGAAGAGAAGACGAAATATATTTTAAAACTTAAACAAATTTCAGCATCTAAGAATTTACTTTTTTAAAAATTTACTCATAGTGTTTACCACACCTTTTGAAGAAAGGTTCGGCCCGAAATAGACTAGACTAACTTGTATTTTGTGACATACGTAAAATAATCTTCGTCTACACACTACAGATGCAATGCTCTACAAACATTCCTGGAAGTTTCCGCGCAACGGCTTTATCAGTTCTGTGGTAAAATGAAAACAAAGAGCGGTTTCGAACGCATGACTCAGTTAATTAATTAATAATTAATATTCACTTCCGTCTCTTTACCGCAGAACCTAACAGCACACTTAATTAAAAGGCGCAACATACAAACAATTTGTTTGTTTGTTTTTAAAATGCAATAAGATCCCTTCAAACCAAAAGAAAAAGGTACACACCCCTACAAAGACGCCCCAGTACTGCACTGCATAGCAAGTCTTTGTCGATTCTAAAAATTAAAAATAAACAACACACACACACACGGTTTCGAGGAGGGTTCCCGAGGGCGCCCTTGTCGATCCAATTTCAATATATAAAAAAAATTAAATAAGATTATGAAATGTATTATGATAGCCGTGAGAGAATTTGCACTTTATATTTCCTTATGGGGTTCCGCCTTTATAGATTTCATTTCAAACAACAATGCAATGACCATAATAAATTATTTAACACCATAACAATTCCTGTACACGGAACTCAATTATGAGTAACGTATACAGTAACTTATACAGTAACTTCCTGTTATACAGTGTGCAGATCAACGTTACATGGACTACGAAGCATGCATTATTGTTACTTGCAGTTACACAGTGAACAGAACAAGTGAACCTGTATTTCAGTCCACAGAATTGTTCTTTGCTGCCAGGGAGTATGTAAATACGGTGATTCTTCAATCTTTTGGGTGTGACTGCTTTTCTCCGACTGCTTCTTTCTTTCTTTCTTCGTTTATGTACATACACTACTGTTGTTGCTTTCCATTCCATTAGACTCAAAGCCTATAATGTACATTTTCTTCCTCTTAAAAATGTATGTTTGATTTTCATGTGAGTGGAAAGGTGTTTTCGTGCCGATTAACGACCTTTTCTTGGTAGCTCGTAACTTCATCTACTAACTAAATCTCCGGCTCCTTCCATCGTATGGATGTGAACAGACATCTCAATATGCGGATGCGTCCTAGGCATCTCCCAAATAGCGTTTTACAGACAATCTTTCTTTTATAATGCGAATT
Source organism: Sinotaia quadrata (assembly GCA_028829895.1). Taxonomy (NCBI): domain Eukaryota; kingdom Metazoa; phylum Mollusca; class Gastropoda; order Architaenioglossa; family Viviparidae; genus Sinotaia; species Sinotaia quadrata. Next base: position 2,481,136 of record CM054182.1, read on the forward strand.
GCACTTTTCTTTGCCATCCGTTTTATTCGGCACTTGGCAGTCAACCGGAACTGTTGTAACAACCATCCAAGCGCACAGCGAGACTCAGTTGTAAACACATTTGCCATATGGAGAAGGAAACAGCGTTGTTAGTTTACAAATCACTGTATGAAATAATTAACAGGGATACATTGCTTGCCATATGGAGAAGGAAACAGCGCTGTTAGTTTACAAATCACTGTATGAAATAATTAACAGGGATAAGAAAGACTACACAGATCTATGAAACGCGGTGAATTCCAAAGGCGAAGGGATAACAGAAAATATATATGCAATTCCATTCAACACGTTGACTTGGTGACGTCCATTAGAGCACTATGCTATCTCAGTGTAGGTCGTCAGGCAAAGGGTTAATAGTGACTACAATTCCATAACGCGTTGACTTGTTGAATTCCACTAGAGGCACTATCGCTGTGTGGATTAACAAGCTAAAGATAACTGAGAATACACAACTCCCACCACCTAAAGGAAAAAAAATCCACACACCAACAAAAAGAAAACCCGCTGGCTTGTTGATTTGATGAAGTCGTGATATCACTGTGTGAATTAATAGGCCAACTGTAGACACTAACTTTCTTTTAATATGCTTCTAAACAAGTCGGTGCTAAATGGTAGTTGTCGGACTTTAATGAAAACATTATATACTTTTACAACTACCATAATTCGTGATCCTTTTAGCAAACGTACCAATCAATTTGTGCACGGCAGTTTATTCTCATTAAATCAGTGCTTTACACAAACTAAACAAAAAAATCACCCAAACTATTAATTTGCACAAAAGAAAGTCCTACCCATTCCTTCTTTAGAGGGGAGACAATCAAGACCTCACTGGCAGACAATTCAACGGGAGAACAGAAAGCTCGCGTTGACAACGTGTATCTCCAAAATCCACCCAAAGAAAAGCAACTGAGAAAATGGTCGAGTTTCTCTGAAATCTCGAAAATTCTGTCTTATCACCTGGCGTGCTTGCCTTTGCCCTTCCGCCATTTTTTGATCATGTCGACCATGCAGTCTATGGCGTCAGACAGGCCTTCGCCCGTGATGGAACACACCGGCATCACCGCACACTGCTGGGATCCGGACAGCTCGTTAACGGACATGACCTTGCCCACCTCCTCCGGGGACATAGACTCCGGGAGATCCTGCTTGTTGGCTAGCAAGAGGGTCGGGAGACAACTCGGATTGTTTTGCCCTTTCACTAAGCGCAGGAGTTCTATGCGTGCCTCTTCGATGCGTTCACGGTCAGCGGAATCCACTACGTAGATGACGCCATCTGCAGACCTGTCAGAAAACCAAAGGAATATTTTATTTTCAGAAAAACAACACTTTGAGAATACGGCTGAAAGAGAACATACCATTTTGAGAAAAAACGCCCCAGGCCAGACAGGAACAAAACACAAATTAACATCTCATTATTACCTTGAATTGTTATTGTTGTTTTGCACGCAATGTTTCAGACGTAATATAATTCGGGACAGATCTCTGACGTACTACACAAAGGCAGACGGTGACATAATTCGGGACAGATCTCTACACACTGTAGTTTTGTGCATTTCACACTGAAGTGCTCTACATACTGTAGTTTTGTGCATTTCATACTGAAGTGCTCTACATACTGTAGTTTTGTGCATTTCATACTGAAGTGCTCTACATACTGTAATTTTGTGCATTTCACACTGAAGTGTTCTACACACTGTAGTTTTGTGCATGTCATACTGAAGTGCTCTACACACTGTAGTTTTGTGCATGTCATACTGAAGTGCTCTACACACTGTAGTTTTGTGCATTTCATACTGAAGTGTTCTACACACTGTAGTTTTGTGCATGTCATACTGAAGTGCTCTACACACTGTAGTTTTGTGCATTTCATACTGAAGTGTTCTACACACTGTAGTTTTGTGCATGTCATACTGAAGTGCTCTACACACTGTAGTTTTGTGCATGTCATACTGAAGTGTTCTACATAGTGTAGTTTTGTGCATGTCATACTGAAGTGCTCTACACACTGTAGTTTTGTGCATTTCATACTGAAGTGTTCTACACACTGTAGTTTTGTGCATGTCATACTGAAGTGCTCTACACACTGTAGTTTTGTGCATGTCATACTGAAGTGCTCTACACACTGTAGTTTTGTGCATTTCATACTGAAGTGTTCTACACACTGAAGTTTTATGCATGTCATACTGAAGTGTTCTACACACTGTAGTTTTGTGCATGTCATACTGAAGTGTTCTACACACTGTAGTTTTGTGCATGTCATACTGAAGTGTTCTACATAGTGTAGTTTTGTGCATGTCATACTGAAGTGCTCTACACACTGTAGTTTTGTGCATTTCATACTGAAGTGTTCTACACACTGTAGTTTTGTGCATGTCATACTGAAGTGTTCTACACACTGTAGTTTTGTGCATGTCATACTGAAGTGCTATACATAGTGTAGTGTAGTGCACTACAAACTATAATGCAGTGCTTCTCAAACTGGGAGCCATGGTCGTGAAGCTTCAGTCCAGATGCATAAATCTTTTAATTTTCTTTTGTAATGTAAAATAAATTTATTTTTATTACTAATAGTATAGGCTTATAATAATTAAATATTTCCTGTTAACCACTCATAACTAAAGCTTTTATTATTAACTTGGGGGTAGGGGAGGGGGACTTTGAAATTTATTTATGCAATTTTAAGAAGGGAACCACGGGATCAGAAAAAAGTTTCAAAAAAAAGAAGCACCGCAAGAATAAATAAACAATGCATGTACTGTTCCTAAAAAGAGTTTTCTCAAACTGAAATCAGTGAACACTATACACAAATTAATTTATATTTTTTCAAAGTTTCTAAAGCAATTTTATATTTCCACTCTCTCGTAATCATTGAAATAAAGTAAATTAATGCAATAAATTTTATTATGACGTACATAATTAACTAAAAAAGTGAGACAAAATATCTATGTTATGTCATGGCAAAAAGCCATAACAACTTGTACACACCCTCCTGTATAATAATAACAGACATTTAAATCTATTTACATTCTAATGAATGTGTTTCTACATTCAGTATCACCCATCTTTGGTTTTATGATCTTTTTCTGCTTTTACTTCGTCATTGTGTACGCAATCTGTAATGACGTCAGATCTGCGTACATCTGAACAGTCATCTATGTGATATAATTATGTTTAGCTGTAAGTAAAAAAAATATAGTGTATTATTGTATTACGGTATATGTGTGTGTGTGCGTACGTATGTGCTTGCTGATATTTTTCTGCTGAGGGACACTTCGTAATTACGTTGGGGCTTTTTGATCGTAATACTGTATCAGACCTGCCTACCCCCCACCTTAGGAAACCAGAAGATCACTGGTCCAAAACCAGAAGATTTTGAATGGAAACCAGAAGATTTTATGCGGAGTCTGGCTTTTTAATAGAAATACCAATAATATAAAATAAATGCAAAATAAAAAAAATAATGTTAATATTTGTAAATAAACTTACCAATAATGTAATGATTAATGCAAAGCACAATTTGTCTACATTTTGTCTAGTCTCCATTCCACTGTTTATTTTAGATGAATTTTTGTCAAGCACACCAAGTGTTAGGCAGTTTTATTTAGATATTTCTTTAGACTTCATTTGAAGAAGGATCTTCACATTTCAGAATAATGGGCCATTGAAGTACCGCATCATGATTTTCACTTTTACAGAAATTCATTAAATATTTCATAAATGGATTTTTTTTAAAAATATATATTTAACTTTTTATTATCTAATGTACAAGCCACAAAAAGGAACATGTGCCTATTGAAAAATTTTAAGAAAAAAGTTATGATTTTTTTTTTATTGTACCCATCTAAAATATATATTTTGGGAGAACATGTAGAATTTAAAAAAATAAAATTTACTTAAACCTAAAGCATATAGGCTTTCATCCATGCACAACCTTTTAATTTTATGTATGAGAAACTAGTATACCAAATTTAAGGGACATGGAATAATTACAACTATTCAAAAGGGGTCTTAGCATTTAGTTCAACAGAGGAAAAAAGTCATTTTGAGAAAAACACATTTAGAGTAAAATAAAGACTACAGAACTTTAAAAGTGTTCAAGTGGTTTATTTTTTTAAAATAAATATACCCTATCCATACTACATTGGACTGCTCTTAGTCATTTAGCTCTCTCAGAATTAAATATACTAATACTATATATTACTATCCTTTACATCCTCAGTGTACAGTCTTTTTATTTTCTAATACTACATAGAACCAGAATATTGCAAAGAAATTAAAAAAATATATATTTATCAATCCACATTAATAAAATTTGGAATATATGTTGTCTTTGTTATGAGAAAGCAATACCAGTTATTAGTTTTAGAATATCTGGTTCAGATTTTAATTTATAAATGATTTAAATATATAAAACACCTGTATTTTTCTAAATTTACATGTCCATTAGACTAGAGAAAAAACAGTGAAAATCTTCCTGTAACATTTAAAATGTTATTAAAAAGACATTATTCTTCAATAAGCATGCTTTGTTAATTAAGAATTGGATATGATTAATATTATTATTTTTAATGTTTTATGCATTTCTTTTGTCTTCAATGTATGTGTATTTATTATCATGCCTTCTAAAATTCTATTATAATAATGTGTGTACTGCGTAATCACAAAATATCAACGGCTAATTTACAAATACATGTATATATATAGGCCTATATATATATATTTCTAATTTTTTATTATTTTTTTTAGCAGAAATGATTAAAATAAAAAATTCGACTAAATCAAAATGTTCACAATTCCGTAAATTACTTTCAAACAAATTTGACTCAGGATCATTTCTTTATTGCCGATGATCTTTTGTTTTAAAACTTGTGTCACTTTTTTTTTTAAAATAAATTTTGAAGCCTTACATATTATATAAGAATAATTATAACGGATTCTAGAAAAATGATTATTTGAACCTCAATGCGGTTTCAAACATAGGCCTACCGTTATTGAAAACGCCAATCTTTTTCCTAGCATTGCAATATAATTCGTCAAAGTAGCTCGTTTTGGACGGATAATTTCTGAAGAAAATTGCATAGACTGTCTTACATGTAAGTTGAATGTTATTTATTAAAGTAAATATTTCGTAATTGTCACGCATATACTATCGCTACGTGGCCGCCATTTTGAAAAAGCGAACTTCGTCTATCGGTCGAACGGGCAGTAAAAACGTTATGAACCGAATTTGCTTATCCCGCTATGCTCTGACTTCTCAACATAAAAAATATTTAAAGAAAATGTTTATTTCACGAGCGAAATTCTGTTTTGTCAACTAAAATTAATAAAGGCCGACGAATAAGATTCCTGGAAGTGTTAGAAAAGGACTCGTATGCTGAAGAGCTCATAGCAGACGACAGAGAAGCAGTTAGAGTTACGCCGCCGTTAGCTCTATTGAACGCACGGTAAGTTTTTCGTCCTGTCATAATCGATCGTGAAAAAAAAAAAATTGAAAATGAAAATGAAAGCGGAAGATTTCTTTTGGAAGCGGAAGAGCGGGAGATTCGAGGTAAAAGCGGGAGATTCTTCCGCTAAAAGCGGAAGGTAGGCAGGTATGCAATCCTTCTAAATAACCATCTTTGGTGGTTTTGAGAGGGGAAATAACCAACCTTGGAGTTTTATGAGATGGGAAATAACCATGCTTGGTGGTTTTGAGAGGGGAAATAACCAACCTTGGAGTTTTATGAGAGGGGAAATAACCATGCTTGGTGGTTTTGAGAGGGGAAATAACTAACCTGGGCGTTTTTGAGAGAGAAATGAAATAATGTGTAAACAATATAACTACCTAAAAATTGGAAAAACCCGTATATCATTTCTCTGTTTTGTCAATATGATAAATATTAAGTTTTCTTTAATAAAAAGACAAGTTAGAATGATTGTTTTTACCACAAAATTCATCATTCTCTACTGTCAGTAGTGCCCGTTTGTGTTTCTGTTTTATTATTTTTTTTATTACTAAAAACATATGCTTCAAACACCTTCAAAACATTCATTTGAAACTGCTAAAAACAGATTATTATATCACAGGCTGCACGTATTAAATGACAGCATACATGGCACACTGTTTATTTTAAATAACAACATACATGGTAATCTAGATTTTCATTGATACTATATGTGGTACATTGTAGATTATAAATGATAGCATACGTGGTACACTTTATATTTTCAATGACAGCATATGTTGTACTCTGTAGATTTTCAATGACAGCATATGTGACACAGTCTAGACTTTCAATGACAGCATATATGTACACTATAGATTTTAAATGATAACATAAGCGGTACACTGTAGATTTTAAATGATAACATAAGCGTCACACTGTAGATTTTAAATGATAATATAAGCGGCACACTGTAGATTTTAAATGATAACATAAGCGGCACACTGTAGATTTTTAATGACAGCATATGTGGTACAAAGTAGATTATGTGACATCATACGTCATATTATAAACGCCCTCTTGTTGACCTTCATGTTTAACGACATCAAATTTAAAAAAGAGACCCACTGCCGGCAATAAATGCGTCTCGAGATTGTTGTCAACATTAACGATACCCCGGCCCTTTGATGAAAATAAAATTCAAAATGCAAAAGATATATTTTATTTTCTAAGAAGTCTACAAGCCTGCATCGGTTATCTTTTCTTACTGATACGATAAATATAATTTCATACATTGTCTATTTTTTCAAAGAATAATATAATTTCAGTAAAGTCTGTCTTAAAGTTTAAAACTTGCTAAATGTTGATTTATCATTCAAATAATAAAGATGGCTGACTTAAGAAATGTGCCTAACTATGTTATGGTAATCAATAAATTTGTATTTTACATATAAGAAAATATTAGTTCGACAAGAGAGGCAAAGAAAGAAAGATACGGGTAGTGATGCAAATATACATAAGAGAAGAACTTTATAGAAGCAGAGAGAGGGAGTTGGTGGTGCAAATGTACCTGAGACAGGACCTCTACAGATGCAGAGAGAAAAGGCGGGGTTGGGGTGGGATGCAAATGTATCTGTTAGGACATCCAGAGAGAGAGAGAGAGAGAGAGAGAGGAGGAGGATATGACGGGGTGCAAATGTACCTGAGATAGGACCTCCACAGAGGCCGTAGGTTGTCCTTGCCACCCACGTCCCACACCGACAACATCATGCCCTTGGCCTTGCCTGAGCGTACCTCCACCTTCTCGCAGTTGAAGCCCACTGTGGGCTGGGTGTGCATGTACTGGCCGAACTTCATGTGGTACAGCAGCGTTGTCTTCCCCGAGTTCTCAACTCCCACCAGCACCAGCTGTACGGAGGTACCCCCTCCCATTGCCTACATCCTTAGTCTCCTAAGGACCCGGTGTATGCAGCAGCTGCCGTTTCCAGAGTCAATCGTTAGTCACTTGAGTGCTTTCATTCCTGCCCGAGAGTGATGTCCTCTTGGTCCTTAGTAACATCACTTGCACACATACACAAAAAGTCAGCTCCCTGTGACACTAACTGTCGCCTATCATCTATGAGAAAATCGGCGTGTGCAGCTATATCCGCACAAGAGTACTTGTTATCAGCGCTTAAGTAGGTTATCTGTACAAAGTTGGTAAATCGAGTGTTTCGTTGAGGCTGTGTGCGAGACCACGGGTACACGTCATCAGCACGAATTGTCCACTGGTTCAAATCTTACAATGAAGACAATGACATAATGTGCGGACAGTTTTTTAAAAATATTATGCGTGCCATTTCAACCACCACAATGAAAGAATGCGTGTCACAAAAGCAGGAAACGAGCAGGCTGAGTGTCGCGGCCAGTCTCTGAAACAGAAACCAAACAAAAAACTCAGTTATTTCCTGGTCAAGTCTACTTGGATTTACAAATTTTAAATTTATATATTTAAAACAGCATTACCACACGGAACATAAGTTTACAAATATGGGGCTGTTTTCTCTTTCTTCTTCTTCTTTTTTTTTTTTTTTTTTTTTTTTTTGGGGGGGGGATGATTTTATGTTAAGTGTGCATTGTGTTTGGTTTAAAGATTTTACAGCTTTGTTAATTTTTTATTCTTTCTTTTCTCGAGTGTGTGTGGGGGGGAGGGGGCGATTATTGTTTTGATGTGAAGATATTTCTCATATTAAACAGATGATATCGACGCTTGTTTGTATGCCATTAATTCGTGGGGAGGTGTTGTCTTGTTTTTAAAAAAAGGTTGGGATGTGTTGTTGATGTTGATTGTTAATATGGTTATTTTAAATTCGTGGATTTCACTTTTTATTTCAATTGTTTTTATTGGGGTGTGTGTTTGTGTGTGTGTGTGTGTGTGTGTGTGTGTGTGTGTGTGTGTGTGTGTGTGTACGTGCGTGCGTGCGCGCATATGTGTATTCCCACACGTGCGCGCATGTTCATTTAGTTGACTTTGTTTTTACTCTGTCAAAATTTAAGAGAAGTTTCAACATTCTAACTTCTATTACCGGCAAATTATGTTTCCAAAAAAACACATAAATAAATAAATATTATTATTAACGAAAATTAGCTGTTGTTTTCTGATGTTCTCAAAGAAAAGTGAACCTTAATACAACTTAAATTAACTATTGTTTTCTGCTGTTCTCAAAGAAAAGTGAACCATAATACAACGCACCTACTTTAATATCATTAATATTTGTGCGTATGGTTGTGCCAGTTCACATATCCAAAAAGTATCGCGACCATGAGGTTGACGTACCTCCATGCACACAACCTTGTTCCGTTTCTTTTTAGAACACATGGAACACATGGCTCCCTTGACAGAGAGCCATTCTTGAAAGTGAGAATCAATGCTTACAATTTTGATTGGTTACGCGAGGGAAATGGCGCGAAAAGGGTAAACAGATGAAGCGATAAGAGGAAATGATTCAAACATTAAAATTAACTACCTTACGCTGTTTCTCAGTCTTGAAAGCTCAAGACTTCAAAGCTCAAACTTCAACACTAGCTTCTTTGTTCTCACCACTCACACACACAGATCTGTTGGTAGGTAGAAATTTATAGATAGATAGATAGATGGATTGATGGGCATCAGGCAGGCAGACACACAGACAGACAGACAGACAGGCAGATAGATAGATAGATCATAGTTCCAAAGACGGCAATATCTTCCCAACACTTTGTCTCTAAAATCTACAGATCACAAGTGCAATAACCTAAAGAAGTATAAACACTGAACGCGTTGATGGGGTATGAAACCAAACAAGCACACGAACCAAACAAGCACACGAACCAAACAAGCACACAAACCAAACAAACACACGAACCAAACAAGCACACGAACCAAACAAACACACGAACCAAACAAAACACGCATTGTCTTATTTTATATAAACATTTCTCCAGTTTTCCCACAATCACAAGAAAAGAATATATTAGTGACATTAACAGAACCGCTGAAAAATGAAAATGAAAAATTAGTTAAATCTCATTCACTGTTTTCTGTTTATTATCTTATAATTAATCTCAAATAAAAAAAATATGCATATGTTAAACATTGTTTTAAATGTTGTATTAAGCTGTTGTAATATCATTTATATACAAATATTTATTTTATTTCTTAGCTAATTGTAGTTTAGAACATCTGAAGACTAGAAAATATGTTCACCAATCACACACACACACACACACACACACACACACACACATATAATTTTGAACTTCTGTTTATAAAGAACTAATTTAAATTAAACAAGTCTAAAACTCTAAACCTGGTCATAAAAATACTTACAACAAATATTAAATGTCACTATCTAAAAAAAAAAAAAACACGAAAGATCGACCTCTTCCCCCTTTTACGTTCAAACCGACTGGTTTGACCTTTGCCCTACTGTGTGTCACTGTACAGTGATACCCGGAAATGAGTTAACTGAATGGTTGTATTCCGGAAGAAAACGTTCTTTTACATTTTGACTAGCACAGATCACAATGCCTTCCTGGTAAGTTTAAGTTATTTTTCCATTTCCAGAAAACGGGTTTATGGCGTTCTTGGTATATATTTAAATTGTATAGTGTATTTTAAAATCTCTTTTGTCAGAAAACCGTTGTTGCATTCCTTTATGAAAAAATTAATCCGGAAACCATGTTTATTTTAGAACTAATTTGCAGATTACAAGAAAACTCCGGATTACTGCCGTTTGAAAAACCAGTACAATGAGCCCTAAAGGCAGCAGCTAGCGAACACCGATGACCAAAGTCAACATTCATTACAAAGTGTATATGCTGCATGAACCAGTTTTGTGTGTGTGAGTGAGAGTATGTGCGAGTTTCTGTGTGACAGTGTGTTTGTGAGTGTATCTGTGTGGGTGCGTATTTATGGTGTCTCGATCATGTACAGAGTAAATTCCCGACGTATGAACTTAATGCGGTGTAAAGATTTGTTCATAACCCGGAAGTAAATTCCCGACGTGTGAACTTAATGCGGTGTAAAGATTTGTTCATAACCCGGAAGTAAATTCCCGACGTGTGAACTTAATGCGGTGTAAAGATTTGTTCATAACCCGGAAGTAAATTCCCGACGTGTGAACTTAATGCGGTGTAAAGATTTGTTCATAACCCGGAAGTAAATTCCCGACGTATGAACTTAATGCGGTGTAAAGATTTGTTCATAACCCGGAAGTAAATTCCCGACGTATGAACTTAATGCGGTGTAAAGATTTGTTCATAACCCGGAAGCACCATCTCGTAGTCTCGAACCCTTACCCTTAACACAACTGACCGAAAATCCAACAGTCAACTGCGCAGTGAGCGCAACAAAAGTAACGTATAGCCTAGGGCCCTAGAGCATGTTCCCACCACCACCCTCAATACCTATTAGCACTCGCTTATCGGTCTCCGGAAAAAAAAACGCTCGTACTTTGTTCGTATCTTCAAAAAGTCGTAAGATTAATGTTTATAAATCGGTGATGTACTGCACACACTTCAGTAACCGAACCAATATACATATTTTTAAAAATTAAATAAAAAAACTTTAATACTGCACGCAGTCTGAAGAAATTACTACTACTTGTAGCCTTAAGTTACCATCTGCGCGCAGCCTTAAGAAGTTGCTACTGCATAAGGACCAAAGAAAATTGAATTATGAAAATATTTACCATCAATGAACAGTGCTTTTAGAACCTATGTTAACGAAAGAGTGCCATATCATCAAAAAAAACATCATCAATGAACAGTGCTTTTAGAACTCATGTGAAAGAAAGAGTGCTATATCACAAAAAAAAACAAAAAACAAAAACAAACAACGTCAACAATTCTTTTAGAACCCATGTTAATTAAAGAAAGAGTGCCAGGGCACAAAAACCCATCAACACCAGCCCGTCAATGGTTGTTCTCAAAAGTGTGATTTTTTTTAATTGTATCGATTTGCAATTAAATCTGTCATATGATAAAATATTAAATCATTATCTAGTCTCCTTCCTATTATAACTAAAGTCCACTTCTCTCCACATTTGTACTTGCTTGCTAATGTAGGGGGTGCGAAATGTCATGTCGGCCATAGTAATAACAGTGTATACTCAAAGAAAGAAAGAAAGAAAGAAAGAAAGAAAGAAAGAAAGAAAGAAAGAAAGAAAGAAAGAAAGAAAGAAAGAAAGACTACTGAAGATATTTACTGTAAAAGGTTTTAATTTTAAAAAGAAATAGGATAGCCTTGAGACACATTAAATGACGGTTTAATAAATTTGCAAACTGTACCCAGGGAGTATGGATGAAAGAAGTCAAGAATATATTTTCTTTCGTAAAAGGGAGAGAATTTGCGAAAGCAAATAGCGTTCTTATTTCAAGTTATTGAGTGATTTGACTGAAAAATTGAGCAGGTCGGTCACTCATTGACGTTAATATTTAACTTGACATGCATAATGTTTTGCAACCAGAAAAAAAAAAAATAGTATACACCATTATTTCTGCTAGTACATTATTTTGTGAGCTGGTAAGATACTTTGCAATAACAAAGAAAATAAACATGCGTGATTTTGCAATCGTCCTCTTGTTGGCTACAAATCTTTCTCATGTGGCTTCACCGAATATTTTTTTTTTATTCCGAATATTTATATTTTGATAAATTAATTATCTGACTGGACTAAAGAAAACAAGTGCTGTGTGTTAGCTGCCTTTGTTATTTATCTGACTGGACGTACGTATATTATTGACGTCCTGAATGTGTGACATAAACATATTTCAAATCTATTCATCGTTTCAACCAGAACGCAACACGTTCAAAATATATTCCTAACTGTAAACGTAAATACATTCAATTCATTCAACAGACATCTATTATTTTCTTAATCATGTATCAGTACAGAATGAATGACCAGTGTCCCTTCATTACAACAGTTGTGATAACCACTTCTTAACTCACGACAGGATCAAGTATCCACTCGAAGCTAGCGGAGCGTGACGATCATTTATTATTTCTAATTTTGTTATTGTTGTTGTTGCACAAATTAATCCGGGTACTGCCGCATGCTGCGTATTTCAATATTCTGCTTAGTCCTCCCACGTACACTGAATGTTAACTAATTATCACGCATGAACGCGGTGCAGCTTGAGCAAGTATGGTGTAATGACCTTGGAGTCACAAGTACGAACGGCATTGTACAGTACTTAAGCACCAGTCAGGTGTTGACTTATTATCTTGTTAAAGGCTTAAAGTGTGTGTGTGTGTGTGTGTGTGTGTGTGTGTGTGTGTGTGTGTGTGTGTGTGTGTGTGAATGAACGCATATTTGTATCAATTAAATTTATGAAAAGGTAGATTGTCAGGATATTTAAATATACCTGTGTATAAAGGGCGGTAACTGAAATATGAGTTAGTTCCCTTTCGCCAATATCAAGTGAATGAATAGCTAGTTTGTGTTTTTTTAAAGTATAAATGCAAGCAACATTCAACGCGACCATACTTAAACAAAACCAAACAGGTAGCGGTAAGATTAAGCGAGACACTGCCGTCCAAGCCTGCAATTAGTTTGTGCTTTTAATCATTTAAATAAACTTTAGAAATTTGCGTATAATACCACTGAAAAGAACATTCTAAAGTTTCGCCTTCACAGCACACTAAACACTTTTCGCTAAGAGTAATAAATTTACTTACAAATAAATATCCAGGGGAAATTCTCTAGTAGTAGTAGGTGGCGGTAGTTAGGCTACTGCAAAGAAAGCGTTGAGGCGAACTTTACTACCCCTTTCGACCTCATTCATTCGTCTGTGGTTCGCCGACTAACGCTTATTTGGCGACTCGGTTATCAGGAAAATGTAAGTACACGGAAGGTAAATCACATCTAGCTATCCACTATTGCCACAGTTATCGTTCCTATCTGTTGCACTCGCGACATTCACACGTGCCGGACATAATTCGAGTTACACTGCTGAAGTTTAAGCTGGCAGCCCCTATTAGACGAACAATGATCGAAATAAAAGACAGAACTTTGAAGAAAGCATCTGACGGGCTTAAGGATACAATTTTAAAAGCCTGACCCACTTTACAAGGCATCCAGTGCCTTCAAGAGCAATGGAATGTTCCCCACGACAAACGTTTGAGAGGAGAGACCTTGAGAAGTGAGAAGAGTGGGTGGGGGCAATCGATGGAAGAATAGCTGTTGTCTCCAACAATTGTCAAGCTTGATGCCTCATTTCACAGTGTCAAGCCGAAAGCCGCAGGCAAGTGATGGGTGAAGAGGTGAGAGTTCAAGGTGACGAGGAGAAGGGTACAGAGGGCTGACGTCCACATACTCAGTCCAATGTACGCAGCTCACCCTTCTTGTTCCAAAGTCGTGAGCAGTAACACACACACATACACACACACACACACACACACACAAACAAACACTTGATTTATTGTTCATTTACAGCTGGCTCGACCTACCTTAACGATTGATTTATTTCCGCCCAACGTCTTCTTATAAAGAAGGCTGGTTTAGAGATTATTATAGTTTTAACAGCCAATAGTAATTTTTCTTATAAAGAAGGCTGATTTAGAGATTATTACAGTATTAACAGCCAATAGTAGATTTTTCTTATAAAGAAGGCTGATTTAGAGATTATTACAGTATTAACAGCCAATAGTAGATTCTTCTTATAAAGAATGCTGATTTAGAGATTATTACAGTTTTAACAGCCAATAGTAGATTTTTCTTATAAAGAATGCTGATTTAGAGATTATTACAGTTTTAACAGCCAATAGTAGATTTTTCTTATAAAGAAAGCTGGTTTAGAGATTATTACAGTTTTAACAGCCAATAGTAGATTTTTCTTATAAAGAAGGCTGATTTAGAGATTATTACAGTTTTAACAGCCAATAGTAGATTTTTCTTATAAAGAAGGCTGATTTAGAGATTATTACAGTTTTAACAGCCAATAGTAATTTCTCTTATAAAGAAGGCTGATTTAGCGATTATTACAGTTTTAACAACTAATAGTATATTGCTCCTCGCATGCAAAACATAAGCAGAGGGAACAGGTGTGCTGGGTCGAACTATTCAATGCGAAAACGATTGTGCTAAACATATACCGAGGTAACTTAATCGAGAAGTGCGTCACACAAGGAGGACAGAGAAAGGCATGCCGTGTGTGCGTGCGTCGATGTTGTCCAGAATCTATAACTGTACTTACTTCCGCTTAGTAGAATTACTCATTTGATTTACTACGCAAACCTAAAAGTATTTTATTGCTTTTCAATATGACCTGAGAAAACGGGAGTGAGGAAGGGGTGCGTGTAATCATCATGGCCAGGTGTAATGGGGTGCATCAGAATTACCTCTGAAGGGTGGAGAGAAACTTGAAGAGTTAAAGATTCAGTAGCTGCAAGGAAGCAAACTCCACACACGCACACACACTCCTCAATTGTCAATCGTCTGCTGTCTAGTAAGAGAAGGGTGTGGTTTAGAACCCCTGGTCACAACACACCTCAATTGTCAATCGTCTGCTATCTAGTAAGAGAAGGGTGTGGTTTAGAACCCCTGGCCAGAAGCCAGAGGTAACGAGCCATGAACCATTCACACTCCTTTAGAGTATTCCACTGTGAACCCGCCAAAAGGCAAATTTCCGACAAGATTGTTACACTATACCTCCAACCCCGATTTCTAGGAAAAGAGATTAAGATTTGCACACCTACAGACCAGCTACAAACAGGCTCACTTGAAAAGAAACACAAATCAATGTCATATTAACACAGATGTTAAATATGAAATGCGCCATTCAAAGCGAAAATTCAAACACTTGAAAAAGAAATACAAATCAAGGTCATATTAACACACAGATAATGAAATGCGCCACTCAAAGTAAAAACTCGAACATTAAAGGTAGGGGTAGAAAATACAGGTACAATGAAGTCGACATGAGATCATTCTTGAAATGTCATGCTTCCTTATGAAATAGTGCCAACAGAGAGGGTAAAGAATGTGAGTACAAGAGTTGTACTCAAAGAGACATTTCATTCACATAGAGTGGTATGACTTTAGCAATGAATATATATATATATATATGACTCTGGGCTGAATCACAGATTCACACGCATCATTGACCAGGATGCAAATCTCTATATATGGTCAAGTGCATCCTGTTGATTTCCCCCTTCTTACCGTTACCTCCCCCTATATACATCTCAACTCCCATGTGTGGTCAATGAACTTGACCTAATTCCTCTAATGCTAGTGTAGGTGGGTACGGCAGATTACACAATCGGCCATTCGAATGTCACAACAACTGGTACACTATATTTGTGGTTTACTAAGAAGAATAAAAATAATCGAAAAACAGAGTATAATTTGCCTGAAGGTGTGGTCATCAGTCGTAACAAGTGTATGCTGTACATTTAAAAACAAAGAAACATTTTTAGAAAGCAGTACCAACAACAACAACAAAACAAGTGGAAACACAAATCTTTGATTAATTCCAATGCCTTTCAAGTCTAGCCCAACTATCTCAGTTATGTGGAGTTCACAGGCACCTTGCATTGGAATGACAAGTAGGTGCTCATTGTAATGCTGTCACTCGTTCTGACCAGTGAACCGACTCGAGTAGTGTAAACACCACATCCTGTATGAACAAGACATAGATGTTAACTAGTTCACCAAAATGAAGCAGTGATCTTAGTCCAATTGTGTGAACAAGATATAAATAGTAACTAGTTCACCAAAATGAAGCAGTGATCTTAGTCCAATTGTGTGAACAAGATATAAATAGTAACTAGTTCACCAAACTAAAGCAGTGATCTTAGTCCAATTGTGTGAACAAGATATAAATAGTAACTAGTTCACCAAAATGAAGCAGTGATCTTAGTCCAATTGTGTGAACAAGATATAAATAGTAACTAGTTCACCAAACTGAAGCAGTGATCTTAGTCCAATTGTGTGAACAAGATATAAATAGTAACTAGTTCACCATACTGAAGAAGAAATTTTCCGTGCACATATATATAGGACTGAAATATTAATTAGGTGTGAGCAGGGGACATAAATATTAATTAGGTGTGAACAGGGGACTGAAATATTAATTAGATTACCACACTGAAGCAGTGATCTTAAGTCTGATCATGTGAAGAGGCCATAAACATTAACTAGGTGTTAACGTAATAATTAAGTCCCAATCTGATACAGGGGCTTGTTCCAACCATGTGAATAAGCCATAAGCATTAACCAGGTGTGAACAAGACATAAACGTTAACCAGACCAGCAGGAAGATGAAGAGAACTAAGCTCTTGTATCAGGTTCAGTTTTCAAACCGATTACCCAGTATAGAGTTGTATGAGAAAATAAATGAATTATTACTTTATAAATGAAAAATAACGTAAAAATAAATAAAAATACTACTAGCGCATTAAATTGGATTATTTTTTTCAAGAGCAAAATATACAGGCACGTGTCTGCTTTCAAGGGTAATCTTCTCTCCAATATCGAACAGTAATTGGATTCCAGAAGGAGGTTTCATTCACCGCTCACACATTTAACCTTTTTTTTATTTTAAGACTTAAATTGTTGCTTATTCCCATTCCATTACTTAACTGATTCTGAGCGGTAGAAACTGACATTTCTAGCCAACTGTGACAAGTGTGTAAGTTTGAGTTAAGCAACACTTTGTGTATTGTAGTATTCAATATCGAACTGCGGTATGATTCTATGAACAGTTACAAACGACTGCTGTGTGATTCTATGAACAGTTACAAACGACTGCTGTGTGATTCTATGAACAGTTACAAACGACTGCTGTGTGATTCTATGAACAGTTACAAACGACTGCTGTGTGATTCTATGAACAGTTACAAACGACTGCTGTGTGATTCTATGAACAGTTACAAACGACTGCTGTGTGATTCTATGAACAGTTACAAACGACTGCTGTGTGATTCTATGAACAGTTACAAACGACTGCTGTGTGATTCTATGAACAGTTACAAACGACTGCTGTGTGATTCTATGAACAGTTACAACGGACTGCTGTGTGATTCTATGAACATTTACAACGGACTGCTATGTAATTCTATGAACAGTTACAACGGACTGTTATGTAATTCTATGAACAGTTACAAACTCACTGCTAATTCTACAAATGACTACTTGAAAGTAATACTTTTAAGGCGACTTAGCAATTTAAGTTCTTACTAAAATGAACCTTACGATAACTTTTTCAGTGTGTGTGTGTGTGTGTGTGTGTGTGTAGTGCACCTTCACACATCCATAATTTCCAGACATAAACTGCTGGACTGAAGTTGTTAGCTTATTTCCACATATGACCCTGTGCTTCAAGTTTAACGCCTCAATAACGACTACAGGCGCCCGTGAACCACTTCTCTAAGACAAGTTCTCTTGCATCCATATAAGTTCGTGAATCTCCATGGTAACAAAGCATATCCTGTAGTGGTTCCGTGACGATTTTCCTAACCATGCACTTCATGATGCACAACTCAGTTGCAGATTTGTCATTTTTACTGCACTGTTTATTTAATTTCAAGGTCATCACAATGCCCACCTGACTGTCATCAACTCTTCACTAGTTCTCTCAACCGTTTATTGGCATGACCGACTACCAAGCTTAATGCAGTGCAGTTCTACGGTACTGTTTGTCTGTACAAACTTTGATCATCAGGCGCAAACCACAAGTGACCTTGACTTGTATCAAACTACTGGTATGAACGCTCATGACGTCATGTTTTATCACGCCGTACTATCCTGTCCTTGTAACAAGCACCAACCCAAAAGGTGAACATTTTAAAATAAGGAAATGGGCACTTGTACGTAAAATTACTTTTATAAGAAAAGGTGTGGTTTCTTTTCAAAACTAGCTTAGGGCTTGTTCTGAAACGAAAGTGTGGCCATTTTGATGTGAAGCTAGTTTACGTTTGCTTTGATCTGCTATAATAATTATAAAAAATGTGTTCGTTCAACAACTGTCAATCAAACTCTCCAAGGAGCATGAGCACTGAGACACACGGGGGTGGAAAGGGGCAGTTAAGCACCTGCCATCCTCTTCATCATGCTGCTTACTTCTCTTTTAAACAACAGCTAATTCACTCCCTTCTGCATCCTGTTCGAGAGTTCTATATTCATAACTCATCTTCTGGGATTCTTGACACCCACCAGCAAAATCAGCACGCATCAGAAAAGTCTGTATATGTTCCAAATGGCACCAACAATAAAATCATCACAGCACGTGCAATTTCTTTGTACACATCTTATGATTTTCATGACCTTGTTCTCACCCGAGTCAGAGAGACTGTGCACTAAATTGACCTCTGATGAGGAAGTAAGTTGGTACAAAAAGCCAACAAATTGGTGTCACTAGACATTGAACTTTGAGTTAAATGGAACAATATTTTAGTTCCGAGTTTGGAGTGTATAATTAACTAGAAAACTGCATACTACAAAACATATAAAATACAATGACCAAAATACTGCAAACTCAGAGCTGAGTTACATTCCAGAATTGTAATTTATAGATATATGTGTACCCCCACACCTCACTCAAAACCATAGCTCATCAATAAGAGTCATACTCTAATCGGATAGCCACAGGGCCATATTACTAAATATAGTGCATTTACAGCACTGTGTACCCACACCTCACTCAAAACCATAGCTCATCAATAAGAGTCATACTCTAATCTAATCTAAGCCACAGAGCCAATCACTAAATATAGTGCATTTACAGCACTGTAATTCAGCAATCTCACAATTCAACTTGCTACAAGCACTCAGTGATAATCTATTAGTGTGGTATGTAAATTCCAATCAGTCAGTCAAACATACTCCAAAAATAACCAAGTGCGTGTTCATAAGTCAGTCAGTTCACAGGTCAAAATTAATTAATACCATGAGTTACAAAAACTAAAAGCTCAGTAATCGAGTCATTTATAAATATATTATTTCAAGCAATTAAGTGCAAGTTCTACTAATCAAGCAATTAAGTGCAAGTTCTACTAATCAAGCAATTAAGTGCAAGTTCTACTAATCAAGCAATTAAGTGCAAGTTCTACTAATCAAGCAATTAAGTGCAAGTTCTACTAATCAAGCATACTCGTTATACTTATAAATCAGGTATAGATTATTTTATCATTCAGTCAGAACATGTAAGTCACAATCAATTATTAGTTAATACCACAGTAAATATGCCTAACCAGTAGACTAGATGACACTCATAAAGTTACTCATTTATTAATAAATATGTCATTTAAGACAATAAACATGAACAGGTAAAAAAAAAATCACCAGTTCTCCAGTAGACCAAATGACACTCAAAAAGTTACATTTATTAATAAAAGCATTATGTAAGACAATAAATACAAACAGGTCATTAATCATCACAGTCAACTCCAGTAGACCAAATGACACTCAAAATCTTACATTTATTAATAAAAGCATTATGTAAGACATTAAACATAAACTGGTCATTAATCATCACTGCTACACTCATCAATCCAGTAACACTCATTTTATTCATCTGTTTAATACAGGTCATGTTCATAGGTCACATGTGTGTTCTTGAGACACAGACACGCCTGTATATTCATCAGTCATCTGTACATGTTACTTTCATATATAATTATGTAGCCACAATAGAGGCCATCTTAATATAACATCTTGTTTAGTGATTTCAGTACAAATAAACTCATAAGATACTCAGTTAAACTCACTGACCAATTGTGCACTTATCATAACCAGCACTTAAGTCAGTTGTAAATATTTATCAATGGTCAAGTGAGTTTTCAGGCAAGCATATGGGTCAGTTCTACATTGGTCACTTATGCTCATAGGTCTCTCTGTAGTGTATGTGTGTATATAAGTATATGTTAAGTGTGTTCTACTGCTAGTAATAAATGTGGGTCAATCCTACTGTCATCAATCAATCACAATACAATTTAAATGTCAAGAATCATGAATGTGGGTCAATTCTAAAGTCACCACTTAGTCACCATACAAAGTATCAAATGTGTTAAAATACAGTAAGGAATGTGTGTCAATATTAATGTCATCAATCTGTCACAATCATAAATCATTTCTACACTTTATCAGTCAAATACCATTGTAACACCAATGCCACCTAATTAATGGTTATTATTAATTAATCATCCATAATCAATTACAAGTGATAAGAATCTTAATTAATCTTATTAATACTTCTCCAGAAGACACACTTGTCTCTCTCTTGGCGGATATGTGGGTGCTGTAAACACTTTTTCTCTTCCACAACATTAAAGACAAACATTTACCATCACGCAATATCCCATACATGTAAAACTTCTTACTAAAGCGAAAACAAATCTGTCTTTAATCTATATATTAGTGAGCCCCCATCCACCCACTTTCTTCTCCAACATAAGGTAACCAATATGTGCAAGAAGGTCAATAACTTTAACAATAAAATTATTAAATCAACAATCAAATATAAATGTAAAAGATACAATGAACAAGATTACTTGACATCAATATTTCCGTGAAACCACATTCGAATAATTTTTATACTACACACTCTTACATCCAAAAAATACAATTCAACAATTCAATACAAATCACAGGATAGTCCTTAACAAGGAACAGAAATGGAGTTATTAGAGATAAATGATAATAGTTCTACATAACTTGATTTAGGTGCTGTCTCAATAATCTTTCACTCGCTTTTGCAACAAAGACACACGTTTATTGTTTGCCAATGTTACGTGAGTTCCATATATTTGTAAGTCACTGATTCACTGCTAGTCTCTTGAGGTTAACTTGGGTGCTTTCACCATATTTGGCTCCCTCATGCAGAATAATCGTAGCAATTTCCAGGAACTTACTGATACCAGAAATTGCTCTATGTAGTCATATACTTTGCCACCATACATCAATGGAGTTCTAGTGTATTCTAACACTTACAGTTACACACTGCTCCCACCTCTACCATGGTCATTCATACTGGTTTATAATCAGTAAACCAGGAAGTTCAAATCATTGGCAGAAAGACTGCTTATTCCCTGTAAAATATAATCAGGGAACAAACACTAAGTTTCCAATTTATACATCTTTAACTCCATTCTCTCTCACATTCAAGTCTCAACTTACAGTTTCCTGCAACAGTATTTATTAGCACAATACATGCACAGAGCATAATAAATACTGCATATCAGTTTATGAACAGGTTCACTAGGAACAATGTCAAGTATTAAGCATACTATATATGAGTATCTTAGTTCAAACATTTGTAGAAACAATAGTCTACTCACATAATACATATCTATGTAAAATGTGAGTATAACACATCAACAGCAAAAATGCTTGAAATATTTCAAGTCCATTCTCTCTCAAACAATCAGCTAACTCACCATTACACATAAGGGCTGCATTTCAGGACTGGACTTCTTGCCACACCAATTTCAAGTCATTAGACAATAGAATTTTCTACAGCAGGTTAACTTTCAGATCTCAACCTATTGGCTGGTCTTGTTCTCATAAGTATTAGCCATTGGATAATAAAAACTACTCATCCAGTTGGAACTGGTTTGCATTACATCAGCAACTTCTAGCACATTCTCAACTCCAACTCTGACACATACAAATTTAGTATCATAAGGAGTGCCCAAGGTTGAGTCATTTGACAATTTAACATTTTATATAACAATTAAGTTTTAGGCAAATTTACTCCACCACACATTCTGTTCTTCCCACCAGTGTGTTGATAATCCTAATGTCAGTTGACTGTCAATGACAGTCAAAAACACAAATACTCATCAGTCTACATCAGCACTTCTCGATTGGGGGCGCGAGAATTCATCCTGGAAGATCTTTTGTACAATAGAGTGGCTTAATTTATCTATCGGCCTTAAAACAAGGGGGGAGGGGTGGTGCGGGGTGAAAAATGAATCGGGAAGCGCTGGTCTACACAAAGCAGGCTTGTAAATCATTATGTACTGACAAGTGGCTTGTATTCATCAGTCACTTTAGGACCCACAATCTGTCATATTTGAGTCTCTCTCCATACATATATATTTATGTGTGTGTGTGTGTATGTGTGTGTGTGTGTATGTGTGTGTGTGTGTGCGTGTGTGTGCACTAGAAAATTATTTCAAACTGTTCAGGCAAAAATCAGTGTCTCAGATGAACATACAGTGGAACCCTACGATAATGAGAATTTGGATATAACGCGGTCGTGACAAGGCTCCCGAAATATATCTCTTAATAATGCATTCAATTGCAAAACCCCGCATTAACGCGACTCCACTATTAACGCGATCTGATTTTATGGACCCTAATTATCGCGTTATAGCGAGGTTTCATTGTAGTAATTAAAAGAAAATTTATATTGGCTAATAAAGACTACTAATACAATAGGCATGCACAGTATAATCTGTCACAATGTATGATGATAGTGATTGACAGTGTGTGATGACTATATAGTGACTGTCATAATGTGTGATGGCTAGTGACTGACACAATGTGTGATAGGTAGTTACTGACACAATGTGTGGTGGCTAGTGAGTGTCACTGCGTGACAGCTAGTGACTGACACAATGGGTGATGGCTATTGAGTGTCACAATGTGTCATGGCTAGTGAAATCCGAAGTTTGTAATGGTAATGAACAGATTCACAATTACTCATAGCACTACATCGCTTACAAAACTCACAACAGTAAGTTAGTCATAAAGTACAAAACAGCACGCCTGTCACTTATACAAGACAAAATAATAATTCAGTTATACAAAACAAACAATATGTCAGTTTAAAAAAAACTCTGAATAAACAAAAAACAATACGTCAGTTAAAAAAAAAAAAAAACGTTACCTATAAAAGACATAAAAAGCTAATTGTACCAGTTTCTCAGAATTGGGTCAGACAGATTTTTCTTTCCTCACAAAGCAGTTCATATGTTACTATACAGACAAGATTACTGTTGCTCTGAAAGAACGCTGATCGGTTTCAATTGAAAAGTATTGATTGACCCTCGTGTTCTCTTGGTGCTAAGACTTGCATGAGTGTGTGCGAGTGTGTGTGTATATACCTGCGTAAGCCGTTAGTGGTAGCTAACGGATGTGCCAATCACACTGTTGCGTTGACAGTCGCTACAGCTTACCTTTAATTTATGCGTGTACCTGTAAGTTGACAACTGGGGGAGACGCAGGTGTCTTGTTGCAGTACGCAGCCCCGATTACACATCCACATTCCCATATAATACACGTATATCCCTTCTTGAAAAGTGTAAACATTCACCGACCAGTAACTGACCAGGAGCTCTGTCGAGCGATGCCCGGAGGCAGTACAGACTTGTAGCTAGTGTCCATGTTTCCCACTTCCCAACATGGAATGTAGAGTGCCGTGCTAGGCGCAGACCTTTCCCCCACACTGCCGCGAGAAAGTGGGCTGCCCACACATCGCTTCTCACGCTCTTCCTTTATCGGTTTTCTTCCCTGAACTTCTCTCTCTCTCTCTCTCGCTCACAACAGAACATAGGGCACATACACACGCCGCGCGCTGAAAACCCCTCGTTGTGCGCCAACTAAATCGATTGAATGTCGTTCTAAACTTGGAAACCTGTTACCCGAGTCGCCAGCGCCACCTTGTGAGTTGGAGTAACAATTTGGAAAACTGTTTTTATTTAAAATTGTTATTTTTATATGCTAAAGATTCTGCGTGAAACTCATCAGTAGATTGCCATTTATCTTCCACATACTGCAATACACCATAATCAGTTCTTTTCTAAGATCTGTGTGATTTCACTTTGTTCAGTCAATTATTTTCAGATGCAATTAAACTAATCAGAAAATATAAGAGCATGCCAAAACATTAATGACACTCGAGTAATTGAATTATGGGTCGGACATACTGACACACACACACATTATGGGTCGGACACACACTCACTGACACACACACACACACACACACACAATCGCGTCTCTTAGATGAGTCTGGATGCAATTCTGCTTTCAGTATCAGGACGTTTGCTTTGATAACTTATGTGAGTTTGGTTGCATTTATGCTTCCACTACACACAGCTGTATCGACATGTATACTTAGTTGTGGAGAAAAATATTAAATGTGTTAATTCGCCGCTAATTTAGTAAGAACTATTACATCTCGACTTTACAACCTATGTTATATTTTTTTAATAAAAACGAAAATTTTCCTGTTAACTTTTTCCGTTCTTTGTGGCATGTCATTGAATACATGCCATCTGTTAAGGATCCAAAAAAATGTGGAGCTACTTTTAGACTTCTCTATCACTGTGAAAGAAATAGTATATATATAATGCTTGTCAGTAATGACGAAATAGTAGACATATAATGCTTGTCAGTAATGATGAAATAGTAGACATATAATGCTTGTCAGTAATGATGAAATAGTGGACAATTTGTATGTCATTACATTTGAAATAATTTTCTTTCATATGTCTCTATGTGAATGAAATGTATATGTGTGAACATAAACAGAAAGTGTGTATGCTATATTTTAATTTATTGAAAAATTAGAATTAAACAAGGAACAATTAATACTCTATAAGTGAGAAAATATTTGTCTAGAATCATTCTCTCTTGAATGGCACAAGTACGACCCACATCGCATAAAGTATTTTACCAAGCCTTTTGTGTGTGTGTGGGGGGGGGGAGAGTGGGGTGACAAGCTAACCAAAATAAAGAAAACAACCTTCAGTTTGAGTAGATATATTCATCGAAATGCAATATTCAAGAATTATTTCACAATCAAGAGTCAGTTCGATGCATAGAAATTCGTAGCGTTCGTTGCGGTCTCTTGTTTCTAGAAATCTGTAGCTAAAAATTAAAAACTGATTGCCTGCGAAATTTAGAAAAAGTATAGCGTGATATACGGAATCAGGAGTGCGACCAAACTCACTTCAGGTATCAAAGCAAGTTTGTTACTATATCTATGCGTAGCCTCATCTGTTTGTTACTACATATACGTAGCCTCATCGTATGGTCACTGATCATGTACAGTATTGCATAATGTAGTTGTGCTTTCCAGTGAGGTGTGGATTTTTACGACACTGAAAGAACTTTATAGTCGGTGTCCTTTCCAGTATTAAGACACTGAAAGAACTTTATAGTCGGTGTCCTTTCCAGTATTACGACACTGAAAGAACTTTATAGTCAGTTTCCTTTCCAGTAATTCAGAAACTGCGCAGACTAATGAAGCCAGGCTCTCAGTCTCAGTGGAGCCATGCAGCCGCTCTCCCAAGACGGTCGACCATATTCTCCTTTTGTTTCTTTCTAAAACTGGACAAATCAAGTTCGCTGGAGCGCTGCCAGTCTGCCTGGAACACGCTTTCTCACGGCTCAGATCAGAGACCATCGCAATGCGGAGTTCTGTCTTTGACAAATCGATTAGACAAGAGCAGTGCCAGTGGAAGGACCATATAATGCGAAACAGTCTCGGCACTTTTTTCTTACGAATGCCAACAACTCATTGAAAGCAATTAGATTTATTAAAACTGGGGATGGTGATCAATTCTTTTCTCTAATCCTTAACCGACTCACCCTCACCCTCACCCGCTATATCCACTTTTTAAACGATGCGATCCAAGTATAAGTAGAAAACATGTCTTCAGAATAAGTTACTGTTTATGTTCTTTGCCCCAAACTTCTGCCTTTGCTGTGAAGTGGCTCCTCTGCTAATTGATAGCTTTATGCACTTATCCTTTAGAGCGGTAAATAAATACGTGTATAAATCTATAAATAACTTACAAATGTATTCTTTACTCTGCTAGAAAATAAATTTACGTAGTTTTTGCTTCTTTCATACTCATATGCTAGTACAGGACAGATTTACAAGATAACTTCTGTGACTAGTGCAGGATTATATCCAACGTCACATAAGGTATAGGGATTGATTTACATGGACAGTTTTCTACGTCACATAACGTATAGGGATTGATTTACATGGACAGTTTGCTACGTCACAAGAGATAGATTTAACGTAGATCCCAGTCTTTGTTACTTGAGTAACGTTCATAAAATCTAAGGTTAGTGAGGATGTCAATTACTAACAGTCAAACATTACAGACACAAGCCACGGTGCATGCAATTTTAAAAAAAAAATAAGTAGTCCCACTAATTTACCAGCTAGCGAATAAGACCGATTAGTGTGTTAATCAATTACCAATCAGTTAAATAATAATTAATTTTATAATCAATTGCTTCACATTGTCTATCAACTTTTTCATCCATCTGCTATTCAAATAAACTCCAACTATTCAATATATCAGTTAATCAGTAAAATAATTTTTAAAAATTCATTCAATTAAACTTTAATTGAATAAACGATAACCTGTACGAGCTAACACTTAATTAGTTGTACGAGTAAATATTTAACCGTTTACTGATGAAGTTTTAAACTCGCAGCCAGTCAGTTAAATAAACAAAATTTTAATGAACCCTTGAATAAATAAAATGATTTTCTTTAAAAGGACGTACCGACTGCGCTACATATATTACGTCATAGTCACATGCGCATTATTTCTAGTCTGTCTATGAAACGATACTGTACTCATATTTCACATCAAGCCACTTTAAGTAAAAATGGGAGACCAAATAAATTAGTAGTATTGATAGTACTGAACTGAAGATTATTCTTACCTTTTAATAGACATTAATTTCATCGCAAATAAGTGAATTTTTATGAATAAAAGATTTAAAAACGATAATTTAAAGTCTATTCTGTCCTATACAATAAATGTATTAATGTATTTAAATGTTATTCTCTGCTGTTAAAACAAATAAAACAAAATAAATAAACAAAAAAAATGTTCCCATGCCGGGAATTGAACCCGGGCCGCCTGGGTGAAAGCCAGGAATCCTAACCACTAGACCACATGGGACTACGTTAAAATGTGCTTAATAACCTTAGCATAGTCTTTCCTTGACCTTTTCGCTTCTTTCCAGGTTCAGTCGGTATAGCCAACTTCGTCACTTTCTGCAAACCTTAAAGATGGTACCTTGCTGTTCTTGTACCTTACACAAATAGATGTGTGACGCATTGTTCGGGACGGGTGTGTTGGAAATGGTCGGTGAAAGTGAAAATTTTATTTTGGTAGGGACAAGAGCGAGTTGGATGAGGGTTAAGAAATTATGTTATCACATTATTCTTTTACGATCTTTAATTTTATGCTTTGTAATTTTATGTTATTTCTTGTATCATTTTTCTATGCAAGGCACACGTCCCCACCCCCTCCCCTCTTCAGGCAACATCTGGTCTTTATCAAATATATTATGGTGTAATCTGTAAAGCTAATAGTTCAGCCTTTGTACAAGAACACAGCCACCATAACGAAAAACGACAAAGTGTGAAAAGTACGTGTGTGTGCCCACCTCAAATACTTGTGACACTTCTACCAAAAGTATATTTGATAAGTGCAATAGTTATCAGGGTCGTTAACAACATTACAATGTATAGGCCTACGGGCAAAGCAGTGCACTGGGGTACAGGTACTACACAACCTTTCACAGGAATAAAACATACATAGATTAGCATGGGGTCTCTATTCACGGGATGCCCAGCGTGCCTAGGAGTTAAGAGGAAACTGGTGGTCATATTGTGTTTCTAACCAAAAATATATTTGATGAGTGTAATCACCATATTGTGTTTCTAACCCAAAATATATTTGGTGAGTATAATCACCATATTGTGCTTCTTATAGAAAATATATTTGGAGAGTATAATCACCATATTGTGCTTTTTATAGAAAATATATGTGGTAATTGCAACCTCCATAAGCATTTTGTTTTAAACTATTCCTTCGTAGAAAGCCATGAGTTAAAAATACAATACATTATAAACAAGACTGTTTTAAAGTTGTGAGAGATAGCTACACTACTAGACTAGAACCTATATCTTATTTTTTCGAGCAGCTTATAGTTGCTTCAATGGATCCTATTTCGGATTTATAAATTCAGAATTAAAGTAGTGGGAACAAATTAAATTAATAAAAGTATTCTCTTTTTTTTTAAATGGAGAGATCTGAGACATATCAGAGTAGATCAGTAGTGCAAAAATAAAGATATAAATAGATTAACACTTTACTTATTCTATGATTTAGGAAATAGCAAATGAAAGGAATTATCTCATAATATAACCCAGAGGTGTAAATATTTGAATTTAAATTTAGATCGAAGATTTACATTTTTAATTTTGTATTAAAACTAAACATTTAATCAGACTAGAGAGTTGTCGATCGTTGCAGGATTTGGAAAAAAGAGAAATATTTTTGTACACGTTGTTCACAAGCCAGTTACAACGCAATCAACGAAGTTCAGAGAACTTCTGATAGTTTTGCTGACTGAATTAAAATTTAAAGAGTACTCCCAATATTATTACTTTAGATTTCGTAAATAAATGAATATCTTTCTTCCAACCCTTTTTTCGTAATGCTTTACTGTTCACTTGGCAGTCTTTCTTTAGTGGTTTCCAGAAAATCGGTAGTCAATATTTTTCTTTCTTACTGAAGCGACTCTCGTATTTAACTCAACAATAAAAAGAAAGTGGAATTCAGATAATTTCTATGACTGTTCACTCAAAATGATTACAGTTACAGACTTATCAAAACCCCAAATAAATATTTAATTATAATTTATTTTTAAAAAATTAAAAATTTACATAAGTGAAGGTAGACAATCCAGTAACACATGTAGGAAGAGTAGTACCCGCGCTTGTAGAACTTGGCTTGATTTGGGAAATGCACGGTAATTCAAGATGATTTCTTTAATGCTCCCCCACCACCACCACCACCACAAAGATAATGCTCACGAGACTTAGCAGTTCTCTCCGCATGGATGTGTTGTTTAATTGTTTAATTACTTATCGATGTATAATTAAGTTCCAAGCAAGGGAAATGACAACGAAAATCGTAACAACCTAAACAGGCAGATAAAATACAGTGACAATTTGTGTTCCTCACTAAACTTGACCTCGACCAAAAACTGATTATTCTCCCATGTAGGTCTATTACTGATGATTCTCCCATATACACCTAACGTTCATTAATCTTCAGTGTAGTCCAATATTGATTCTTTTCCCATGTAGGCCTAATATTAATTATTCTCCCGTAAAGCCTAATTTTAATTCTTCTCCCCTGAGGCCTAGTATTGAATCTTGTCCCAATCAGGCTTAACATGGGCTTGTTTACGTGTGAATAATATGATAGAAGTCAGGCTTAATATGTGCTTGTTTACATGTGAATAGTATGATAGAAGTCAGGCTTAATATGTGCTTGTTTACATGTGAATAATGTGATGGAAGTCAGGCTTAACGTGGGCATGTTTACGTTGAATAATGTGATAGAAGTCAGGCTTAATATGTGCTTGTTTACATGTAAATAGTGTGATAGAAGTCAGACTTAACATGGGCTTGTTTACAGGTGATTAGTGTGACTAAATGGATGGATTGACGGACGGACTGATAAACACACAGATGGATGGATGGATAGATGGATAGGTAGGTAGGTAGGTAGATAGATAGATAGATAGATAGATAGATAGATAGATAGATAGATAGATAGATAGATAGATAGATAGATAGATAGATAGATAGATAGATAGATAGATAGATAGATAGATAGATAGATCGTGGTTTTATTACCAAAAGCAAAATTTACGTAAATCGTGCCCAAATATACGTCCTTTGCAAATAATATCAAAATTTAATTCACACCGCAGTCCAGTAATGGTGTCATAAACATAATTTTCCAAAAGCAGCATTTAATGAAATCTTTCACACTGTCTCGATTGATCACAACCTTATGTAAATTTTTTGTTGTGAATCTTTACCAGACAGGCACCAACCACTTCCCTACACGCCTCGCACAAGACTGGTTCATTTCCTGTTGTCACCATGGTTACGCTCAACATTTACAGCAGCAACATAGGAGTATGTCCCATTACAGTGGTTTCCAACACGGTGCCCGCGGGCGCCATGAGGCATGTACATACGCCCGCGTCTAGGTGTGAAAAGTAGTGCAGATG
Source organism: Sinotaia quadrata (assembly GCA_028829895.1). Classification (NCBI taxonomy): domain Eukaryota; kingdom Metazoa; phylum Mollusca; class Gastropoda; order Architaenioglossa; family Viviparidae; genus Sinotaia; species Sinotaia quadrata. The sequence goes on from CM054182.1 coordinate 2,511,644, forward strand.
TAAGCTGCCCCCCCCCCCCCCCCATTCCAGCTTCACGTCACACATTGTAGGTTGTGTAAAATCATTCAAAGCAGAACTGATCTTGTGGAAGTCACATATGAAGACAAAGTCTCTTGTACATTTACCAGGTTTGAAGAAAATGGTATGTGACAGTGATTTTAACTCTTCACTACATTGAAAGACCTCAGAAGCAGTTTGAAAAGATATTTCAAAAGCTTATCATGACTGAGTCTGTATTTGTCTTACCTGCGAATCCTTTTACTTGCCAGCTAGAGGTAACAAAAAATGGCTACATCAGCTGCAAGTCTCATTCAAGTAAGAAGAGAATTGGAACTCAAGATTTTGGACCTTTAAAATGGTATTGTTCTCAAATCGATTTGGAATATGTAGAATACACAATATAATCTTAATTCGATTCCGTTTATCTCTGTGAACTATTTTAAGAAATGCACATAATGACGTTAAAATACAAATCTTCATCATTGCTTACAAATGGAAATATCATTTTACTTTCCCAACTGCTAAAAACTGGCTAATGAAATAAAGTGCCAAAAATCATACTGAATTATTACAATGAAAAAGCATGTGAATTAATAATACTGTGATGCGCAGAAGTCACTCTTCCTTAATTAGAACCTAAGTGGTAATAGCCGTTTAATTCTTTCATATTCTTTATGAGCTAAAGCCAATGGAAGGGACGATTTTTCTATTCAAGCTGTTAAAAATGTGAAGTCACAGAGCTTAGCTGACTTGTGAATGACTGACAGTGGACATGGGGAGGATTTCCAACCGGACTGTTAAATTGCAATCAAAGCGTAGTGAGTGACAGACAGTAGCTGGCAGGGGGACAAGTGGTTTCTCCTTTGAAGTAGGATAAGTCCCCGATTGGAACCTAAGCACACAGTTATAGGTGAAGAGTGTGGGTGTAAATAGATGGTTCGGGTTAATTGACACATGAGTTTATAAGAACTCACTCAAGCCTTTTACAATTACTTGTAAATATATTTGAGGTCCAGTAGAGGCAACCAATAGCCAGTGGTAAGCTGTCTGATCAATAATCTGAGAATGGACTTAGAATAATTTTATGTTAAATTTATTGTTCATGCATTGATTTGATATATGTTAGATTTTTTATTGATTCATTAATATGTATAATTTTATGTTAGAAATTATGTATTGGTGAATGAAGCATGTATGAGAGATAATGATTCTCTTGCAGACATGTAAGTTGAATGACTGGAGAGAAAACGAGAGAGAGTGTAGAGAATTATGAAATTGAATCTAAGCACCATGCTCAAATGTCATTGCAATGGGCGAGCCTTCTTTTATTTTTAGTTCAGCTTTGACTTTCAATGTTCAGCTGTCTTTTGGCTTAGATTCTTGTTGGCGATCTTGATGCAGAACCTGTGACATGGTTACATCTTGAGAGAGACTTCCTGTAATTGTTGGACTACTGTCTACCACGGAATTCCAGGGTGGTGAGAGCAGTAACAACAATTGTCATTTGCCATCCTATTTCCAGATGATCCTATTGTGCTCAACAGACTGTGTAAATGAGTGAAGGGGACACTGGCATTGTGCTAACTGTAAAAAGTCTTCGTAGGATTCCTCAACCACATAGCATATATAGAACAGGTCATGAAGTCGATTAATTACGTCACCCTTCTCTCTTTTCTAAACTAGTGATAGGATATAGAACAGGTCATGAAGTCGATTAATTACGTCACCCTTCTCTCTTTTCTAAACTAGTGATAGGATATAGAACAGGTCATGAAGTCGATTAATTACGTCACCCTTCTCTCTTTTCTAAACTAGTGATAGGATCATAACTCTGATTACAGATTGTTTCCTCAGATAGTCATTGTTAAATATTGATTGTATAGGAGAAAAGACTTGAAGAAACTTGAACATTAATGTAAATACGTGAACTGTCTCATATTTAGTTGTATTTTGTGAGATATATATTATTTTATAATAAATATTTTGTTAAATCCTTCATTTGCATGTATATTGATACATGTCTGGAGTAGTCAGTGGGTGGAGGGAGGCTTGTGAGTCAATTGTTTGGATGAAAGTAAACTGTGAAATTATATTACTCCTTAAATAGGAAGTTCCACCTGTGAACAGATAAATTTTGTGTCGGTAGTACGTTACTTATAGTGGTATGTGAGTGGGGTATTCATGTTGGAAACAAATCCTAAATTTACCCGCTGATAAGTGATTATGCTTATTAATTGATAATGGAATTCATAATAATAATTATAACAAGGGCCAAATGTATTTTAGCGGCCACAAATAACTTTTCTCTATTCAGTTCTGGTGAGTGCGTATGAATATTATTCATATTTGTGTGTTTGTAGAAGTCCAGACACACGTAACAATAAACACTCTACTTAAATATTATTCATATTTGTGTGTTTATAGAAGTCCAGACACACGTAACAATAAACTGTACTTAAAATATTATTTATATTTGTGTGTTTATAGAAGTCCAGACACACGTAACAATAAACATTGTACTTAAATATTTTCATATTTACATTTTTACTTGCTGAGATCCAGACACAAGCAAAAATAGAAGTATATTTTTCATTTACCACAACTGGACTTTATGATACAATAAGAATAATAAATATATTCCGGCACTAGTTCAATAAATATTGTACTTTTAAAGATAAATAAGATGAAAATGCCTATTTATAACATCTGTTTTGTAAAAGCTACTTAATTCATCTTCCAGATTCAAAAAGAGCAAATCCACATACTTATAGTGAAAGAATAATACACTTGAATGGTATTGACACATATTGTACGTATTATAAATAAATGTGATGAGTTTATTATTATTTAATGTGTAAAGTACAAAAATAAACTTTGAAAAATTGAAGGCGCCCCCCCCCCCCCCCCAACTTTTCTCAAAACTGGAATGTGCTCTTGGGCACAGGAAGGTCGTGACCTATGGACATCTTGTAGGCTTGGCATTAATAGCGAAATTACACAAAATGGTTACAAGACTTTTCCTCACGGATTACACAAAATGGTTAGAAGACTTTTCCTCACGGACTACACAAAATGGTTAGAAGACTTTTCCTCACGGACTACACAAAATGGTTACAAGACTTTTCCTCACGGACTACACAAAATGGTTACAACACTTTTCCTCACGAACTACACAAAATGGTTACAAGACTTTTCCTCACGGACTACACAAAATGGTTACAAGACTTTTCTTCACGGACTACACAAAATGGTTACAAGACTTTTCTTCACGGACTACACAAAATGGTTACAAGACTTTTCCTCACGGACAACACAAAATGGTTACAAGACTTTTCCTCACGGACTACACAAAATGTTTACAAGACTTTTCCTCACAGACTACACAAAATAGTTACAAGACTTTTCCTCACGGATTACACAAAATGGTTACAAGACTTTTCCTCACGGACTACACAAAATGTTTACAAGACTTTTCCTCACAGACTACACAAAATAGTTACAAGACTTTTCCTCACGGACTACACAAAATGGTTACAACACTTTTCCTCACGGACTACACAAAATGGTTACAAGACTTTTCTTCACGGACTACAAAAATGGTTAGAAGACTTTTCCTCACGGACTACACGTGAAATAATGCAACTAGCACTTTTTTCGGTTGTTAGTTTTTCGTCGTATTTATGTTTTCTCGCTATTTTTGTGTACTTTTTTTTGTTTTGTTTCATGTGTTTTTTTAATTTTTTTGTTGTTGTTTGTTTCATGTGTTTTTTTATTTTGTTGTTGTTGTTTGTTTCATGTGTTTTTTTTAATTTTTTTGTTGTTGTTTGTTTCGTGTTTTTTTAATTTATTTTTTGTTTTGTTTTTGTTTCTGTTGTTATTTTTTTATTTTGATTGTGCACGGAAGATTTTACAAAATCTTCTTTTCTTTCTTTGTCTTCTTTTAGTTTGTGAAAGAATGATGAGAGTATTTGCCACTGACGAGAGTAAATATCAGTATTTGCCCCTGTCGACAAGTCCAGGTTTCTTTTCCGAGACATCGACAACAATTTTACTATAAACACTTTTTAACATCAGTATCTATATAATAGACAGACGATATTTATTATGCATGAGACCTTCAATAATATCGCTTGGAAACATGCTAGTAATACACAGTTTAAAAGACAAAGCTAAAAGCAAACAAATATTTAATGTTCATTTTCACCAGGCAAAGAAATGCGACATTCACATCGCAAAATAACATATTTAAAACAACAATTCAGCAAATAACAAATAACAATGGTGAAAAATTCATCAAATTCCAAAATGCATTGGTAAAAATTCACCAAATTCCTCTATGTGTTGGACACAAATTCATCAAATTCCCAGTATAAAGTGTTGAAAAATTCACCCAATTCCAGTATGTGGTGGTGAAAAATTCATCAGATTCCTGTACGTAATGATGACTGATAAGAAAACATGCACTACTGTTTACAATATTAAACAGCGCACAAGGTTTATAATAAATTATAATAGTTTCATGATAATATAATTATAATAAGTGTAAGTCCAACACATCTTTCTACAATTTTCGCATAATTCATTAAATATAAATACTAGGGTGATTTGATTTTGATATGTGTATGTTAAGGCGCTATAAATAAATTTAAGAAAGTGTGTGTGTGTGTGTGTGTGTGTGTGTGTGTGTGTGTGTATGCTAGACTTCATACTGATTGATCTCATCTCTACGAAAACTGTAGCATAACTTGAAGCAAGGGAAACAACTCTTGACTGGATGTTAGACTTCATACAACATGCAAAATATAATGTATATTTAAGTATTACTAAATTCAAATATTTTATTTTAAAAAATTCTTCAGGAAATAGGAAAAGATTTTTCTAAATATATCGAAACTAATATTTTATCAGCCTCAAGATGGCGTTTGTTCATTTGCATCATTAGTATGTATTGTCCAGGCTACTATAGTAGATTGTAATAAACTTTAGAAAAATTACCTGACAAGATTTTATTGTTGCACATTATTGCTTTCTGTTGACAGACGTAAGACTAGAACTTGTAAATAAAACATTTTTTTTTACGATCATCTGACTTAGAACACTCGTCTTTTCTGGCCCTGGAAATACTGAATGAAATAACTTTTACTTATATATCTTTGCTTAGGATAATAAACGAGTTAATGTGTTTGCTTAGGATAATAAACGAGTTAATGTGTTTGCTTAGGATAATAAACGAGTTAATGTGTTTGCTTAGGATAATAAACGAGTTAATGTGTTTGCTTAGGATAATAAACGAGTTAATGTGTTTGCTTAGGATAATAAACGAGTTAATGTGTTTGCTTAGGATAATAGATGAGTTCTATCGCTTGTGATAAGTGAAATTTCATAAAAGTCATGACACATTGTTATTAACAGTGAACGGATCAGACACATTGTCATTAACAGAGAAGAAATCAGACACATTGTCATTAACAGAGAAGGGGTAAGCCAAAATTGTCATTAAGAATGACGTATTGTCATTAACAATGAAGCGATCAGACAAATTGTCATTAACAATGAAGCGATCAGACAAATTGTCATTAACAGTCAAGAGACCAGCTACGTTGTCATTAACAGTAAAGGGATAAGACACATTGTCATTAACAGTAAAGGGATAAGACACATTGTAAAGAACATCACCAGTCAATCGTCAACGATTCCGAAACATAAAGGGAAGAACGAATTCTCTCCACTTGTCTTTCAAAACGATTATGTCAAGAATAATACACAGTCATAACTTTTCTGTAACGAATTTTATGATGCAAAGGTATAATTAAAAAGTAGCATTTCTTTTCACTATCGAAGGCATTACATCACTTAAAAATATAATGTTCTCACTCACTATAAGGTGATTACATCACTTGAAAAATAATGCCTTCACTCATTATCAGGTTCTAACCCAAAGTGAAAAATTAATGTCATCGCTCCATCAATGGATTACACGAGGTAAAAATATAGAATGTCCTCATTTATTAATAGGGTATTACATGAAGTGAAAAATAATGTCATCGCTATCAGGATATTACACATGAAAAATAATGTCATTACTATCGATGGATTTCACAATGTAAAAACTAAAGACCTAAATCACTCTCAAGGGATTATAAGATGTGAAAATGAATGTCATCAATCAGTGTCGGGTTATGACGCACGGTAAGAGAGCAGACTTGCAAACTATTGAACTCATGGCCCACTGACACCCAATAGACACTGTGACATAGCTTGCATCACCACCCATTATCGGAGCTGAGAGACTGTGGAACGATGCTACTCACTATCAAATCAGTAATGCGGGCACATTCTAATAAATTAAGCCCAATAAAGTAAGCAAGTTGTGATACGTTACGCCCAACAGTTACGCACGTTGTGATAAGTTACGCTCAATAAAATATGCACACGTTGTGATAAGTTACGCTCAATAAAATATGCACACGTTGTGATAAGGTACGCTCAATAAAATATGCACACGTTGTGATAAGTTACGCTCAGTAAAATATGCACACGTTGTGAGTGATAAGTTAAACTCAATAGTTACGCACGTTGTGATAAATTACGCTCAATAAAATATGCACACGTTGTGAGTGAAAAGTTAAACTCAACAATTATGCATGTTGTGATAGGTTACGCCCAATAAAGTGCGCACGTGATAAGTTACGCCCAACGAAGTGCACACTTTGTAATAAACTACGCCGAATCAAGTACCATGTTGTGATAAGTTACGCCTAATAAAATACTCACCTTATGATAAGATTTATCACGTTGCACACGTTGTGATAAGTAAGCACGTTATAATTAGTTAGGTCCAACAAATACCGCATGTTGTGATAAATTACACTCAATCAAGTGTACACATTGTAGTAAGTTACGCCCCAAAATATACGTACGTTCTTATAAGTTGCGCCCAATAAAATACAGACGTTGTGATAAGATACTCTCAATAAAATAAATATAATGATAAATTAAGCCCAACAAAATATGCTCGTTGTGATAAATTACGCCCAATAAAATACACATGTTGTGATCTTTGTGATAAGTTACGCCCAATAAAATACGCACGTAGTGATAAGTTACGTCGAATAAAATACGAATATTGTGATAATTTACGAAGAATAAAATACGCATGTTGTGACACATTATGCCCAATAAAATACGCACGATATGATAAATTACGCCCAAATAAAATATGCACGGTGTGATAAGTTACGCCCAAATAAAATATGCACGGTGTGATAAGTTACGCCCAAATAAAATATGCACGGTGTGATAAGTTACGCCCAATAAAATACGCACGTTGTGATAAGTTACGCCCAATAAAATACGCACGTTGTGATAAGTTACGCCCAATAAAAAATATGCACGTTGTGATAAGTTACGCCCAATAAAGTGCACACGTTGCGAAATGTTACTATGCACTTTCCCCTCATAATTCTAACTAGAGTGTCAGGTGTATGCTGTTCTGTCTCAAGTACAGCTCCTATTGACTTCCTTGTTCAGACTAAGAGCACGAGCAGGAAATGCTTTAGAAATAAAATAATGTTGTCTGTGAATTCAACTAAGGGAGCCTACTGAAGAGAGCCATGGCACTTCGTGGGTATGTGAGTTAACGGTCTTGTGTGGATTGCAGCTAGAGTAGGTCTGAAGGAGTTATAGAACTTGCCATTTTGCTCATGAATGAATGAATGTGTGTGTGTGTGTGTGTGTGTGTGTGTGTGTGTGTGTGTGTGTGTGTGTGTGTGTGTGTGTGTGTGTGTGTGTGTGTGTGTGTGAAAGGGAGAAGAGTAGTACGGGCTAAGGAACCCGCAGTTATGTTAATGAGACAGAGTTTATTTTATTGTCAAAGCTAAATACTTGTAGATTCCAGACAATGTTGAGTTTGCATTTAGTAAATCTTGAAAACAAATTTAATATTATGATTTTTGTTAATGGAATAATGATACTCATGAAAATTAAGCACGATTTCTACAAGTGTAAACATATTCATGTTAATAAAAACACTGAGGAGAACATTTTTTCAACTTCCAAATACAATACAAAATTCTTGTACTATTTTACTACCTTTAGATATTTTTTTCATTGCTCGCGTTAGTTAATGGGCTTTACAGATTTTGGTTATAATCAATTAGTTTCAAAGGTACACATGATGATTGTCCTGTGACGTAGGAGGACTATTTGTCTGACCCGACAGACCCCTCCGACTAGAAGATCGGAGCAGAAGTCTTAGTTTCTTCCGAAACTTGGGGTGACCGAGGGAGTACAGCGGTGGATTCGACACCGTTGCCGCCTTGGCCAGAATGCAAGGGATAGCGGAAGTCAACGGAGTCACGAGGTCAGCATCGCCGAACAGACCAATCAATGCCACGATGACGTAGGGCGTCCAAGAAATGCAGAAGACACAAACAATGGTGAATATTGTCGTCACAGTCTTCATCTCTGCATACAGCTTGAAGTGCTGGCGCTGCGTCCCAACGGAGATGTGTGGCGAGCAGTGCATCAAGCCGCGCCGCACTGACGTCACCGACATGAGGATGCGGGAGTAGGAGAAGACAACCACCACGAGTGGCACGCCAAAGTTGGCCATCATCAGCATGAGGACGTAGGATCGAGTCTTGGCGTCTCGCGTCAGGTAGTCGAAGGTGCACGTGGTGCCGATGCCTTCCAGGGTGAAACTGCTCCAGCCCAGCAGGGGAGCGGCTATCCAGAACAACGCCGACAACCAAATGGCCGCGATGAAGAGCAGAGTCATCTGCTTGGAGACGTGGTGGACGGGAGTCATGCGCCGCACCACTACGGTGTAGCGGTCGTAGGAGATGGCGGCTAGAGTGTTAATGTTGACAAGTCCGGACACACCAGTTGTAGCTGCATACAGTTGACATACTGTGAAGGAAAGAAATGTTTTCGGTGAGAAATTTCAGCCCATTTAATTTGTTTTTACAAACTCATCTATAATGCAATTTCAAGGACAGAAAGAAGAATAACGATTAAAAAACCAAATATTAACTTGATGAATCACTGGTGTTGAGTTTTTTAGTTTTCGTTTCTTGTTCATTAACTTTTTTGGTTCTTATTTACCGGGAGCGGGAGTTATCATTATTAACCTTTACCCGGATGCCAATTAAAGTACATAAATTCATTTTGTTAGAAAAATCGTGTGCTTATTTGTTGTCTGTGCTTGTTATTTGGGGATATTTTTGTTTGCTTGCTTGCCTGCTTAATTGTTCCTGGTGTTTACTTTTTTAGAACACCACTTGCATTTTGATATTTCAGAAACCATTTCGAATCTGAATTTATTTAAGTTAGAATCATTTTTTTAAAAATTAAAAAATTTTCTTTCATAAAACTATGAAACTATTAAAACAGCTGGATGTTTTTGTTGTTGGTTTCTTGTGCACATATTAAACCTATTTGTTCTGTATCACTAAGTGGGCAATCTTTAAGGCTCTAAACTTTAATTAAATATGTAATCTTTAAGGCTGTAAACTTTAATTAAATATGCAATGTTCACGTTGGAGTTGTCCTTATCTTGCATTTCATGCTATGGAGAGTTTCTTTTTCTTTCCCTTTATATGTTGTGCAGATATTCCAGGGTGATTTTTCTAAATTTGTTTAATTTAATCTTGTTTTATTTGGCTCACACCTGAATTTTTAAGTCTCTATTTTTCTAGAAGCAACGACAAAGTGTTTTTATTTTTGTACGTTAGAATAACCGTACTTTTATTTTTCGTACTATGTTTTTGAATACTTTATGTGTTACGATGAAAAAGTATTTTTATTTTTCGTACTATGTTTTTGAATACTTTATGTGTTACGATGAAAAAGTATTTTTACTTTTCGTACTATATTTTTGAATACTTTATGTGTTACGATGAAAAAGTACTTAATTTTTCATGCTGATTTTAGAGTACGTTACAGTAAGAAAGGTTTTTTATTTTTTCGTACTGTTCAGCTTTAGTTAAATTGTTCGATATAAAATTTTAATCCACTAATTTGAATAATGATAACGACGACAGTGATGATGATGACATAATGATGGTGGGGGTGGGGGTGGAGGAAGACAACTTGAAGTCAGATGAAATTTCAATATTTCTTTCACAAAGCATCCTTAATTTATCTCTGAGTTTAAGAAACCATTAAAATCCTAAAACTTGAATCAATATTCTTTAAGGGTCACAGTCCTAATTTATTATATTAATATTCTCTCTCTCTCTCTCTCTCACTCTCTCTCTCTCACACACACACACACACACACACACACACACACACACACACACACTGATGTCCTAGTATTTAAGAACACGACATATTGGTGATAAAATCCTGTAGATTTAATTAGAAAATTAACTTTGTTATTTATGTTTTTCAGACTAATTGTTTTTATCTTGACAAGTAGGAAGGCTATCATCGAGAACATATTTTTTTTCTAGCGCCTGAACTGGAGACGTTCTATTGTCGTCATAGGGGGCACTCTTTCCAAAACAATATCCACATCTCTGCTGAGCACAAATTTTACAACCATGATCAGTGACATTATCTTCAAATAGCTGAATAATTATAATTAGTTTTTTAAATATTATTTCTTGAAATAGCTGAATAATTATAATTAGTTTTTAAATATTATTTCTTGAAATAGGTGAATAATTATAATTAGTGCAGCTCTGTGTTTAAATGTATCCCCATGAAACTGACGTAATGTCTATAAATAGATATCAATCAATCAGGTTTTAGCTTGCTTGAGTAATTCGGTGTCATCCATCTATCTATCTATCTATCTATAATTATCTACCTATCCGTTTAAATGTGTCTTTCAATATGTTCGGCCCAGTATCTGTTTTCGGCCCCAACATGTTTCTTCATCACAGACTATCCTTCTCCCCCCGTTCTCTTCGCCACAAGCAAACTTCCATTAATAAAACACATGTATTCATATCCAATTGATCCATTAAAGCAGTCTAGCACGCTAAACTTCCATTAATAAAACACATGTATCCATATCCAATTGATCCATTAAAGCAGTCTAGCACGCTAAACGAAAGAGAAACCAACAACACATAACTCTACTCCCACTCCATCTGGGATGAGAAGAACAACTTATTTGGAAACCTTTTTTTTTTTTTTATTAAAGTAATTTGTTTTCACGTGCACGTCAACACAAACCTTTGCCTGACTGGTTTCAGAAATAACTATCACGCAGAAATCCGAAAATCGATCTCAGAAATACATCCTCAGTAACGATCTTTTGATCTTAGGAGAGAAATTTACAATGTAAAGCCTACCACGTCTGCCATCTTAAATGCTATTTTATACTTTGAAATTTTTACAATTTCCTTTGTGCAACTTGGTGCGTGGCAACGAGTTTACAGAAACCCACACAATGTACTTTTATATTAAATGTACTTTATATTTGTACTATATTAAATTCGGGTTGATACAGAGTCTTACATTTTAGCTAGTTTCATTGTCTCCCTTTCATTCGATCGTCTGTGTCCACCAAAACAACAAAACGAGTATAATTTATTAGTCTGTGACACAGCGCCACCTAGTTATTCGTTATGATTATTGTTATTAATTCATCATCCATAGCTAATTACAAGTGATGAGAATCTTAATTTATGTTATTAATAATTTTCCAAAAGACACCACTCGTCTCTTTCACTTGGCTGACATACGGGCACTGTAAACGTTATTTATCTTCTACAACATTAAACACAAACATTCACTGTCACACAATATTGCCATAGATGGAAAACATCTTACCAAAGGAGAAAATAAATCCGTCTTTAATCTATATTTAAAGAGTCCCCATCCACCCACTATCGCTCGAACATATGTTTATCAATGTGTGTAATGTCCAATAACACATTCTTAACTTACAAATCCTGCAACAATATTTATTAGCCCGATACACACATACAGCATAAGAAATATAGCATCAATCAAAAATTCACAAGTATAATGCACAATGTAATTAAATTAGTGAACAATGAAATAATGGGCCAATTACCTAAGCATTCTCTAATTCAAATCATAGATTAATAGCAGACATATACGAAATATTTTTAAAGTCCATTCTTTTTTATCAGTCAGGTAACTTACTATAAGCTAATGATCACCTTTTTGACCAGACTTGAGTTTCGTCAAATTCAAAGTGATTAGAAAATACATTCTTTTAAACAGGCAAACCTTGATTTTCCATTGACTGATCTCGTTCTTGTAAATCTTAACCATTTGATAATAAAAACTACTCATCCACCTAAAACTGGTTTAGGTTACATCAGCACGCTCTAGTATATTCTTTACCTGTGTTGTTTACTCCAACAATATCATCATAAGCAGTGCCCAAGGTCAGGTCACGTTAACATTGACAACAAAGATATAATTATTAAGTATAGGGATAGGCAATTTTACGCCGCCACTTAGTTATATAAGGTCTATATCAGGTCACGTTAACATTGGCAACAAAGTTATAATTATTAAGTATAGGGATAGGCAAGTTTACGCCGCCACTTAGTTATATAAGGTCTATGACTAGGAATGAATTTACAAAGACGGCAGATATCAAGTGAAAAGCTAAAAATATTGAAAATACGTCTGCATTTAATAAGTCATAACACTTGTGTAAGGGACGTACTTTTTTCACGGGTGTGGGGAACAGCTGTTCTGCACATGTATGTGTGTGGGAGGGGGGGTAGACGCTTTTACACGAGTATGGGGTACAGATGTGTTTCACATGAGTGAGATACAGGCTTGTTTCACTTGCACGGGAAACAGGTGTGTTTATGTGTGGGGTACACACTTATTTCACTAGTTACGAGGTACATGTGTGTTTCACATGTGTGAGTTCAGTTGCTTTTCAGGTATGATGGGAATAAGTGTATTTCAAATGTGTGTGACAAGCTTAGTGAGTAGTATGATTTCATCATCTATATACACTGCAAGCTTAGCGAGTAGTATGATTCTACCTTCTTAGATGTTGGAAATAGTTTTATTCAAAAAGAATAGAGTGCGTGTTCAAAGCGTGTTCAGAGAGACCTAGATTATATCAAATCTTGTCTTTTATGCGTGTTCAAAGCGTGTTCAGAGAGACCTAGATTATATCAAATCTTGTCTTTTATGCGTGTTCAAAGCGTGTTCAGAGAGACCTAGATTATATCAAATCTTGTCTTTTATGCGTGAGTGACGTACAGCAACTTTACAAGTATCCCACCCCATACCTTCTAAAGTTTAGTGACGTACTGCGGATTTACACGTATGCCACCCCATACCTTCTAAAGTTTAGTGACGTACTGTAAAGCTTATACATATTTTCAACTCAAGCCATTTCAGCTTCGGTGACGTAGTGCAGGCTTATATGAATTGTCTACTTATACCATGTAAAGTTGTGTGACGTACTTTTGGGACCTTTCTTAGAAAGCTGTGAATTCAATAGTGTGAAAATGTGAACACGAAGAATGCAGTTGATGATCAATTCGATAATGTAGAAGATATCAAAGGACAAAGTTGGGTATTATTAACGCTGTTGTCGGTGTTATTTATGCGTCTGATTTTGAATTTTCTAGAAAGAATGCAAACACGAGTGTACAAGGTACTTGTTGCGCGCAGTACTACAATCAGAACTCTAACGTTGTGAATGATTGACTTAAGACTATAACTGGGGGCCAGTTGGTCCATGCACAACGTTATGGATTGTAGACACAATACTTAGGTTACTATAGGCACAATGTAGACACAATAGCTAGGTTAATATAAGCAACATAATATTACTAAGGTAGACACAATAGCTAGGTTAATATAAGCAACATAATATCACTATGTGAACTTGAACATCAATGTATTAATTAACCCTTGCATGCTTAATACTCAGTAGATATCTACGTATACATAATCAAAAAGAACATATTAAACACACATTTTCTGTCCATAGCAAGATAATATGACTCACGACAAAAGATGTATACAACACATTTTCTGACCATAGCAAGATATTATGACTCACGACAGTGTCGTATACAACACAGGAATATTTTACGGTTTGTCACCCCTACAAAGCCACCATCATCGAGATGACCCAGAGTTCACAGGGTTCATAGTTCAACACAAAACCCGAGGCACTCTAAGATCAATCAACTCTCTCTTGCTTTCTTTCTCTCTCATTTCTCTCTCTCTCTCTCTCTCTCTCTCTCTCTCTCTCTCTCTCTCTCTCTCTCTCTCTCTCTCTCTCTCTCTCTCTCTTCCTACTTCCCAGAGTTTTACATACACCAGATGCAAAAATAGCTCTAGCCAGTCTCTAATGATAATGCAAAGAAGATTAGGGAGACTCGTCCGAAGTCACATCAGTCAGAATGAGCAGGGCAGATAAAAATAATGATAAAGAAATAGATATAAAAATAACGGTGATTGTCTGAACACTAAAGCAATGATACAATAAAAAAACTTTTTGCTCCTTTCTATGTCGCTCAAGCTCTCATTAACTCCAAAGATTAAAGAATTAATTAATTTAATTTAATGTTTATCGGTTTCATCCACTGTAAATAATTATCAAATAAAAAAATCAATATATAGAATGTTCAAGTCAGTGACTTATGGTGTAACTTCCGAACGATTTGATGCAATTCCCAGACGATAATATGTAATTCCTGAAAGATTTTGTGTAACACTCGAACGATTTAGCGCATTCCCCGAACGATGTGATATAACTCGCGAATGATTTGGTGTAACTCCCGAACGATTTGGTGTAACTCGCGAATGATTTGGTGTAACTCGCGAATGATTTGGTGTAACTCGCGAATGATTTGGTGTAACTCGCGAATGATTTGGTGTAACTCGCGAATGATTTGGTGTAACTCCCGAAAAATGGAAGTGGGCACAAGAATGTCTCCATTCGATTATTCATAATTTGACGTCACATATCAGAAAGACAGTATGTAAATTATGTAATGGGTAAATGAGAAAAAAGGTAAATTATATATTAGGGGGGAATGAAAAAACAGGATAGAAAATTGACGTCACAGATCAGAAAGACAGTATGTAAATTATATATTAGGGGGACTGAGAAAACAGGATAGAAAATTTGACAGCTGAACGGATTTCTGATTTCACCAAAATGAAACCAGAGACAGAGGTACTACAATAAACCGGTGTATTTTTTTTTTTAACCGCGATAAATGCGCCACGTTCCTTCTTGATTTTCATTATGCACAAGAAGTTAAAACTCAAACTAATCCCTTAGCTATCACACTGAAGATTTTGTAATTAATTTCAGTACATTAGATTTCACACGTCAAATATCGTGACTGATATCAGTCCATTGATTATGACAGGTCAGATATCATGACCGATATCAGTCCATTGATTATGACAGGTCAGATATCATGACCGATATCAGTCCATTGATTATGACAGGTCAAATATCATGACCGATATCAGTCCATTGATTATGACAGGTCAAATATCGTAACCGATATCAGTCCATTGGTTATGACAGGTCAGATATATATAAGGTCTATGCTTATGTTGTAAATAATGTTCCGTTCATTGATCTCTACACTTAACATATTGGAGCTAATGACAGTTCATTAATCACTAAACCTAAAACAGTGTGCTTAATGACAGTTCATTAATCTCTATAACTAATATATGGTACACGACGTCAATTCATTAATTCAGACGTTCCACCTGCCAGCTGTAAGAGTTGGTTGGTCATTGA
Source organism: Sinotaia quadrata (assembly GCA_028829895.1). Lineage (NCBI taxonomy): Eukaryota > Metazoa > Mollusca > Gastropoda > Architaenioglossa > Viviparidae > Sinotaia > Sinotaia quadrata. The sequence continues at coordinate 2,527,380 of CM054182.1, forward strand.
AAACAAAGTGTTATACTTTATACCACTGTTTGGTTATTAATGCCCTTTACTTCTTAAAAGAACTATTTTTAGTTTTCTGTCTTTTTAATTTACATAATTGATCAAAAATACACTAATGCTCTTGTTCTTACTGCAGTTTATTCAGATTGAATTTATACAAAGCGCGTGCTTTGATACGTTATTAGCCTTCGCTGCGTGCTACAATTAAAAATGTAATCAATTTTTAAAATATAATTCTGTTTCGTGCCCATTGCATGCTCTCTAAGTAGCATCATTTGGATCCGGTTTAATCATGGGAGATAATTTACATGCAATATCTCATCACGTTTTTAATATTACATGTAGGATGAAGCTCTACTAATCGATAATTATTAGAGACAAGCTTAATATTCTCTATAAAGTTTTGTATGAAAAAAGAAAAACAGAAAACAGATAATAAAGTGGAAACAATAAAAACAACAAAAAGTGAACCATTTTGAATTCACATATTTGTAATAATACATTGACAAACCTGTATCTAGCATATATATATATATTGGTGTTCATGTATCTAGTGTGTGTATATATTGGTGTTCGTGTATCTAGTGTGTGTATATATTGGTGTTCATGTATCTAGTGTGTGTATATATTGGTGTTCATGTATCTACTGTGTGTATATATTGGTGTTCATGTATCTAGTGTGTGTATATATTGGTGTTCATGTATCTAGTGTGTGTATATATTGGTGTTCATGTATCTAGTGTGTGTATATAATGGTGTTCATGTATCTAGTGTTTGTATGTATTGGTGTTTATGTATCTAGAGTGTATGTATTGGTGTTATGTATCTAGTGTGTGTATATATTGGTGTTTATGTATCTAGAGTGTATGTATTGGTGTTTATGTATCTAGAGTGTATGTATTGGTGTTTATGTATCTAGAGTGTATGTATTGGTGTTTATGTATCTAGAGTGTATGGGATTGGTGTTTATGTATCTAGAGTGTATGGGATTGGTGTTTATGTATCTAGAGTGTATGTGTTGGTGTTATGTATCTACTGTGTGTATATATTGGTGTTTATGTATCTAGAGTGTATGTATTGGTGTTCATGTATCTAGTGTTTGTATGTATTGGTGTTTATGTATCTAGAGTGTATGTATTGGTGTTATGTATCTAGTGTGTGTATATATTGGTGTTTATGTATCTAGAGTGTATGTATTGGTGCTTATGTATCTAGAGTGTATGTATTGGTGTTTAAGTATAGAGTGTATGTACTGGTGTTTATGTATCTAGAGTGTATGTACTGGTGTTTATGTATCTAGAGTGTATGTATTGGTGTTATGTATCTAGTGTGTGTATATATTGGTGTTTATGTATCTAGAGTGTATGTATTGGTGTTTATGTATCTAGAGTGTATGTATTGGTGTTATGTATCTAGTGTGTGTATATATTGGTGTTTATGTATCTAGAGTGTATGTATTGGTGTTCATGTATCTAGTGTTTGTATGTATTGGTGTTTATGTATCTAGAGTGTATGTATTGGTGTTATGTATCTAGTGTGTGTATATATTGGTGTTTATGTATCTAGAGTGTATGTATTGGTGCTTATGTATCTAGAGTGTATGTATTGGTGTTTAAGTATAGAGTGTATGTACTGGTGTTTATGTATCTAGAGTGTATGTATTGGTGTTTATGTATCTAGAGTGTATGTATTGGTGTTTATGTATCTAGAGTGTATGTATTGGTGTTTATATATCTAGTGTGTATATATTGGTGTTTATGTGTCTAGAGTGTATGCATATAAGAGTAGTGTTGTTTAGATGTACTTATTATTGGTAACTGAGGAGCACATTCTAGTATTTCCAACATTTATAATTAGTGTTTATAGTAGACATCATGTGTGTGTATTTGTGTGTGTGTGTGTGTGTGTGTGTGTGTGTTTGTGTGTGTGTGTGTTTGTGTGTGTGTGTGTGTGTGCGTTCGTGTGTGTGTGTGTTTGTGTGTGTGCGTGCGTGCGTGCGTGTGTGCGTGCGTGTTTGAAGGGAATTCCTGAAGACAGAAGCCACTGAGGTACATTGCGTTTACTGCAGGCCAAATCAATCCACAATCAGGGGCACAATACTCTTGTCATAATGCATTATGTGTAACTTAAGGGCCTTACGATTTAATTTACAAAGCTAACAGGAGATATTAGCGTTGACGACCAAGATGGAGGTGGGTAGGCGAACGGAGACTTTATTCTCTTGCACTTGTTTTTCTCAATTAATATTGATTCTGGTTGATTCAAAAAAACAAAAACAAATACAGGAAAGAGGGAAACGGTATCTATGTTAAATTACATTAATTATTTCTTGAGTCAGGCTGGTTTCTGGGTTTTTATTTTTGCTTTGTCTGTTTGACTTCTAATTATTGTTATTTGATAGTTGTTCAGCTGATGGTTTGCTGTTCTGTTGTCTATGGAAAATTGTATTATTACAGAGACTTATACTGGAGGAAAAGACCACTTTAGGAAATGCACTAGGTACAGTTTTAAAGATATCACACACACACACACACAGGCACACATACACATGCACACACACACAGGCACACACACACATATACACACACAAACACAGACACAGACAGACACATACACTGACATTTCCACTTAGCCTGTCGTTCAGTACAAGTGACCCAAGTCCGAACGATCTTAAAGTAGTCCCTATAGGAAATTTCACATCTAATGATCAGAACGGAAGCCATAAATAGAGTGCTTGAGTCGATAATCTTCACACAAAAAGGCAGCCATATAATGTAGGAAATAAAAACAGCAAAAAATATCTGACATAAAAAGTATATATTTTTAAAAACTATCCGCCAAAAACATATTTTGGAGAAAAGGTTCGTGAGTTTCGCTCATGACTCTCGGTTCAAGACTTTCGACCGCCATATCATCGGTACAAGCGCGCTTTACTTTTTCTTTGTAAAGAAATTAGGAACTGGATTTGACCAAAGATGGAATTCTTCAGAATGTGTGTTAAGTAGGACGAACTACGGTGTTGTTCGCTCTCTTGTCCGGGACACTCGGGAAATACTACTACCACCCCTACTCCTCGTCCCCTCTCCTTACTAGTTCGCCTTGGTGCTTCTGTCTAATCATCAGTCTAGATCTAGAGCACGTTTCTGCCTAATCATCAGTCTAGATCTAGGGCACGTTTCTGTCTAATCATCAGTCTAGATCTAGAGCACGTTTCTGTCTAATCATCAGTCTAGATCTAGAGCACATTTCTGTCTAATCATCAGTCTAGATCTAGAGCACGTTTCTGTCTAATCATCAGTCTAGATCTAGAGCACTTTTCTGTCTAATCAGTCTGGATCTAGAGCACGTTTCAGTCTGATCATTTCGATCACCAATCAACCAACTGTGAGGAAACACATAATCTAATTAAATGTTGCAGTGATAAACGAACACAAAAAATCCAGACAAAATAGGCAAACATTCTATATATTCTATCAATCTCTCTCTTTCATACAAACGCACACACGCACACAAACACTCATTCCTAATCACTATAATAGACTACTGTTTGTCATCTTTAATCGAAAGCCCCAGACATGGTTTATGAAAAAAATGAATTAAGACAATTAGTTTGAAGTGAAAAAAACCCTAAGGCCATAGGAATGAAATCAGTCTACTGGAGGAGTGAAAATAAAATTACAAAACTCTGGGCTAAATTACAGTGGAATGCAGTTTTCTGTTTTTGATTGCACGGTTTTAGTGATTGAATTAAGGGTTTTGAGGTTTTAAAAAATCAAAACTTCTTAGTTTCGTTTCATTATTATCCGAGTATATTTCTTTATTTAGCTGCACTTTAACTCCAAATCTTTGTCAAATTTTATATGACTCTGCCTGCTATGTCTTTAGAATTATTTATGTAGTAAATTATTGATTTGTATTTGCTTGCTTTACCTCTGTTATTTAGTGCAAACATTTATTCTCTTAGTACAAAGGTTTCTTATCACGAGCAGATATTTCTCTATTTAGTGCAAACATTTGTTCACTTAGTACAAAAGGTTTCTTATCACGTGCAGATAATTCTATATTTAGCGCAAATATTTGTTCACTTAGTACAAAAGGTTTCTTACCACGTGCAGATATTTCTATACTTAGTGCAAACATTTATTCACTTCTTACAAGTCTTCTTATCAAGTGCAGATATTTCTCCATTTAGTGCAATCATTAATCAATACTGTTTAAGCATGTCTAATGCAAACAAAAACAAAACAATACTTCTCAATACTTCTGTAAAGAATGCAAAGTCTTAAAAAAAAAAACATTGAAGCCTAAATCTTCAGCAGTAGATATTATGTGCACCATCTTTTCAAAGCTGTAAACATTAATAAACCATCTTTTGTTTTTAAATTATGTGACCATTTGAAGAAAATGAAGCATAACATTGTTACATTCTTTACACTCGTTTACACTTTGCACTCAAGTTGTTCAGGTTGTTGAACAAAACATTTGAGAGGATAAATTGCCTTTATGGTTTCCCTTGGTCACTTGTGACACAATGCTGACAGGTTTGTCCTTTGAGTGTCTCGGCATTTGTGGCATTTATGAACACAATTGTACCGAGATCCTAAGTCTGACCTCAAAAGACTTTCACACTCATAATCCTAAATCTGATCTACAGACAGGTTGAAACCCTAAGTCTGACTTCAAAGGACTTTCACACTCATAATCCTAAATCTGATCTACAGACAGGTCGAAATCCTAAGTCTGACACAAAGACACTCTCACAGTCATAATTCTGTCTAGCCCACAGACACGTCAAAATCCTAAGTCTGACCCAAAGGCACTTTCACACTCATAATCCTAAGTCTAACCCGCAGACACCCATAATCTTGTTTGACTCGCAGACAAGATCGGTCTAGGAGAGAAAGAAAATGCATTTCCTGTCAAAAAGAGCTGGACATTTAAACAAATTGAAGGGAAAAAAAGAATACTTTGGAGACTGCTACATTTAACTTGAGTGGTCTCATGCAATTATCAAGGGAATAAAGAGCTTTCGACTCACTGACAGCCGTTGAACAATTACAATTTACTGCTCTTGTTAAGATCGGATCAGACTGCCTATGGGATTTTGGAGCGACCCCCTCCACCCCCACGAAAATAAACTAGTGTATTATATATTTATCTTTCTCTCTCGCTCCCTTCTCACTCCTCCAGAACTCTCTCTCTCTCTTTCTCTCTCTCTCTCCATCCATCCATCTATCTATCTATCAATCTCTCTCTCTCTATCTATCTATCTATCTATGACGCCTACGCCACTTGGTTAATGGTTATGATTATTATAATAATTAATTAATCATCCATAATAATTTCAAGTGATGATAATCTTAATTTATGTTATTAATTATTCTCCAGAAGACACAACTCGTCTCTCTTACTTGGTGGATATGTGTGTGCTGTAAAGGTTTTCTCTCTTCCACAACATTAAAGACGATCATTTACTGTCACAGTATTTCCGTAGGTGGAAATTTTTTTTTCTAAAGGAGAAGACTAATCCGTCTTTGAATCTATATTTAACGAGACCTCATCCACCCACTAACACGCTACTCACCACTGTATTTGAGATACCAATAAATGACGTATACCAAAACACGTGTAGACGTAAAAGTACGCTAACACGTCCACCACCACTGTACCCGAAACACAGATATATCACGACGTATACCAAAACACGTGTAGACGTAAAAGTACGCTAACACGTCCACCACCACTGTACCTTAAACACAAATATATCACGTATACCAAAACACGTGTAGACGTAATAGTACGCTAACACGCTCCTCACCACTGTACCCGAAATACCAGTAGCCTCTGAAGCTGGCAGCAGCGAAAAGTGGAAAGTCAATGACGGACATCAAGATGTCAGCAAACGCCAAGCTGATGATGAAAAGGTTTGATGACGTTCTGAGACTGCGAAACCTGCGCAAAAATAAACAATGGGATTAATTGCTAAGCAATACAATAAATGAATGAAATAGGTAACTAGTCTATTAGCTAACGCATTCATTTTATGCTGTTGATTTTAAAGTTTAGCTGGTTATTCGGTCTCCCATGAGTTTCTTGCATTAAAAATATATTTGACGTCATTAGCGGTGTAATGGTATTGTGACGCCATATACTCGCAATGCATTATTTTATTTCATTTCAAGCTATACAACTACCCTTACTGCAGAAAGAAGTGATTTCCTACGAGATCAAATGATGTCATCAATGATCTCTATAATTTTACGTGAACGACGTCATCATTTCTGGCTTTACATAAATATAACGCGAATGTTGGCTTCACAGGGATGTCTTGTGACATAAAATTATGGCTGACGTCATTTGGGTACATGAATGAGCACATGGACTGATAGATGAGTTATAATGCATCTTATTTGTTCACGGAGGTCAATGCTGAAAAAGAAATAATTCCTTTCAGGAAACCCTCACTATCTATATGCACAGTTCTGCCATTTTTAAGTGAAAATACTTATCTTGTTATTGTTCAACTAGCCTCTGTTTTTTAAATGAGAAATATTGAGAGACCGAAGTAATTAATTAGTTTTGCTATCCTGTCAAATACGGTGTCAGATCATTATGGACGCCCAGCTGGTCGAAGAGTTCTAAGAATTGGGCCTGTTAATCATTTCACTAAAGTGCCAGGATCCAGCTGTACAATTTGCACATCGAGTAGTCCTTCAGTACAGCCAATGAGTTATCCTTCAATGAACAAAAGCTGGCTTGCAGAGTTATCTTTTATTCAGTGCAAGGTAGCGCAAAGATCTGTACGGAAATATCCGGCAAGAACTTTAGTTGTAGTGATTTCAGTGTGGAGTCTAGACCGACGGAGTTTTGAAATGGCGAGCAAATACAGGTTAAGACCTCTCAACAAGTTTCAGATCAAGATGATATTTGTCACAAGAAAGAATTTTGTATTCCTCTATGGAAATTACGTAAATGTGTCCTAACAGTGACTTCCTGAGCTCCATCTTTTACAACATTTCATCATTAAAATGATGATGATGATGGTGATGGTGATGATGATGGTGGTGGTGGTGGTGGTGCTGCTGCTGCTGCTGCTGCTGCTGCTGATGATGATGATGATGATGATGATGATCAAGAGGAAATGAAACAATACCCTTTCTTGAATATGTTCGGAACTATTTGCAAATTCTAATAATCAAAGAATTTCACACGATGACCACTTAGAGAAACAAACAGTACACTTCTTTGCTCGACTTATGAAGACATTATTTTACATAAACTAACATTAGATATCTATACTAGAATCAACAAGACATTATTTTACATAAACTAACATTACATATCTATACTAGAATCAACAAGACATTATAAACTAACATTACATATCTATACTCGAATCAACAAGACATTATTTTACATAAACTAACATTACATATCTATACTCCAATCAACAAGACATTATTTTACATAAACTAACATTACATATCTATACTCCAATCAACAAGACATTATTTTACATAAACTAACATTATATATCTATACTCCAATCAACAAGAGGTTATTTTACATAAACTAACATTACATATCTATACTAGAATCAACAAGACATTATTTTACATAAACTAACATTAGGTATCTATACTCGAATCAACAAGAGGTTATTTTACATAAAGAAACAGTTCGTAGTTATATTTTAATTAATAAGAGGTTATTTTACAGTACGTTAAATAAACAGTACGTAGTTATATTCGAATTAATAAGAGGTTATTTTACATTAATAAACAGTTGGTAGTTATATTCGAATTAATAAGAAATTATTTTCATAATCAAAGTATATACAAATAATCTAGAATTAAGAGAGATTATTTTACTTAAACGGTGCATATTTATACACGATTTAATAACTGGCTATTTTACAATAACACATTCGATTAATAAGCGATTTCTTTTAAACTGTTATTCAAACTCGAATTAAGTAGGGGATATTCTTTATAAACAACCAGTACTATTAAATACTCGAATTAAGAGATTATTTTATGCAGTTTCATACTACAAATATTTTCACAGAGTGGTCACTCGACATAGTTTTAAATTTGTTTTCATAGGCCTTCTTTGATAAATAGATCTATTCGTTTCTGAACTTTCTCGGACATAGTGCTGATGTTGGAGGTAATCAATGGCATTCCATATACATCTTTTAGAGATTTGAACTGTGTACTGAGAATGCTAGAGTAAAGGGGCTGCATAGAATTGTGTACTGGGAGTGCTAGAATAAAGGGGCTGCAAAGAGTTGTGTACTGTGAGTGCTAGAGTAAAGGGGCTGCAAAGAGTTGTGAACTGTGACTGTTAGAGTAAAGGAGCTGCATAGAACTGTGTACTGGGAGTGCTAGAGTAAAGGGGCTTCAAAGAGTTGTGTACTGGCAGTGCTAGGTAGTAAAGGGGCTGCATATAGTTGTGTACTGGGAGTGCTAGGTATTAAAGGGGCTGCCTAGAGTTGTGTACTGGGAGTGCTAGGTATTAAAGGGTCTGCCTAGAGCTGTGTACTGGGAGTGCTAGGTATTAAAGGGGCTGTATAGAGCTGTGTACTGGGAGTGCTAGGTATTAAAGGGGCTGCCTAGAGCTGTGTACTGGGAGTGCTAGGTATTAAAGGGGCTGCTTAGAGCTGTGTACTGGGAGTGCTAGGTATTAAAGGGCTGCATAGAGTTGTGTACTGGGAGTGCTAGAGTGAAGGGGCTGCATAGAGCTGTGTGCTGGGAGTGCTAGGTATTAAAGGGGCTGCGTAGAGCTGTTTCTGGGAGTACTAGGTATTAAAGGGGCTGCATAGAGTTGCGTACTGGGAGTGCTCGAGTAAAGGGGCTGCATAGAGCTGTGTACTGGGAGTGCTAGTGTAAAGGGACTGCATAGAGTTCTGTACTGGGAGTGTAGGTATTAAAGGGGCTGCATATGGCTGTGTACTGGGAGTGCTAGGTAGTAAAGGGGCTGCATAGAGCTGTGTGCACAAAACTAAGGCACGATGCCGGCTAAATAGCTTTTAGTTTGGCTCTCCAGGTATGTTCATTACCGGTCTATTTCAAGATGATATATCTTTTTGCTGCTGTAGTACAGTCCTTGATATGTTCTGTCTTTGAGTGATTGTCTTTTAAAAGTAATGTTAGTTTTATATTCCATTCCAGTTTTATCTATTTTGTTTCGGTCTTTCCTGGGTCTCAAGGGCTTTTTCAAAACCATTTTGTAAACCATTTTGTTATTTGATTGGATCAGGAGTGGGGGAGTGCTATTAGCGACTGTTTGTTGGTAGTTAACGTTTCCCACCATCTTCAAATTATCCAAGAGTAAAGTCATTATTTATGATATTATTTAAGTTGGAAACCATTATTATATAGGGCAGTGGGATAATCATAACTGCCGTGTGTGTGGCCATTTTCCATGGAATGATATTCTCTAGTGGCATTTTCTATTTTTATTGCAATTTGTCACGTGGCGCGCTTCCCCCGCGATTTCTACAGCTTTTTAAAAATAATATTCAACAAAATTCTGTCTACCAAAGCATATCAAAATTGTTTTCTGTGTCCAGGAAGACTGGACAGACCCCCAACCCATGTTTTGTTTTTTATTTTTTACCGACTTTTTTGGTGAATTTAGTCTATTTAGGATAGTTTGTCGAGTCTTCTCTATTTATAATATTTACTGAGTTTAGTCTATTTAGGATAGTTTACTGAGTTTAGTCTATTTAGGATAGTTTGTTGAGTCTAATCTATTTAGAATAGTTTGCTGTTTAGTTTATTTAGAATAGTTTGATTCAGGTGAATCAGATGATCGATGGTGAAATGGTTTGGTCGAAAGCCACTTTGCTGAGCTGGTACAATCCCAGCTCTAGCACAGAATTGCATTAGATGTTTCTTAATGATAATTCCATAGATTTTACATAGGTGTAAGGTGAGTGACAAAGACCTGTAACAGTTGGGATCACTGAAGCGTTTTTCTAACTCACGTACAGAAATAACGTACAACGCTTTCTTTTCCCTGGGAAATTCACATGTTGTACGTTTTCTCTTAAATAACGTACAACGCTTTCTTTTCCCTGGGAAATTCACATGTACGTTTTCTCTTAAATAACGTACAACGCTTTCTTTTCCCTGGGAAATTCACATGTACGTTTTCTCTTAAATAACGTACAACGCTTTCTTTTCCCTGGGAAATTCACATGTACGTTTTCTCTTAAATAACGTACAACGCTTTCTTTTCCCTGGGAAATTCACATGTTGTACGTTTTCTCTTAAATAAGTTGGAGGTGTTTTGAAGTCTAAGGAGTGTTTTCATTATCCTCTTATAATTTATTTAAAGTCTAAGGAGTGTTTTAATTATCCTCTTATAATTTATTTGAAGTCTAAGGAGTGTTTTATTTATCATCTTATAATTTATCTGATTAGGCCCTGGGGCACTATTTCCTAAATATCATCTTATAATTTATCTGATTAGGCCACGGGGCACTCCACCACACTATCATTATCTTCATATTATTATTATTATTATTATTATTATTTTTCCAAACTTAAATCAGATTAATCTACTTTTCACTCCTCACAATGTCCATTCACAGGCAGACATTTGGTGCTGTAAGAGCAATCATATCAATTTAAATTTTCTTCTAAACCTCTTTAAACCGAAGTGACTAGTCATGTGACTTTATCCGTTCTCTTACTTCTTCCCTGCAAGATTACTGCTACATTAGTTGCGGTTATTACTGCTACATTAGTTGCGGTTATTACTGCTACTTTAGTTGCGGTTATTACTGCTACATTAGTTGCGGTTATTACTGCTACATTAGTTGCGGTTATTACTGCTACATTAGTTGCGGTTATTACTGCTGCTTTAGTTGCGGTTCAACAGGTTTACTCGTTTTTTGTTGCTTTTAGTTTTCGTCTTTTTTATTTTCTTTCTTTAAATTTTGTTGTTGTTATTTGATGGGGAAGAGGAGGGTGGCTTTTGTAATATGCTGACGTACAAAATTGTGTTAGCAATTTAGATTTTCCCGTGAAAGGAAAATTATAAAATAAGTAATTTAGATTTTACCGTGAAAGGAAAATTATAAAATAAGTAATTTAAATTGTCCGATAAAAGGAAGAACGCATAATTTCTTGTAAAAGATGTCAACATTAAAATTATAAACACTTCAAAGCCCTTATACGTAATTATGCTCTTGTCTATCGTCCTCTCAAGAGTGATTTCCCTTTATGATGATTTTCTCTTAAGTTTCTGTTTGGTGGGTTTTTTTAAAATTCTAATCGTATGTCATTTAAGACTTTTATTTCACGCAATTCACAATTCGAGTTCTGTTTGTGATGCAAATAGCTGTCTGTAACAAATGAAGGAAGCAAGCAAACAAGTTTATTTCGGTGCAAAGCAGACTAAGGTATATTTAATAGGCAATCACATTTTGATCCGAGTAATTGTAAATTTTGCATATTGATGGGATTCTGGACCCTCTAACGGCAAAGCAGTTATGTACAAATAGAAAATCATATTTCAGTGCTGGAGACATTTTGCTAGGGCGGAAAGTGATGAATGACTGGAGAAATGTGTGTGTATGAGTATGAGAGAGAGAGAGAGAGAGAGAGAGTGTGTGTGTGTGTGTGTGTGTGTGTGTGTGTGTGTGTGTGTGTGTGTGTGTGTGTGTGTGTGTGTGTGTGTGTGTGTGTGTGAGTGAGTGAGTGTGTTGAGGGTGATTAAGATATCGACTAAGGACATCATGTGTTGCAATTTCAAGCCCCTTCTGCTGGATTGTAAGAACCTCTCTCATACAAATTTCGAATCATCGCAGACTTAGAATTCAGTTGGGCACATATACCAATTGCAAAACTACATATTGTGTGAGAATCAAAAATTCTTTCATTAAATAAAATAATAACCAATATTATTTCTCACTAATATTATGTTTGTAGTTTGTTAATTTGTTATTTGTATCTTAGTACTAATAAGTTTTGTTCACTTGTGCATGAAGCCTCAGGTAACTACTGATGTGAGCAAAATAATCCTCTTGTAGTATCGTCACCGAGACCTTGTTTGAAGGCTGTATTGTTGTGTGGTGTGCTTTGATGTAGGAACCGAGACCTTGTTTGAAGGCTGTATTGTTGTGTGGTGTGCTTTGATGTAGGAACCGAGACCTTGTTTGAAGGCTGTATTGTTGTGTGTTGGTGTGCTTTGATGTAGGAACCGAGACCTTGTTTGAAGGCTGTATTGTTGTGTGTTGGTGTGCTTTGATGTAGGAACCGAGACCTTGTTTGAAGGCTGTATTGTTGTGTGTTGGTATGCTTTGATGTAGGAACCGAGACCTTGTTTGAAGGCTGTATTGTTGTGTGTTGGTGTGCTTTGATGTAGGAACCGAGTTGGGAAGATTACTGACCTGTATCCAATGCTCAATATGGAGAACTATTTCTTGGACCGACCAGACTAGTGGCAATTAGAACTAGGCTGATCTTACTCCACCACTCAGACTAGAGACTGTTAGAAATAGCCAACCGCTAAAGATCCTAGTCGACCGTTCAGATGTGGTTGTTAGATCTAGTCAGCTATTAAATATCTTAGTCAACCCCTCAGACTCGTGACGGTTAGATCTAGTATATGGCCACTCAGATTTGTGTAGCTGTTAGATCTAGACGGCTGCTAAAGACCTTAGTCGACCACTCAGACTCCTGGCTCTTAGATCATTGTGGCTGCTAAGCATCTTAGTTGACTGATCAGGCTCGTGGATGTTGGATCTAAGTGGCTGCTTAAGATCTTAGTCAATGGTTCATACCCATGGCTGTTAGATTTAGGATATCAACACATACGTGGCTGTTAGAACTAGGTGGCTGTTAAAGATCTTAGTCAGCCAGTCGGACTCAAGACTGTTAGATCTAGTCAGCTACTAAAATATCTAATTCAACCATTAAGACTTGTGGCTATTAGATCTTGGATGTGGCCACAGATTTGTGGCTGTTAGATCTAGGCAGGTGCTAAACATTTTAGTAGATCACTTAGAGTTACTGTTAGCTCTAGACAAGATCTTAGTGGACCATCCAGCTTTTGAGTTACATTTACGTTAATCATGATTAACGATTTATGACTAATGATAAACAAATTATAGTGACTCAATGCTACAACGATCCCTAGTGATATATGAGAGCTACAATAGTGACCTAATGCTACAAAGACCCCTAGTGACCCAATGCTACAAAGAACCCTAGTGACCCAATGCTACAAAGACCCCTAGTGACCCAATGCTACAAAGACCCTTAGTGAACCCAATGCTACAAAGACCCTTAGTGACATGAGAACTTCCTATAGTGCTCCAATAGCGACCTCTAGTGACATGCTACAAATAGTGACCCAATGCTACAACGACCCCTAGTGAAATGAGAGCTACCTATAGTGACCCAATAGTGACCAAATGCTACAACGACCCTTAGTGACACAGTTATAACGTTCACTTGTTGATCAATAATAAATTCAGTTTTTATTAATTAAATCTTTTATTAATTTTCATTAATTTTGCGTTCATTCATTTAAAATCCTCATTTTGTGTAAAGTTCCATATTTTAAATGTGTGTTTTGTCTCATCTTGTTAAACGTTTACATTTAATAATTCCTATGGGGATCTCTTACGAGCCAAAAGAGTGACTACTATACAGTTGTCACAAAGGACTCATTAAATTTATTTATTTACCGACAGTGTGACAATAACGACAATGAAACTGATGTTGGTGGTGGTGGTGATGGTGGTGATATATTTTCATTTTCTTACCCTTTTCGTTTTAAGGGGAGATCATATATTTACTGTTTTCATTGAATTAACTGCTTTTGTCCCGTCACAGGTCACTGCAAGTAAGCCGTGTGAAATAGCTCAAACGTGACTAAGTGTCACGAGCAATTTCTGGGGATGGTGAGTGCGCTTGAAAAACAAGTAAGCCAAAAGAGCAACGTCCAATGACGACTAAAGCTAAAATATGGCGGCTGGCTACACTGAACAATTAACGACCTCTACGCTTGTCACTGATACATATTTTATCAGTGGAGGCTTGGGTGGACACTAAAACAATTATACATAGATGTCAAAATGACTTCCCACCCACCCTCGCAGGCTTAATACAATTATTTATCTCTATTTCCATTGCATTCACACACTGGTTTCAAACAGCTGTCACCTGAAACATATGGTAACCTATATAACATTAATAATACCATTGACATACGCTCCGGTAGTCTCTGGGCGAACTCGGTGAATGTGGGAAATGTATGCTAGAGTACAGGCAGCAGGTCTTGGGTTCAAACCCAGCCATGGCCTTTACATTTTTTACTTCGTCGATTTCCACCCGGTTCCTAGCTCAGAAATATTGGCCCGTTGTTATTAATATAAGTAAAGTAAATCAGAAAGCGACTCGAATTAACCTGATATATTTAGACATTTTAGGGACACGATGTAAGGCTGAAATATAACCGTTCTGTCCGGCACAGGTGTGTCTGCAAACGAGTTTCCGTAAATCGAAGATAATTTGAAATTATTGTTTGATTTCACGTGAGTGGGTGAGTGAGGGGGTGAGCGGGAGGGCGGGTGGCTGAGTTAGTCGGTGAGTGATTCAATTGGGCATGTCGGCTTGAATGGCACTTGAGTGTGTCAGTCATAGAGCCAGTCATCTATTTAATAATCGAAATTGGCCTGATTTAAAGAATCAGTGATTCGACCATTTCATTAATCGCTTAGTCACTGAATTAGTTAGTGATCTTAAGAGTCGTGAAAGAAAATAGAAGAAATATTAGCATTAAAGTCATGCCTATATCTTCGGCATCAAACTAGAACATTTTGTCTGGATACACAGACAGATAGCTAGATAGATAAACAGACAGACAGACAGACAGATAGATAGATAGATAGATAGATAGATAGATAGATAGATAGATAGACAGACAGACAGGTAGGTAAATAGATAGATAGAGAGAGAGAGAGAGAGAGAGAGAGAGAGAGATAGATAGATAGATAGATAGATAGATAGATAGATAGATAGATAGATAGATAGATAGATAGATAGATAGATAGATAGATAGATAGATAGATAGATAGATAGATAGATAGATAGATAGATAGATAGATGGATGGATTCACAAATACATACTATCATACAACATACGTACATAGTTGTAAAGAAAAAGCCTGCTTTGTGACCAGGGCTTATGTAGAAAAAAAGAAACTTGCAATTTTAGCGGTGTGCATTGGCACAAATCTCTCCCTAATGAAACTGCTATTGAAATGTGAATTTCCTTAACTGGCCGAGCTTGGGTTTTTTTTTCACATTGCTTTCACGATCACTCCAATGCGTGCCAAGAAGTAAAAAGCCGAGGTCGCTGTTTTTAACTCACGTTTTAATTTTTCTCTGACGTCAGTTGCCTATAATTCTCGGACCTAAACAAGAAATTTGCCAGTTGTTTAGAAAGAATTGATAATCGAAAGAAAAAATAAATAGCCAACGTCTCTCTCATCTCCAGTGTTGGTTGTTTAAAACCTACTTTTTGTTTTATGAATGGCTTAGCTGCATTCTAAAAAGTCGTATATGTGATTCTAGAAATGAAACTGACAAACAAACTTTCAGTTCGCCGATCTGTATATTATGGTTGGCAAGACCAGAAAAGTGTAGAAAGAATATGATTGTTATAGTTAATATGGTTGGCAAGACCAGAAAAGTGTAGTGAGAATGTGATTGTTATAATTAATATGGCTGACAAGACCAGAAAAGTGTAGTGAGAATGTGATTGTTATAATTAATATGGCTGACAAGACCAGAAAAGTGTAGTGAGAATGTGATTGTTATAATTAATATGGCAGACAAGACCAGAAAAGTGTAGTAAGAATGTGATTGTTATAATTAATATGGCTGACAAGACCAGAAAAGTGTAGTAAGAATGTGATTGTTATAATTAATATGGCTGACAAGACCAGAAAAGTGTAGTAAGAATGTGATTGTTATAATTAATATGGCTGACAAGACCAGAAAAGTGTAGTAAGAATGTGATTGTTATAATTAATATGGCTGACAAGACCAGAAAAGTGTAGTAAGAATGTGATTGTTATAATTAATATGGCTGACAAGACCAGAAAAGTGTAGTAAGAATGTGATTGTTATAATTAATATGGCTGACAAGACCAGAAAAGTGTAGTAAGAATGTGATTGTTATAATTAATATGGCTGACAAGACCAGAAAAGTGTAGTAAGAATGTGATTGTTATAATTAATATGGCTGACAAGACCAGAAAAGTGTAGTAAGAATGTGATTGTTATAGTTAATATGGCTGACAAGACCAGAAAAGTGTAGTAAGAATGTGATTGTTATAGTTAATATGGCTGACAAGACCAGAAAAGTGTAGTAAGAATGTGATTGTTATAGTTCGTATGTCCGAAAACAACACTATAAGAGCTATCTCTAAAAACTCATTTAAGTCTTTGAAAGCATTAAATAGAAGGCCTGTTGTTTTGTTTTATGTATTTGTCCTTGTGTTGATCGGATAGCGTTATTGATAGGGGTTTTCTACATTCTACATTTTAAAATTGATTTCTGTCTCACTATTTCTCCAAGTTCTCGTTCTTTGTTTGATGTTCATTAGGAATACGAAATAGTATATCTGTTGCTAAGTTAAAACCGCAAAAACCGGAAGTACTTAAATGAAAAATGCACGTTTTCAGCTCTAAATACAGCACGTGAGAAAAGGTCTATACTGTGGTTATATGCAGTGTAGAGATACACAAAATCTCCTTAATGTAATTTAAGAAACAAGAATTTCCCTTTGACGTCACGTCAGCGAATAGTTACAAATACACAAGGTTTGAAGTTTCATGATTTTGGAGGAAGTCAGTTACAAATACACAAGGTTTGAAGTTTCATGATTTTGGAGGAAGTCAGTTACAAATACACAAGGTTTGAAGTTATCATGATTTTGGAGGAAGTCAGTTACAAATACACAAGGTTTGAAGTTATCATGATTTTGGAGGAAGTCAGTTACAAAGACACAAGGTTTGAAGTTATCATGATTTTGGAGGAAGTCAGTTACAAAGACACAAGGTTTGAAGTTATCATGATTTTGGAGGAAGTCAGGTACAAATACACAAGGTTTGAAGTCATCATGATTTTGGAGGAAGAAGTCAGTTACAAATACACAAGGTTTGAAGTCATCATGATTTTGGAGGAAGAAGTCAGTTACAAAGACACACGGTTTGAAGTTATCATGATTTTGGAGGAAGAAGTCAGGTCTCGCGGGACAGTTTTTATTGTTTAAGACATTATTTTTGATCGATTCGTGAATCAGTCTCCAACTTCAGATGTAAATTCTCAATAAATATTGTTTTATTCAATCGTTAGCAATTTTAAAGAACAAAAGCAATTAAAGGTCCAGTTACATGTTACAGCACATAATGTAAGAAAAAGCTGACACGTAATAGTACTGTTCAACAACTTTGATGTGACTAGGTGATTTAGAACATGTTTGACAAGTTTTAAAAATTGACAGCAATGTATTAGTACTGTTTAACACCTTTGATTTGTCTAGATGATTTAGAACATGTTTGACTAGTTTTAAAAATTGACAGCAATGTTTGCGTGATTTTAGTAATTTAAAGCGCTGCTGACGTAGTAATCTTTTTTTATGGTGCGTTATGTTGTGTTACATTGTTTCATGTTGTGTTATGTTGTGTTACATTGCTTTATGGTGCGGCTTATATTGTGTTTCACTGTTTTATTGTGCGTTATTATGTGATTTCATTGTTGTATGGTGTGTTATGTTATGTTACATTGATGTATTGTTGGTATGTTCAACGCTCTTGATACGTTTTGGTAACATACAGCACTGTTCACGTACTGTGGTAATATACAAAATGCTTTACGTTTTTTTAATAATCGACAATACATAGGTAATCTAGAATTGACGTGTTTTAGTAATTTACAGAACTCCTGACGTGTTTTTAGTAATCTACAGAACTCATGTCTTGCTTTTAGTAATCTACATAACTCCCACGTGTTTTTAGTAATCTACAGAACTCTTGTCGTGTTTTAGTAATCTACAGAACTCTTGTCGTGTTTTTAGTAATCTACAGAACTCTTGTCGTGTTTTTAGTAGTCTACAGAATTCTTGTGTTCTTATAATCTACAGAACTCTTGTCGTGCTTTTAGTAAAATCTACAGACTCTTGTCGTGTTTTTAGTAATCTAGCCTTCTTGTCGTGCTTTTATAATCTACAACAATCTTGATGATGTTTTTGATAAAAAAATAATCTACAGCAATCTGGATGGTGTTTTTTATTAAAAAAAACAATCTACAGCAATCTTGATGATGTTTTTGATAAAAAAAAAAAAAAAAAAAAAAAAACAATCTACAGCAATCTTGATGATGTTTTTGATAAAAAAAAAAAAAAAAAAACAATCTACAGCAATCTTGATGATGTTTTTGATAAAAAAAATCAAATCTACAGCAATCTTGATGGTGTTTTCCATAACCTATAGCACTGTTGTTTATACAACATTGTTTCTAATGTTTTCACTCGAAACTCTATCTAGAAACACTTCCTAAGAGTTCAGAGCACACACATTGTTGTTGATACATATTGTTTCTAATGTTTTCACTCGAAACTCTATCTAGAAACACTTCCTAAGAGTTCAGAGCACACACACACGCACATACACGCACACACACTTTAGCAATTCGTTACAATGCTTTCACAGGTTCGTCGCAGACAGATGTTTTGTGCCAAATTTACATATATGGTAGCACACTGGACCAAAACGATGACGTCATTTCATTTCCAAGATTGCCCCTTTAGGAAGCTTGTGCTGTTCATTCGGCTTATATTCATTCTACTTTATTAGTCTAGTACCTGAAACCTGATGAGACATCTTTCATACTTTTTTTCACATCCGTTTTTTTTCCCCAGTATCTCAGTCTTTCAAAACAATATAGATGGACACTTGGCCGGTGTCAATTTATATGAAGGAAGGGAGGCAATCAAGAAAATTAATCGAAGAATATATTGTTGATATTGATTAATGTGTGTAGCTAAGCCAGAGAGCATGCAGAAAAAGGGGAATGTGAAAAACGTTGAAACAATAAAAACGTCCATTGGTTTGCGGTTAAGTTCTGAACCGAGACTGCAAATAGAAAGAAGTAATCTGTATAGAAGTACAAATGTACCTGTTTAGGTATATACAGGTCGATAAGCGCCACTGTGTACATTAAAGTTTTCTTATTGACACACTACTTCAGAAAAGAATTTTTTTTTTACAAAATAGCACGTGTATTTTTATGGCATAAGACAAACAGCAATAATACATGTATCTTGAAGTGTGACTAAGTGTATTGCTTAGAAAATACTGGAAAATAAATGAATACGCTTTTTCCATTATATTTAAGATCCTACAGCTCTGTGAAATTCAACTCGGCTCACATTCATTCTTCTAATGTCAGAGCCATTAACTGCTTGCTTGCTCTGTTAGTCTCTAAGACTATCGCGAAGTGAGTGCACTGCAGCCAGAAAGGTTGAACTACATGATAAAAAAGGCCTTGTAATATGATTATACAACCATCCATTGTGACAGATGTCCAATCCACTAGGAAGTTAAAATTCCATAAAACACCTCTATTTTTAGGAATAATAAGTAGGGAGTAGATGAATCTTTAACCCTCACATAGCACGAACAAATTTTGCAGTGCTTTATATTGTTTTTGTGATGCTTTATATTGTTTTTGTGATGTTTTATATTGTTTTTGTGGTGCTTTATATTGTTTTTGTGGTGCGTTATGTTATTTTTCAGTTCGTTATGTTGTTTTTTAAGGGTGCATTATGTTATGCTATTTTGAAATGCGTTAATTTTTTTGCGATGCATTACGTTATTTTGCAATGCATTTTGTTCTATTATGTTGTTTTGTGGTGTGTCATAATATATTGCATTGTGTTATGGTGCGTTATGTTGTGTTACATTGTTTTATGGTGCATTATGTTGTGTTACATTGTTTATGGTGCGTTATACTGTGTTACATTGTTCATTGTGTGTTAAGTTTTATTGATTTTTGGTGTGTTATGTTATATTTTTTGGTGTGTTATGCTATGTTTCATTGTTTATGGTATGTTATGTTACACTGTTTATTGTGTGTTTTGTTACATTGTTTATGGTGTACTAAAATATGTTACATTATTTATGGTGTATTATTTTATATTATTTATGGTGTGTTGTACTATTTCCATTGTTTATGGTGTGTTGTGTTGTATTTTGTTTATAGTGTTTTATTCTAGTTTACATTGTTTATGGTGTGTTATTTTATGTTACTCTGTTTATGTTGTATTGTTTTTAAGGTGTGTTATGTTAAATTGTTTTATGGTGTGTTATTTTACGTTTATTATGGTGTGTTATGTTAAATTGTTTTATGGTGTGTTATTTTACGTTGATTATGGTGTGTTATGTTGTGTTACATTGTTTCGGTGTATTATGTTACATTGTTTTATGTATGTTAAGCAATGTTCATTGTTTATGGTGTGTTATGCTACATTTAATATGTGTTATATTCTATTGTTTTATGGTGTGTTCTGTTATATTGTTTTTGGTGTGTTTTTCTATGTTACATTGTTTTAGGTTGTGTTTTGCTACATTGTTTATGGTGTGCTATACTATGTTACATTGTTTATAATTTGTACTGTTACAATGTTTTATGGTGTGTTATTTTTTGTTACATTGTTTATGGTGTGCTATACTATGTTACATTGTTTATAATTTGTACTGTTACAATGTTTTATGGTGTGTTATTTTTTGTTATATTGTTTATGATGTGTTATGTTACATTGTTTTATGGTGTGTTATTCTATGTTATATTGTTTGTGGTGTTTTATATTACATTGTTTACGGTGTGTTATGTTACACTGTTTATAGTGTGTAATGCTAGTTACACTTTATGATGTGTTATTCGCTATTACATTGTTTATGATGTGTTATGTTTTATTGTTTATGGTGTGTTATGTTACATTGCTTTATGGTGTTATTTTTACATTGTTTATGGTATGCTATGTTACATCGTTTTTTTGGTGTGTTGTGCAATGTTACGTTGTTTATGGTGTGTTTTGTTATCTTATATTGTTCCATGGTATGTGGTGTTATGTTATGTTACGTTACATTGGGGTTTTGTGATTATGCTGTTATTGTTTTATGTTGTGTTTTGCTATGTTACAATGTTTATGGTGTATTATGTTATGTTGTGTTATGGTGTGTTATGCCATGATAGGTTGTTTCAAGGTGTGTTGTGTTATTTTATATTGATTTGTTCCTTGGTACCTTATGTTATATTGTTTTATGGTGAATTATGTTATATTATATTGTGTTATGGTGTGTTATGCCATGATACATTGTTTCAAGGTGTGTTGTGTTATTTTATATTGATTTGTTTCTTGGTACCTTATGTTATATTGTTTTATGGTGAATTATGTTATGTTATATTGTGTTATGGTGTGTTATGCCATGATACATTGTTTCAAGGTGTGTTGTGTTATTTTATATTGATTTGTTCCTTGGTACCTTATGTTATATTGTTTTATGGTGAATTATGTTATGTTATATTGTGTTATGGTGTGTTATGCCATGATACGTTGTTTCAAGGTGTGTTGTATTGATTTGTTCCTTGGTACCTTATGTTATATTGTTTTATGGTGAATTATGTTATGCTGTATTAGTCTTAAGGAATCATACTGTATGTTTTGTGTTGTCCGGGATTACTTTAATGAGTATGTGTTGTTTTGACTGTTGAGGATATTTTCTTGCTGTTTGTGTGTGTGTGTGTGTTTGTGTGTGTGTGTGTGTGTGTGTGTGTGTGTTTGTGCTGAGCTTGGTTATGCTACAGAATTTAATATTAATCCTTCGCCGAAATAAATCCTTCCTATTTCATATATAAATAGAGTCAAGCAATAAGAAAGGAAGAAAATAAATATTACAAAAAAAAATTCCTCTTAAGAGGATTTCACCTCAGAGCTCCAACTATCTAATTTCAACCTTCGAGAGCTCGGCATTATTTGTGATTGAACATGCAAAGAGCCAATTATTTTAACATGATTGCCTATGTCCGTGATTAAGTACGATCTAGTCTCCCCATTCGTCAGTCTTTCCTTTCAAGTCGCCATGTTGTGTGTAGTTACGTACTGGCTTCCAGACATTTTTCATGTGCACGAAATATGGGAGCGTTTTATAAAAAAAGAAAGCAAACAAACGAAGAATACCACCTCAACCAAACAAACAAAGAATACCACCTCAACCAAACAAACAAAGAATACCACCTCAACCTAACAAACAAAGAATACCACCTCAACCAAACAAAGAATACCACCTCAACCAAACAAACAAAGAATACCACCTCAACCAAACAAACAAAGAATACCACCTCAACCTAACAAACAAAGAATACCACCTCAACCTAACAAACAAAGAATACCACCTCAACCAAACAAACAAAGAATACCACCTCAACCAAACAAACAAAAAATACCACCTCAACCTAACAAACAAAGAATACCACCTCAACCTAACAAACAAAGAATACCACCTCAACCAAACAAACAAAGAATACCACCTCAACCAAACAAACAAAGAATACCACCTCAACCTAACAAACAAAGAATACCACCTCAACCAAACAAACAAAGAATACCACCTCAACCAAATCAGTCTGCGGATTCTAAACGTAATTTACTGAGAGTACCATTTTTGAAAATCTTTTATTTCAATATTATTTACTAGGAAAGTTTAATTTATAACATTATTCTTCAAGATTACGAAATATAGTTTATCTAGGTCATTGGAAAGGCGAAAGTTCACAACAGAAAGTATAATATATCTACATACACACGCGAACGTGTAAGAATATATATCCTTATACATGAGCGAAGGCGTAAAACATATAATATATATCTTTATACATGAGCGAAGGCGTAAAACATACAATATATATCTTTATACATGAGCGAAGGCGTCCAAAAGTATACTTTATATGTTTATACACAAGAGAACTCGTCAGAAAGTATAAGTTGTATGTATATACACGAGCAAACTCGTCAGAAAGAATAATATATATATATATATATATACATAAACGAAAGAACGCGTCAAAAGTACAATATATATCTATAGAGCCAACGCATCAGAAAGTATAATATATATATATAAAAGAGAACGCGTCTGAAAATATAATATATAACTATATGCGTTAGCGAACGCGTCAGAAAGTATAATATATATATATATATATACATGAGCCACCACAGAGCCAACGCGTCAGAAGGTATAATATATAACTGTATGCGCGAGAGAACATGTCAGAAAGTATAATATATAACTGTATGCGCGAGCCAACGCGACAGAAAGTATAAAATATATACACAAGGTAACGCGTCAGAAAGTATAAAATATATACACAAGGTAACGCGTCAGAAGTATAAAATATATACACAAGGCAACGCGTCAGAAAGTATAAAATATATACACAAGGTAACGCGTCAGAAGTATAAAATATATACACAATGTAACGCGTCAGAAGTATAAAATATATACACAATGTAACGCGTCAGAAGTATAAAATATATACACAATGTAACGCGTCAGAAGTATAAAATATATACACAATGTAACGCGTCAGAAGTATAAAATATATACACAATGTAACGCGTCAGAAGTATAAAATATATACACAATAGATAGTCTATTGTAATGAAGGAAAGGGTAGTAATAGTATAGTATATAGAGGAAAGAGAGTTGAAAAGCGAACAATGACGACGGACTAAAAACTGAGTGAGATTAAGAGGATAAAACTCTTTCTCTCTCTCTCTCTCTCTCGTTCTCTTTACTCATCCTATTCCCTGACCTTACAGACACCATGTTTTGTCATCCTACTCCCTGACCTCACAGACACCATGTTTTGTTATCTATTCCCTGACCTTACAGACACCATGTTTTGTCATCCTACTCCCTGACCTTACAGACACCATGTTTTGTTATTTATTCCCTGACCTTACAGACACCATGTTTTGTTATCCTACTCCCTGACCTTACAGACACATTTTTTTAGTAAAGAAGGGGGGAGACCAACTCCACTACTTCAGTTCACCTCCACTTATTTAAACTTGTTGGAACACACACACACACACACACACACACACACACACACACATAATGGCTCTTGCACGATATATTTTTGTCAGGATTTTAGTCAAGGCCGGCGCTACTGTATGCTTTGCGTCTCAGTATTTAGTCTGCCAGTTTAACGCTGTGACCGGGCGTGAGCAATCTGCCAGTTTAACGCTGTGACCGAGCGTGAGCAATCTGTCAACTTCATACAGACATATTCTTTACCTCATTACTCTTAAATCACCACAACTATATGCAATATACCAGTAACGACTCTTTTTAATGAATACAACAATGTATTTATAACAGCTACATACCATTATTTTCAAGCAACGTGCAATTACTAACAATGAGAAGAAACACTTTCACCTAGATCTAACTATACTACCTAATCTACTTTACTACCTAATCTTCACTGTCAAGTCGCTATTCTAACAAAGAGGAAGAAGGAAAGAACAATCGTGTAGAGAAGGAGAAGGCCTACTGATAGCTTAACAAACTCCTATAAGCAGAGTTTTAGTGAATGGAATCTTAGAAGTCGGAGACCAAAAGGTTTCCAGATCTGGCAGAGAAGCCACAGAGCAGCAGCAAGTGAGAGACAGAGGGGTCCCACTTTCTATTACATCCATCGCGACGGGGGAGGGGGGAAATCGATAACAGTTTAACGTCACCACTGGAGATTGGTTGATCATTACATCATACATTTTCCAACATTGACCATCACACGAGTGAAACAGACGTGCGCACATCACACAAGTGAGACAGACGTGCGCACATCACACAAGTGAGACAGACGTGCGCACATCAGACGAGTGAGACAGACGTGCTCACATCAGACGAGTGAGACAGACGTGCGCACATCACACAAGTGAGACAGACGTGCGCACATCAGACGAGTGAGACAGAACTGCGCACATCAGACGAGTGAGACAGACGTGCTCACATCACACGAGTGAGACAGACGTGCGCACATCACACGAGTGAGACAGACGTGCTCACATCACACGAGTGAGACAGACGTGCTCACATCACACGAGTGAGACAGACGTGCGCACATCACACGAGTGAGACAGACGTCACAAATTTTGATTTAAAACACAACTCAGTAGTTCGTTGACAATATTAACACACACGCGTCAGAATAAATAATTTATATGTATACACACGAGCGAACGCGTCAGAAAGTATAACGTGGCTTATTTCCGCAACAACATGAAACAAATCTAAAACACAAAATTTTCACAACTCAAAACAATTCCATTCGGCAGTCACCCAATTTTCTCCAACCACTTGAAGAGCCCGAAGTCTTTGGGTGAGTCTCTTGATTATTCTTTTGTACAGAAAAGAAGATTTAAATTGCCATAAAAGGAAAAAAAATGCTCTTCTGGGATTGTTCGCGACAAATTTAAAGCGAATTATCAAATAAACCAAAAAATAATAACTTTAAAATATTAAAATTTGTGAGAAATGAAAATCGAAACCAATACAATAATAAAACGATCGGGGGATAGGCAGGGGGCTTCTCATCAAATGATGAATAACGCACCAGGCGAGAGGATATAACGAGAATAGGAATGGAAAGAAGGACAAATAAAACGTTAGCAGAAATAATTGGAAAGGTGAAAGAAAGAAAGACTGGAAGGAAATAAAAGTACAGATGAAAGAGGGAAAGGACCTAGTTAAAAGGAGAAAGGATGAATAAAAGAGAGTACACAATGAAAGAAGGAAGAAAAAGTTATTAAGTTAAAGTAAAATTGTGAGGTGAATCAGAAGGAAAGAACTGGAAAATTAAAGAAAAATAATGGAAGAAAGAAACTAATTATTGCGGAGAAAAATGAAAGATAGTGTGGGGAAAGAAAAGAAGAGAAAGGAAAACAGATAAAGAAAACAAGTGCTAGTTATCTTGGGGAGTTTTTTTTTGGAAGTTAATGTGCAGATTTGATTTTAGTTTTTGAAATACTTAAATTATATCTTTTCATTGTGTTTTAAATTATTTACGCCGGTCTAACAATGCAATACAACAAGGTAGCGCAAAAATATAACACAACAAAGTAATACAACAATATAACACAACAAAGTAATACAACAATATAACACAACAAAGTAATACAACAATATAACACAACAAAGTAAAACAACAATATAACACAACAAATAATACAACAATATAACACAACAAAGTAATACAACAATATAACACAACAAAGTAATACAACAATATAACACAACAAAGTAATACAACAATATAACACAACAAAGTAATACAACAATATAACACAACAAAGTAATACAACAATATAACACAACAAAGTAATACAACAATATAACACAACAAAGTAAAACAACAATATAACACAACAAATAATACAACAATATAACACAACAAAGTAATACAACAATATAACACAACAAAGTAAAACAACAATATAACACAACAAATAATACAACAATATAACACAACAAAGTAAAACAACAAAGCAACGCAGCAATGTAAAAAGCAAATAATTATTAAAGCATGTGTGACTGATACTTTGTGAACAGTCTTTGTGTCACATTATGTGTGGGCTGTAATAAATTAGTTTCTGGGTATTATTTGTATGTCTGCATTGCCCTCTCTCTCTCTCTCTCTCTCTCTCTCTCTCTCTCTCTCTCTCTCTCTCTCTCTCTCTCTCTCTCTATCTATCTATCTATCTATCTATCTATCTATCTATCTATCTCTATCTCTCTCTCTGGCCGTGTATCAGCTCTGGTTTTGTTAGCCAAAGCAGTCATGATTTTTATCAGCATGGAATTGCAAGAAATGATTGACTTCAGTTGACTTCGAACTGTGTACATTTATTATTGTATAATTGTGTACATTTATTATTGTATAACTGTGTTCATGTTTTACGTCTCCAGTCCATTGTTTACATAGATATCTATGAATATCTATGTCAGTAATTGCATATCTATGAATATCTATGTCAGTAATTGCATATCTATGAATATCTATGTCAGTAATTGCATATCTATGAATATCTATGAATATCTATGTCAGTAATTGCATATCTATGAATATCTATGTCAGTAATAGCATATCTATGAATATCTATGTCAGTAATTGCATATCTATGAATATCTATGTCAGTAATTGCATATCTATGAATATCTATGTCAGTAATAGCATATCTATGAATATCTATGTCAGTAATTGCATATCTATGAATATCTATGTCAGTAATTGCATATCTATGAATATCTATGTCAGTAATAGCATATCTATGAATATCTATGTCAGTAATTGCATTATGAATATCTATGTCAGTAATTGCATATCTATGAATATCTATGTCAGTAATTGCATATCTATGAATATCTATGTCAGTAATTGCATATCTATGAATATCTATGTCAGTAATTGCATATCTATGAATATCTATGTCAGTAATTGCATATCTATGAATATCTATGTCAGTAATTGCATATCTATGAATATCTATGTCAGTAATTGCACTGTAACATCAACACATTCCACAAGGTTTTCACATCAATAAGAGCCATGCCTACGGATGTGTTTGTGTGTGTGTGTGTATGTGTATATATTCAAACATACAATTTTAGTTTGCTATTATTGTAATGTGTCTTACTTTAAATTATTAAATAATTTTAAAATGTGCAATGAAAATGTTAAAGAAACAACAATAACATTTAAAATGTCACAATAATTAAAAGAATAGTATATGTTTATACTTTAAAAAAAAAACTATATTTGCAATGAAAAGAAAAGAAAAACAACTACATTCAAAAGGCCACAAGACATGAAGAGAATAATACATAAAATGACACTTAATAAAACCAAAAAGAAAATGAAAAGAAAAAGAAAACAAAAAGCACTTGTACAGAAATGATATTTTTTTTTTTAAAAAAAACTAAAATCATTTTACAAAAGTACACAGAAAGTATATTTTAACTTTTGTAAAACAAAGCACACCAGCATTTAATTTAATTTAAATAAAGCAACTTTTTTTAAAAACAAGCAAAATAAAATATAAAAATAATATTAGCCGCTGTAAGACACGTCTGCGTTTCTCAGTAGTGACGTCATTTTATTTCGCAGGAAATGTACGAGTCACAAACAACAACTAAATAAAGGCTGGGTGAGATCATTCTGAAATAAATTCAAATTCTCAAAGATGTTGCAATTTAAAAACGAAATCGAATACTCATTTAACATTGTATATCATGAAACCTCAACAAAATCATTAGCAAAACAGTAAACACAGTACAGTCTTTTTTTCTTTTTCTTTTTTTTTTTTTTTTTTGGGGGGGGGGCTGATTATAATTACGTTTTATTTAAGTTTACAACTGATGTAAAACATTCATAAACAAGCGTGGCTGATAATAATTAATTTTATTTAAGTTTAGAATTGAAATAAAACATCTTTAAACCAGATGGACTTGTTATAATCACACTTCATTTATGTTTAGAATTGAAATTAAATACTTTATTAAACCAGATGAGCTAGTTATAACACACACTCACACACACACACATATACACGCGCGCGTAAATGTGTGTGTATGTGTTTCTTTGTTTGTTTTTCTATATTTGTATGTATGTGTGCTTGTGTTTATGTTTGTTTATGTATTTGTGTGTATGTGTTTTGTGTGTTTCTGTGTCTGTTTTATTGCATTATGCTGGTTTCATTACAAAAGGAGACGCTACACTGCAAATCTTGAAACCTCTACTATTTTGTTGTCAAGCAGTTGTCATGGTTCCAAAAATGGCAATTAATATTCACCTCTGGCGGAAATATGATTACCAGCTGTATAGATTGTCTCCAGCCAAAGACTTCTGGAGAATATAAGATTAAACAAGTCACAGCAATGTCGGACTTGCCCTGTGTACTTTATATTTTAATATATTCTTTTAATATTAATGTTTGAATCATCATGTATTTTGTTGTTTAATTTTTTTTTAAAGCCAGTAACTCTCTGGCAGCAACGAACGTCTTGTTTTGTGGATGGTAAGGGCGGCATCGGCAGAGGACATGGAAAATGGTTTGAATAAACACGAGTGGGGGGACGCTAGTAATATACTGCTGAAAAGGTGAAGGTCGTTGTTACTCTCACTGACTTGATATTAAAACAGAGACCAGCAAATACTTTTTATAAAAAAGTCAGTTACTGCTCTTTGTACTTAAATATACTTCTTTCTTTCTTGTTTCGTTCTTCCTTCCTTCTTTCTTTTTTCTTTCTTTCTTCCTTTCTTCCTTCCTTTCGTTCTTTCTTTCTTTCTTTCTTTCTTTCTTTCTTTCAATCATTCAGTCAGTCAGCCAGGTCCTTTTCATCGTTTTCTTTCTTCCTGTCTTAATCCTGTTTAATTCATTTTAATGCAATAAAATATTTTTTCTATCATTTTCCTTTGCCTCTTATTACTTTATTATAATTTTAAGAGGTTCTGCATTTATTTGGCTGTAATTTGTCACAGTGAGCTAAAGAACTGACTAATGTTTCCGAATTAATTATACTTCTTCAATGACCAAGCCGATGAATTTACTGAAATAAGTCCATGCTGGTCCCGATGTATGGTTTTAACGACCTCATTAGATAGACAAGTTTTGTTCGTTACCCTGCAGTTAATAACAATCGTCAACAATGAATTGTTAATTACATTACACTAAACAATAGACGTGGAGGTAAAACAACTGTCATAATGTGTTACAATACATTACACTAAACAATAGACATGGAGGTAAAACAACTGTCATAATGTGTACAATACATTACACTAAACAATAGACGTGGAGGTAAAACAACTGTCAAAATGTGTTACAATACATTACACTAAACAATAGACATGGAGGTAAAACAACTGTCAAAATGTGTTACAATACATTACACTAAACAATAGACGTGGAGGTAAAACAACTGTCAAAATGTTTTCAAACAATAAATCTGATCATTTGCTCGATGCTACAGTTCTCATCTAAAGGACGCGTCTTGAAAAATCGAACACAAGGAATCTTCTATGTAGACCTCTTGTCCAAAGACCCTTCTACTAATGAATCGGTTTACGACAGTTAATCTCTGTTGTTTCATAGAGTTATTGTACTAGCAATTTTACAATATTAGTTTTTCTTATTTATTTTGACGTGTGGGTGGAAGAATGCGACTATCAACGTTAGTGTCGTGTGCCACACCTTGCACGAAGACAATTACAAAGTGGCGTGATTGCATGTTGCCTGCACGTCACACAGAACCATAGACAGATATAGGCTCGCCCCCAGTCACAGCTGGACGCATGCAGACAGCAGGCTGAATAACCGAAAGATTGTCATGAACGAACTGTCGACACTTAACATATAACTGAAAATCAGGAACTTATATTCACGTTCTAGAAGGTCCAAGTATTTTAAACATCTTTCGAATCTGTTAGGTAATTCACCAGCAGACTAAAGCAAGCAAATCAAATACATTTACAGACCCATTCAAATAGCAGTCATCAGGCCCTGTTTGAACGCTTTCTAGAAAGAAGTGTGAGAAGACAAGAGATCCCAGATGAGATGAACAACAAAGATGCAATTTCTACCCTTCTTTTGTACACATTCACAAACAGATAAATTCAGTCCTGTTACATATGGTGTTGGACGTCATCTCTCAAACTAATTTAGTCCTATTTTTGAAGTTACTAGCCAATTGCCACATAATCTTTCTTCACATCATGGCTTTCTGTGTTGGAATTCCTGTGCCATTATCAAAAGTTGAAATTAAGTCATTGTAATCAGCAGTGGATTCAGAGATATGTTTCCAGGGATATTGTAACTGTAAAATTAGTATTTCACCAAAATACAAATATATGTTACTTTAAAATGTCTCATATAAGACTGGATAGGTATTATAATTATTCAAACGTAGTTTCATGGAAATATTGATGTCATGTAATCTTTTTCATTGTATTTGTTTATATGTATATTTGATTGTTGATTTAATAAATTTATTGTTAAATTTATTGATCTTCTTACACATATTGATAACCTTAGAGAAGAAAGTGTGTAGATGGGGGCTCACTTAATATAGTTTAAAAAATGGATTTATCTTCTCCTATTGTAAGAAGTTTCCACCTACGGAAATATTGTGTGACGTTAAATGTTTGTCTTTAATGTTGTGTGACGTTAAATGTTTGTCTTTAATGTTGTGTGACGTTAAATGTTTGTCTCTAATGTTGTGTGACGTTAAATGTTTGTCTTTAATGTTGTGTGCCGTTAAATGTTTGTCTTTAATGTTGTGTGACGTTAAATGTTTGTCTTTAATGTTGTGTGACGTTAAATGTTTGTCTTTAATGTTGTGGAAGAGAGAAAGAAATATGTGTAAGAAGGTAAATAAATTTATTAAATCAACAATCAAATATACATATTAACAAATACAATGAAAAAGATTACTTGACATCAATATTTCTATGAAACTACATTCGAATAATTTCTATATTTATACAGTCTTTTATCCTAAATATAAATTGTCAATAGTGTCAATACAAATCACAGGATAGTGGAGTTATTACAGATAATACCTTTTATATAATCTAAATTAAGTGCTATCTCATTAATCTTTCGTGTGCTTTTTGCAACAAAGCCACAAGGTCATTGTTCCTCACGTTGCAACAAAGCCACAAGCTTATTGTTCAGTTAATACTGTCAATTTCATGAGATTTTCTCCTCACGTTGCAGAACACTGATTCGATGTTATTCACACGAGGCTTAACCTGGGCGTTATTTTACCGCATTTAGTTCCACCCCCACCCCCCAAGCAGAACAACAATTGTAATAATTTCCAGTGACCTCTTTGTACGAGAAATTGCTGAATGTACTCAGTATACCTTGCCACCATACATCAATGGAGTGCAGTGTATTCCTTACACTTACTCTCACTGCAGTAGATATTTTCGTAGCGGTTTATGATCAATAAGCAAGGAGATTCAAATAATACACGGAAAGGCTGCTATGTCCCATTAAGCTAATGGCCGCCTTTCATGACTGGACTTCTTGCCACACCAAATTCAAGTGATCAGACAATAGAATTCTCTACAGCATGTAAACGTTTTATCTCAGCCCCATTGGCTGGTCTCTTTCTCATAAATATTAGCCATTGGATAATAAAAACTACTCATCCATTTGGAACTGGTTTGCATTGCATCAGCAATTTCTAGCAAATTCGCAACTCGAGTTGTTTACTTCTAACTCTGACACTTACAAAAATACCATCTTAAAGAGTGCCCAAGATCGGGTCACTTTGACAATTCAACAATTTATATAACAATTAAGTTTAAAATTAGGGATAGGCAAATTTACTCCGCCACAGATAGATAGATAGATATATAGATAGACAGATATGATATATTATGATATATGATAGCTCACACACACACAGATACGCGCCATCACACAGTCTTTTCGATACATATACGTCTCTCTCTCTCTCTCTCTCTCTCTCTCTCTCTCTCTCTCTCTCTCCACACACACACACACACATACACACACACGCATGCACGCACACAAACACACACACACACACACACACACACACACACACACACACACACACACACACACACATACGCCTTATGTAAGTCAGGCTGGCTCCATCTGCCAACTGTAAGATGTCCTATACAGATTTGTCTTTCCTAAAACCTTTCTGCCTCATGATAATCTTAATGTCGTCCCTTGTTGTCATACTGAACAGCAATTTAGTCGTGAAACTATTTCAAACGTGTGTGCTGTTACCATGATGAAGACGGTAATAAACGTGAAATACCGAATACTGTGTCCCGTGTTGGCACACTAAAAACAACAGGAGCATTCAATTTATTTTGAAAATAGGGAGGTGAGTTGCTGACAGTACAAAGTCCTGAAAAAATAAGAACGAGTTTTCCTCAACGAATGTTGCACATATTCGTGGTTAATGTTGCACATATTCGTGGTTATTGTTGCACATATTCGTGGTTAATGTTGCACATATTCGTGGTTAACATGTACCATTATACGCCCATCGATAACTCGTTATTTTGCTTTCATTTCTTTTAAAAAAATAGAGGATGGAAGAAAGAGAAATATGAACAGTTCTTCTTAGTTTGTGTTATCAAACTACTTTATTTCATTATTTATTTATGATTTATTGTTGCCATTTTAGTGGCCGATTATGATGGTCATTTTAATTTAATTTTGGTTACTGTATGCAAGGAATGTGTCCTTATTGATTGAGTTATTGAGGGTTTTTCTAAAGGTTGATGGAACGTGCGTGGGTGAACTAGTTTTCCTTTATTCTAGTGCCTTCTGGTGTTTTTTTAAGCTTATTTTAGTCTCGCCGTTTTTCCTCATTGCGGCCCTCCCGTTCTGCTGTAGACATGTATTGATGCCTAATATTGATTGATCAATTATTTGTCATTTGCCCGGCTTCTTGAGCTCCTTATGTGGGATTGTTTACCAGCGCTTGCTTGTTGGTTGTTTCCTTGGACTGGTTGATGTTTACAACACACGCGTTGATTGTTTCCTTGGACTGGTTGATGTCTACAAGACAAATGTTGATTGTTTCCTTGAACACAATTGTTGATTGTTTCCTTGGACTGGTTGATGTCTACAAGACAAATGTTGATTGTTTCCTTGAACACAATTGTTGGTTGTTTCCTTGGACTGGTTGATGTCTACAAGACAAATGTTGATTGTTTCCTTGAAACAATTGTTGATTGTTTCCTTGGACTGGTTGATGTTTACAACACAAATGTTGATTGTTTCTTTGAACACAATTGTTGATTGTTTCCTTGGACTGGTTTATGTATACAACACAATTGTTGATTGTTTCCTTGGACTGGTTGATATTTACAACACACGCGTTGATTGTTTCCTTGGACTGGTTGATGTTTACAGCACTTGATAGTTTTCTTAGGCTGTTAAATCGCCAGGCACATTTTTTCTTAACTGTTTCTTGGGATATTTTTGTCTCATCGAGGTAGATGTTTATTTCAATACCACTGCGATGTTTATTTTTCGTCGTAATATTTGATTACAGGCTTCTGATTACTCAGTTATTTTGATTACAGGCTTCTGATTACACAGTAATATTTGATTACAGGCTTCTGATTACTCACTTATTTTGAGTAATGTTTACTCATCTTGTTTGTCCAGGGTTTCCTAAAGAATGTCTCCTTACACACTATTGTTTTGTTTTATTTATTTGTGTGTGTGGTGTATATTTATTGGCTTATCTTTCCGTTAATATTTATTTAGCTTTCACTGCTGCTTTCTTTGGATGACAAAAATATATCCGGGCACAATTAATTCCTTCAATCAACTATTAAGTCTCGAAATTAAAAGGTATATTTGTTAATTATGGTGTGTGTTGTTGCTGGTGCTGTATGATTTTGGAAGGTCCTAGATTTTGTGTGTGTTGTTGTTGCTGGTGCTGTATGATTTTGGAAGGTCCTAGATTTTGTGTGTTGTTGCTGGTGCTGTATGATTTTGGAAGGTCCTAGATTTTGTGTGTTGTTGCTGGTGCTGTATGATTTTGGAAGGTCCTAGATTTTGTGTGTTGTTGCTGGTGCTGTATGATTTTGGAAGGTCCTAGATTTTGTGTGTTGTTGCTGGTGCTGTATGATTTTGGAAGGTCCTAGATTTTGTGTGTTGTTGCTGGTGCTGTATGATTTTGGAAGGTCCTAGATTTTGTGTGTTGTTGCTGGTGCTGTATGATTTTGGAAGGTCCTAGATTTTGTGTGTTGTTGCTGGTGCTGTATGATTTTGGAAGGTCCTAGATTTTGTGTGTTGTTGTTGCTGGTGCTGTATGATTTTGGAAGGTCCTAGATTTTGGAAGGTCCTAGATTTTGGAAGGTCCTAGATTTTGGAAGGTCCTAGATTTTGGAAGGTCCTAGATTTTGGAAGGTCCTAGATTTTGGAAGGTCCTAGATTTTGGAAGGTCCTAGATTTTGGAAGGTCCTAGATTTTGGAAGGTCCTAGATTTTGGAAGGTCCTAGATTTTGGAAGGTCCTAGATTTTGGAAGGTCCTAGATTTTGGAAGGTCCTAGATTTTGGAAGGTCCTAGATTTTGTGGAAGATGTCTGCACTGTTGAGAGCAGCAGGACATGACAGCGGACTGTCTGGCAGTTTATGCAGATAATCTTCTAGCTCATAACTAATGTGTCTGTAGATTCCTCATCTGATATCACACTCTCTCTCCCCTCCCCCCCCTTCCGTTTTCATGTCACTTTGCATACAACCAAATCGCCCCGATCTGTGGTGGACTGAGTCGAATAGTTTGTAGGATGCTTGCCGCCCGCCTTCATCCCTTTATTTCTACGAGTACTTTCTGGTGGGCAGGGAGTGCTTTGAACGGTATTCCGCCCGCCTTCATTTCTACGAG
This sequence comes from Sinotaia quadrata, assembly GCA_028829895.1. Classification (NCBI taxonomy): domain Eukaryota; kingdom Metazoa; phylum Mollusca; class Gastropoda; order Architaenioglossa; family Viviparidae; genus Sinotaia; species Sinotaia quadrata. Next base: position 2,562,935 of record CM054182.1, read on the forward strand.
TACTTTTTGGTGGGCAGGGAGTGCTTTGAACGGTATTCCGCCCGCCTTCATCCCTTTATTTCTACGAGTAGTGCAGGGATTGCTTTGAACGGTATTCCGCCCGCCTTCATTTCTACGAGTACTTTTTGGTGGGCAGGGAGTGCTTTGAACGGTATTCCGCCCGCCTTCATCCCTTTATTTCTACGAGTACTTTCTGGTGGGCAAGGAGTGCTTTGAACGGTATTTCGAGAGGGTTACCTTTTGACGTTTCAACAGCTCTGAACGTTGGCATATATTCATGATGGCACTAAACACGTTATAGTGAAGTTAGTGTATACACTATTGTAGATAAATCCTGGTTGTATGTATAGTGACGTTAGTGTATACGCTATTGTAGATAAATACTGGTTGTATGTATAGTGAAGTTAGTGTATACGCTATTGTAGATAAATACTGGTTGTATGTATAGTGAAGTTAGTGTATACGCTATTGTAGATAAATACTGGTTGTATGTATAGTGAAGTTAGTGTATACGCTATTGTAGATAAATACTGGTTGTATGTACTGTTTAACTGTAGTAGGAAGATGCCTAGTTACTTAGAAAAGGAATAGTATTGCATTTATTTATTTGAAGATTTATGCGTGTGAGAAAATGTTTTCCTATAGCACGCCAATACATAGTTTTCTATGGTATTTTGATCCTAATCTTGTAAATTTATAGGTTAGTAAAGAGTTAAATTTAGCAATTTTAATGTAGTTTCATTAAATATTTACACCCAAACATAACTCTTAAGCATTTAGTAGTAAAGTAGTAAAGTAAACAAACACAAATAAAGCAAAAGTCACGAATCCCAATGGACCGTGTCTGACTTGAGTGAAGGGTCTCTCTTTGCCTCGATGAGTACATGAGTACTACAAACTAAACTATGAGTATATGACTACTACACACTAAACTATGAGTACATGACTACACAGTTTCTCATACTATGCACAATTTCAACGAACAAAGAGAAAGACTGACACAAACAACCACCTACTTACTCTTTCTTTCGCTCTACACAATCACCAACTTAGCCTTTCTATCACTTTACACAATTATCTCTCACTCCAAAGGACGATGACAAGTTTAAACAACACTCACCACACTCCTACTCGACATAAACACCATAAGCTCTACGATTTAAAGTGCAGAATATTGATTGAGAAGAGTTTATGTGGCCGTTTCTCGTTGTTGCAACCTTCTCAGATGTTCTTGATCTGATATAGCCGACCCTGATCCCTGTCCGTGCTTTTCTCGTCTTATTGTGCTTTCTGATGGATTGTGTTTCCGCTAGATTGTGGCACCTATTAGTTCATATGACGATGCCTATCCCTTGCCCTTTGCAAAGACACTAATTGAAATTAGCTACTTTTTCACATTTGTAACTGCGCGACTTTGTGACAAGTATATGGTCTCGTTCGGCGTTAATGAGTACTTCATTCTATTTTTAGCTTTATGCACATCGTCTTTCGTCCATTTGTAATCTGGCCGTCTTGGTGGTAGATCTTCGGCTTTATTAGCCCACTGATGGCCGTGAGTTTCAGCTCCTTACATTGATGTTGCTTTGTCGTCTTCTCCCAAAGTTTTTTGCCTGCTTGCAATAATTGGTGTACTCCACTGTGTGTCTAAAATATCCTTCAAAAGTTTTCTCTATTTTTTTTTTTGCATCCTATGCGTCTCTGTTGCCGACATAAATAGAATTTTACACAATAATCACGTGTCTAGAAATACAGGGATTTTTTAAACACACAGAGGAATATACATTGTGACACGTGCACGCCACGTAGTTAATGAAATGATTATTTTATTTAATTAATCTTTCGTAACTAATTTCAAGTTATGAGAATTTAATTTAATTTTATTTAATTAATCTTTCGTAACTAATTTCAAGTTATGAGAATTTTATTTTATTTTATTAATGATCCTTCAATAGACACCACTTGTCTCTCACTTGGTGGATATTTTGGCAATATAAACGTTTTCTCTATTCCACAACATCAACCAACATTTACAGTCACATAAAGTTTGCACAGGTGGAAAACTTCTGATAAATCCTACTTTAAATCTATATTTAGCGAGCCCCCATCTCCCCACTTTCTTTTCCAACATAAGAATATATATATCAATATGCGTAAGAATGTCAATAAACTTAACAATAAATTTATTAAAAGAAAAATAAACTATACATACGACAATTACAATGAAATATACAATTAAACATAATATTCCATGAACTCACATTCAGATAACTATTGTTTACAGACTCTCTCAACACATATAATAATAATGATTGAAATGGCTGAAAGAGGCAGGATTGAAAGCAGAAACAGAAGCACTCATAACAGTTGCACAAGATCAAGCACTCAACACCATATCACACAAAACGAAAATCATGAAAATTTCAAATGATTCCAAATGTAGACTCTGCAAATCCATGGATGAGACAACAGAACACATACTATCTGGATGTCAGGTTCTGGCTGGAACAGAATACACCAAACGACACAATGAAGTGGCAAAACACATACATAGAAATCTGTGTGAGAACTATGGCATACAAACCCCAGAAAGAGCATGGATGCATCAACCAGAAGCAGTTACTGAAACAGAAGAAGTCAAAATACTGTGGGACTTCGAGATAAGAACAGACCGGGTGATTCCTGCACGAAGACCAGACATTGTAGTTCTCAATAAGTCCAACAGAACAGTAACAATCATTGATGTCGCTGTTCCAAGTGATAGAAACATAAAAACAAAAGAAAGAGAAAAAATAGAAAAATACCAAGACCTCAGATTAGAAATCCAGAGACTGTGGAATGTAAAAGCAGAATTGATGCCTATAGTGATAGGAGCCTTGGGGAACATAACATCTGAATTAGAAGGCTACCTGAATAAACTCCCTGGAAACCACAGAATCGCTCCACTACTCAAAGCAGCACTCCTCGGAAGTGCCCACATCCTCCGTAAAACCTTGGGTCTCCCAGAATCCTGGCAAGATTCCGAGACCTTGGATCACAACCGACAGTCAAACAGAAGTCGTGGAAAGAGGCTGAATAATAATAATAATATATTACAGTTCAACAATAGAATCAATACAAATCACAGATTAATCCTATCAGAGAATAAAAATGGAGCTATTAGAGTTAAGTAGTTAAAGTCTTTTTATGAGACCTGGATTAAACTTTGCTTTAAAGTCTTTCACTAGCCTTTACAACAACGTCACAATGTCAAAATGTCTGCATGACAGCACGTGTTTTCCGCCTTACATGTAGAAAATACTGATGAGTGTTTCCTCTCAACCAACCTGGCACTTTCTTCCACCACTAGTTTCTTGAGCTGAACACAGTCACAATGGTTCTGGAACTTCAATGTACTGATTTACTTAGCATCTTTTGCTTTTGTACATCAAGTAGTTGTGTAGCATACTCCCTTATGCTTACACACACTGCAACAGATGTTCCCGCATTCCCGGTCATATGACCTAACTGTCAAATGCAAAGAGGGTGACTGTAACCTTGAGATTTGAAGCTTGAACTTGGCTTAAACTCGATTCAAGATTCCAACTCAACTCAAGTCCAAAAAAAGAAGAAAGAAAAAGGCACTTGTTCCCTGTAACATATAACCAAGGAGCAAGCCAAAGTTTTCCCATATGTCACAATATAACTCCATTCTATGTCACACTCCATCCTCAAACTTTAAATTCATGCAACAGCAGCATTCATTATCTCCATGCACATATGGTACAATAAATACAATCTATCAAACAAAGTCACATATTAATACACCATGGGTGCAGCTTAGTTCAAACATTTATAGTACATAAATCAACTTACATAGTACATCTTTACCTAAACACAAGTATAACATATAATAGTAAAATACATGAAATGTTTCTAAGTCCATTCTCTCTCAATCAGTCAATTAAACTAACCACTCAAGCTAATTACTGCCTTCAAGCTGGACTTCTCTCTTCATCACTCAGATTCAAAGTGAATAAAGGTTAGAATTCTCTACAGCAACTGAATTCTTTAATCTCAGCCCATTGGCTGGTCTTGTTCTTATAAATGATTATCATTAGATAATAGGAAACTGCTCACTTAATTTCCATTAGATCAGCGAATCTAGAATATTCTTGCCTTAGACTGTTTACTTCAAACTCAGACACTTTCAAAATAACACCATAAGAAGTGCCCAAGGTCGGGTTACTCTGACAATTTTAGCAACTTATATAATGATTACATTTTAAAATAGGGAGGGGCAAATTTACTCTGTCACATTTACAAATGCATGCATGTATGTATTAAGAAGAAAGTCTGCATATATATATATATACAAGAGGGTGTAGGTGGGTGTATATGGGTGGGTGGAGGTGGGGTTGGGTGGTGGTGGGGTGTATAAAGAGCATGAGATGGAGAGAGAAGAGATTTCACACAGTCTGTCAACATAGAGTGACATTGTTCAGATACACAGAACATGTCCATGTAATGGGAGTCTTTGACAAACACACTCTTTGTCTCTAACTTTGAGTGTTTGTGTGTTTGAGTGTTGGGGGGGGGGGTTTACTCTTTGAGAGGAGTGATCTTGCTGTTCTGTCTATTATGGGAATCACCTTGATATCCAATCCAATATATAATTCCTGAAGCTTGTTTGATGTCATGTATCTATATAGTTTAAGGATTTTGTTTCTCCAGAGCATGAAAGCACTTGCCTGCTTTGTTAATTACAGGTATGAGAACGTACGTGTCAGCACGTGGTATGATGAAAAGCTCTGATAGCCTACGTCATTGGCTGTCACACATTTGTGAGGTAAGGACTCATTCACAGCTTACGTTCCCGTGAGACTGAGGTCTTCACTTCTGCTCTCAAATTGTCTTGGTGTTGTCCTTTGTCCAAGGTCTTCACTTCTGCTCTCAAATTGTCTTGGTGTTGTCCTTTGTCCAAGGTCTTCACTTCTGCTCTCAAATTGTCTTGGCGTTGTCCAAGGAGAAATCAGTCATTTCCCGTGTCATGTTCAAGATCTTCTTTGGATAGGACCTTATTTCTGGCTTGTATTCACCTGAATATTGTCACTGAAGTGTTGACATGATTAATCTATGGGGTATTTATAATTAGACATTATTTCGTTATTAGAGATTACATATATACGGTAGATGGTCGAAGACAAAACTAATTTTTTTTTGGGGGGAGGGTATTCTAACCCTTAATAGTAGTAGCAGTAGTAATAGTAGTAGTAGTAGTAGTAGTAGTAGTAATAGTAGTAGTAGTAGTAGTAGTAGTAGTAGTAGTAGTAATAGCAGTAGTAATAGTAGTAGTAGTAGTAGTAGTAGTAATAGTAGTAGTAGTAGTAGTAGTAGTAATAGTAGTAGTAATAGTAGTAGTAATAATAGTAGTAGTAGTAGTAGTAGTAGTAATAGTAGTAGTAATAGTAGTAGTAATAATAGTAGTAGTAGTAGTAGTAGTAGTAGTAGTAGTAGTAGTAGTAGTAGTAGTAGTAATAGCAGTAGTAATAGTAGTAGTAGTAGTAGTAGTAGTAGTAGTAGTAGTAGTAGTAGTAGTAGTAGTAATAGTAGTAGTAATAATAGTAGTAGTAGTAGTAGTAGTAGTAGTAGTAGTAGTAGTAGTAGTAGTAGTAGTAGTAGTAGTAATAGTAGTAGTAGTAATAATAGTAGTAGTAGTAGTAGTAATAATAGTAGTAGTAGTAGTAGTAATAGTAGTAGTAGTAGTAGTAGTAATAATAGTAGTAGTAATAATAGTAGTAGTAGTAGTAGTAGTAGTAGTAGTAGTAGTAGTAGTAATAATAGTAGTAGTAATAATAGTAGTAGTAGTAGTAGTAATAGTAGTAGTAGTAGTAGTAGTAATAATAGTAGTAGTAATAATAGTAGTAGTAGTAGTAGTAGTAGTAATAGTAGTAGTAGTAGTAGTAGTAGTAGTAGTAGTAGTAGTAATAGTAGTAGTAGTAGTAGTAGTAGTAATAGTAGTAGTAATAATAGTAGTAGTAGTAATAGTAGTAGTAGTAGTAGTAGTAGTAGTAGTAGTAGTAGTAGTCAGCCTTACTTCACGACTTCTTTGATTGTCACCCGCCTCTTTCAGCCATCTGTACGTTGATTTTCATCCGTGACCATGGAGAGGTTTTTATCTCCAAGTATTTGCTAATGCCTGGTTTTTGTTCATTGGTTAGAAGTTTATTTCAAGGTGAGACATGATTTTATCAGATATAATTCCTGAGAGTAACTTCCAGGAAGCTGATAGGCATGTGATTAGACGATAGTTGTTTGATGCTGTGCCTTTCTCTGGATATTTCATAATAAGGCTTTGGTTTCCTTTGACCATCCAGGTTGGCAAATTTGTTGAATAAGTCTTGCAGTTGTTCGGCAAGTCTACCAAGTAAGGGAGGTAAGATGTTTCAACCAGAATATTTGTACTTGGTCTAGGCCTGGGGCTTTTCAGTTTGCCATCTTTCGTACCTTCTTCTTGATGTTTTTCTCAGTGATTGTGATGTTGCTTTGTTGTTGTGTACTTTTATGCTCTTTCAGTTTCTTATTCCATCTGGCTGAGGTATGATGCGTATTTGGATTGCTCAGAATGGTTTCCCAGAAGACCTTGGTTTCCTGTTAGTGGTAAATATTTGTTCTGTTGGAATTGCTGACTTTCTTCCAGTGCATCTCTTCACAAGATGCTGAGTCCTAGTAGCCTCTGTTTTTGCATCGTCTATTGCGATCTTAATGTTTCTGTAAATGAGATGGTATTAGATGACTGATGTCTCTTTCAGTTTTCTTTATTATGGATTGTTGCTGTAATTTGTCTTATTTCTTTCTTAGCGCACTCTGCTTTCTTTTCTATTCTTCTCTACCATGGTGGTATTGGTCATTTCTTTGTTTTACTGTGGCTGGCATTGTACGTTTCTCAGTTATTTTTGCAGTACTGAATATTGCACTATTGGTTTCTGTATTTCTCTTGTGGGGATATGCCTTATCGTTTTGGGTTTTTTTTCAATTTTAAATTGCTGTTGTTAGAACTTTGCTGTTTTTGCAGCCTTTCTTGATGGACTTTTGCCTCTTTGTGACTTATTGTTGTCCACTAAATATTTTATGTCTTCTAACAAGCATTGTTCTTCACTTAGATCTTTGGTTATTTCTCCAGTGTGGTCGTCAACTGCATTTGCCGGTTGTGAGGTTGTGGAAGTTTCAATGTCTTTTATTTTAGCGAATAGAACAGTGATATTAGTTTGTTATTATTAGTGATATTAGTCTATTGTAGTTCTAGGTTTGTAAAAAAGCTTATTTTACATTATCTTTCTCTTCTGGTCCAGGAGTCTGTGTTCACTGATAATATCACCTGGATGTCGTTTTAGCTTTTCCTGCATCCCTTTTCTATATCCTCTTATTGTGATTTGATTTTTATGGTAAAGAACATTATCTATCTATATGTGTGTGTGTGTGTGTGTGTGTGTGTGTGTGTGTGTGTGTGTGTGTGTGTGTGTGTGTGTGTGTGTGTGTGTGTGCTCTTCTCTCTATTTCAACTCTTCTGTGAATTCGCTAGCGTTCCACTAATCCATTTTTCACTACAACAACCCTGAAACATCAGTGTCTAGCGCAGACCTTATGAATTTATGGGGAGCGCTTCCGGTCTAGGCCGAATTAACGCTGGGGATTAGTGGTTGGACAGATTATTTGTGTTTGGGAGCTTGGAGGGGGGACTATGTCTACTCTTTGATGTTTGTTCTGTCTCATGTAGTTGAGTATAATGTTATTTGTTTGCTGTAGCACAGACATTGTTAACCCAAGTGAAGTCTGATGTGGTAAAAATCAAATTTTGTTTTCTCCATATTATAAATTGGTTGGATGTGAGTGTAGTTGGAGGAAACCACTTCCCCCTCCCCCCCTCTCGAAAGTCTAGAGACGGACTTGAAGCTGTCACCCGAAAAATCTGGAATAGACTAGGTAACTTGGGTCTGGATTATGTTCATCCTTCGCCATTCACTGGACATCGAGATACATCATCATCATCATCATCATCATCATCATCATCATCATCATCATCATCATCATCATCACAATCATCATTTTTATCATCATCATCATTGTAAGTATTATTACAGTCCCATGTGCTTCATGTGCTGTTTATTTTCCATTTTTATTTTATACTCTTTTGTCAATGTCGTACTGTTTTGTGACATGTGACAAAAAATTTCCACTGCTCAAGATGCGTAAATCAAATTCACTCCCGCGCAAGTGCCATTATTTACCAGGTCACCGAGTTTTACCTCCCTTGACCAACATTGCTCAACGCTACGATACAGCGAGAGCACGCGAGAAAGACCAGGCACGTGTTTTCGCGTGCAAAAGGAAATATTTTTCGAGAGTTCTGGATAAAATTAATTTGTAGGCGTATCAAAAATCACTCCCAAAATAATTTCAATTTGAGTAGCCAGCACCTTGGAAAAGAATTCCAGGAATAGGTAAATGAAATGGGAATCATCAGGGAATTTTTTTAAAGTTTGCTGTAAAGTGTTTCTATGTTTAGTGCAAAGATAATTAATTCATAACTTTCAACTTCTTCCCGCATGATGGCAAATACAACGTTTTTCTTTCTGTATATTTTATATTATGTAAAATTGTCACCAGTGTGCTGGTATTTTTTCAAAACAAATCATATCTATCCTGAGTGACAAAACAAGTCACCTCTATCCTGAGTGACAAAACAAGTCACATCAATCCTGAGTGACAAAACAAGTCACCAAGTCACATCAATCCTGAGTGACAAAACAAGTCACCAAGTCACATCTATCCTGAGTGACAAAACAAGTCACCAAGTCACATCTATCCTGAGTGACAAAACAAGTCACCAAGTCACATCAATCCTGAGTGACAAAACAAGTCACCAAGTCACATCAATCCTGAGTGACAAAACAAGTCACCAAGTCACATCTATCCTGAGTGACAAAACAAGTCACCAAGTCACATCTATCCTGAGTGACAAAACAAGTCACCAAGTCACATCTATCCTGAGTGACAAAACGAGTCACCAAGTCACATCTATCCTGAGTGACAAAACAAATCACAGCTATCCTGAGTGACAAAACAAGTCACCTCTATCCTGAGTGACAAAACAAATCACATCTATCCTGAGTGACAAAAAAAGTCACCTCTATCCTGAGTGACAAAACTGTGGATGCTGCAAGGACCAACATTGCTATAGAACGTCCCAACAGGAAAACAGAACCGAAAGAGTAAGAGGGAAGAGAAGAGAAAAGTAGAGAGATTGAAGAGAGATAATAGAGAGATAGTAGAGAGATTAAAGCGGGATAGTATAGATAGTAAAGAGGGGATTGAGAGGGAAGCAGATGAAAGATAAATGGAAGAGAGAGAAAGAGTGATGAAGGAAACAGAAAGTGGAGAGTAAGAGAGACGAAAGAGAGAGATTATAGAGAGAGGGAAGAGACAAGGAAGAGAAAAAAGAGAAAGTAGGAGACTGAAAAGATATGAAAATGGGGCGAAAGACAGGTGGAAGAATGAGAAATAGAGATGAAATCGAGAGGAGAGGAAAAGAGATGGAAGAAAAGATTAACTTGTAGTTATTTTGTTACTACCATTGATATAGCGTTATGAACTTTCATCTTGCATTTATTACTGGCTGTTAAGCAAACTTTCAATTGTAGCCTTCAAATATTTACCAGAAATGTACGGTTGTTTGGGCAGTGGTTCAAAGAAATAATATGACTAATAATTCTTTAGGTATTTACGATTTAAAAAAGAAAAAAGTATTTGATTTCAAACAATTGAGATAATTTTTGTTTTTTAAATAATCATTAGGTACATGAAAAATCATTCGATCTGATAAAATTATCTGATTAAAGCAAAACTATTTAGGAAACTGTTTCTCACCACTCTAAAAATATAAAATAAATAAAATATTACATAACAAAAATTGTTTAATAAAATAAAGAATATTGACTTTTTTCCACAATGCATTCAGTGGGCTCAGAAACATACTACAACGTACGACAGAAACATACTACAACGTACGACAGAAACATACTACAACGTGTGACAGAAACATACTACAACGTACGACAGAAACATACTACAACGTACGACAGAAACATACTACAACGTACGACAGAAACATACTACAACGTACGACAGAAACATACTACAACGTACGACAGAAACATACTACAAAGTACGACAGAAACATACTACAACGTACGACAGAAACATACTACAAAGTACGACAGAAACATACTACAACGTACGACAGAAACATACAACAACGTACGACAGAAACCTGCTTTCTTCTTTTTTAACAAAGTTTTTATTTACGTAAATATCTCTTTACTCAAATTTACTCTTTACTTACATTTATCTCTTTACTCAAATCTCACTTTATTTTCATTTATCTCTTTACTCAAATCTCACTTTACTTACATTTATCTCTTTACTCAAATCTCACTTTACTTACATTTATCTCTTTACTCAAATCTCACTTTACTTACATTTATCTCTTTACTCAAATCTCACTTTACTTACATTTATCTCTTTACTCAAATCTCTCTTTACTTACATTTATCTCTTTACTCAAATCTCTCTTTATTTAAATTTCTCTACAGTCAAGAGACAGGGAACTTTTACATTCAAACAACAAGAGTATTTCAGCGTTTCCTTTATTCAGTAAGAATAATTTGGGGTCCAACATTTAATATTTGGTCTAAAGATGACTGTGATCGATTGATTCATTTCAGTTGAACGTTCGCTCTCCGTGTCTGCCAGTTATTGATCTCAAGGAAGGTGTTAAGAGGAATAAACAACTTTAAAAAGACAAATGGGTCTTGTTGATCTCAAGGAAGGTGTTAAGAGGAATAAACAACTTTAAAAAGACAAATGGGTCTTGTTGATCTCAAGGAAGGTGTTAAGAGGAATAAACAACTTTAAAAAGACAAATGGGTCTTGTTGATCTCAAGGAAGGTGTTAAGAGGAATAAACAACTTTAAAAAGACAAATGGGTCTTGTTGATCTCAAGGAAGGTGTTAAGAGGAATAAACAACTTTAAAAAGACAAATGGGTCTTGTTGATCTCAAGGAAGGTGTTAAGAGGAATAAACAACTTTAAAAAGACAAATGGGTCTTGTTGATCTCAAGGAAGGTGTTAAGAGGAATAAACAACTTTAAAAAGACAAATGGGTCTTATTGATCTCAAGGAAGGTGTTTTAGGAATAAACAACTTTAAAAAGACAAATGGGTCTTATTGATCTCAAGGAAGGTGTTAAGAGGAATAAACAACTTTAAAAAGACAAATGGGTCTTGTTGATCTCAAGGAAGGTGTTAAGAGGAATAAACAACTTTAAAAAGACAAATGGGTCTTGTTGTGGATTTCTTCTCATCGTCAGCAAATGACAAAATGGACACTGAAATACTCTATCACTAGTGTTGGCGTGTTTAGCCCTAGATTATACGTATATACTATATAGAAATAAAAATAACACACTGGCTCTGAAGTTCCTTTAGTTTGGACTGCACTTCAAAGTAAGACCATACAATGCACAACACACAAGCACACACATACAACATACATTCACATAGAGAGAGAGAGAGAGAGAGAGAGAGAGAGAGAGAGAGAGAGAGAGAGAGAGAGAGAGATGGACAGACAGATAGGTAGGTAGACAGGTAGAGAGAGAGAGAGAGAGAGAGAGAGAGAGAGAGAGAGAGAGATGGACAGATAGATAGGTAGGTAGACAGGTAGATAGATAGATAGATAGATAGATAGATAGATAGATAGATAGATAGATAGATAGATAGATAGATAGATAGATAGATAGATAGATAGATAGATAGATAGATAGGTAGGTAGGTAGGTAGGTAGGTAGATAGATGTAGACTCTTTTATATTTTTAAACTGTCTTTATCAAATTCCTATCAAATAGCTGGAGGAACACAATATCTCCTACATTTTTACTAGAAAAAATGTCATATATTAATTAATATTTTCTTTTACTTCACACCTATAATAAGCAATACGAAAGTGCAATACACACAAAAAAATAAATAATTAAGGAATTGTCCAAGGAAGCTAATATCACACTGAACTACACATTTGTAATAAAAATGTGTGCATTACACTTCTACATGTAAAGAGATCACGAAGAGTCCTTTACAACTGAATTACCTATATGGAAATAAAATATTAATAAATACGACACAAAACTCAGCGGGCCCATTCCTGAGAGGTGTCAAGTTAACATGCAGCTGCACATCTGTTCAAAGACTCCTGACATATAACTGATAACTGAAAATGGGGAAGTGCCAGACGTGTTCTGGCACAGTAATGACGCTCTAGTGTAAAATACTTTCAAGAGGTTTTATTTTATTTTAAAGAAAGTTCAGCGATCGACAACGTATTTTACTGTTGATTTTTCAACTTAAAATATTGTTCGCAGAGTGCCATCCATTTCAGCTTTCTTGAATTGGTGTTTCCTTCATGATCAGTAACGTGTCCTGTCTCATAGTGAGTGAGTGATACTAGTTTAAGACTGTTGCTGCATTTTAATGTTCCCTGGTTTAATTATTACTAAATCAAAAACTTAACGTGAGCTTTCAAGGCTAAAACAAATTAAGAGCGTTCGTGTACATACATAGACACACACAAAAATACACACACACACACGCACGATGCACACACTTACCTGAATACTAACCACAGGACGAGTCCGTTGCCTACAAGCGATGTCAGAGCAATGACAAGAACGAAAACGCCGATAATGACGTGTGCGGTGTAAGGTAAGGGCAATTGCTTCCTCCAGTGGGGGTTGACCAGACCAGTGTGATCAATCGCACTAAGGTGATGCCAATGTTCGGACTTTGTCAAAGCTGAACTGACATTTACAGAGACGGAAATGGGAAAGTTCCTGACCACGAGATGTTTGAACGGATCAGTGGTTGACGTGGATAGAAACACAACACAGGTCTGTGAGAAATTATAGGTAGGCACTATGGCGAGAAGGGGAGTAAGACAAGTAGTCATTATACGGTAAAAGCAATCTTTGTTTAGTTGTTGGTGGCCGTTACGATGATTCTGTAAGAAGTGGTGGCTGTAGGTTTGAGATGGTGGCGACTGCTATGGTTTCGGCAAACTACGTCACCGAAAAGTCTGCTGGTATTCTATGGTCACCATTAACCTTTATTCACGAATCCACAAACTACGTCACAGAAAAGTCTGCTGGCATTCTACGGTCACCATTAACCTTTATTCACGAATCCTCTAATATTCCTGTTTTGGTGTTGCTGCATGACTTGTTTCATGAATTCCTAAATACACTTTGTTTGCAGCTGCTATTACTGGTCCAAAATCATTAATTAAGTCGGATATTGCGGTTTTATCTGATTCAAGAGTTTTTAAATGTTGTGATCTGTTCAATGACCGCCTCCAAGTTTCTAAATGACTTTCCAAATAACTTCTGGATGTCCAGTTTGTATCTGTACAAGATCCCGTAGTCCCGGCGTGTTATTGTTTGTTGCTAAAGTCTACTATATTAGAATCCGGAAGTTGTACAGGTTTTACTTTCTTGGTGTTGATATTTTGTGTGTTGAAAGTACCTATTGCATACTTTGTGGTGTTTGGATCTCGTATATCACTTAATGAAGTCATAAGTTACATCCTAGTATGCTGATGTTTCACTGGTTTACTTTCCACGAGTCCCTAAGTTGATCATTGGTTTACTTTCCACGAGTGCCTAAGTAATAAGTTGATCACTGGTTTACTTTCCACGAGTCCCTAAGTTGATCACTAACGTTTACTTCTTCAGATATCCTTATTTTTTGCATTCTGGCGTTGCGATCTACTCTACTACCTTTGCAGGAATTCATGTTCTTGTGATGAGATTTTCTCCCTTGACTTTTGTCCAGGAATTTATGTTCTAGTGATGAGATTTTCTCCCTTGACTTTTGTCCAGGAATTCATGTTCTAGTGATATTTTCTCCCTTGACTTTTGTCCAGGAATTCATGTTCCAGTGATGAGATTTTCTCCTTTGACTTTTGTCCAGGAATTCATGTTCTAGTTATGAGATTTTCTCCCTTAACTTTTGTCAGGGATCAAAACTGTCTGGAATTGTGCATTGTTTTTTCTTTTTCTTTTTGTTTTCTGTTTTCCTTCACAGTGGTGCAAAATATTCCGATAATCAGTGGCTTAGACGTCTGTTGAGACAGAAAATAATTGTGAATTACACTGGAAAAGTTTCTATGAATCAACAGAATGCGATCTGTCTGTACATTTAGAAATCATTTGATGAAATTAGCAAGAGAAATGAACTATACAAGAATTACTAGGTCAGTCTATCATCATCACACATAAGTCTGTTATGTGTGTGTATGTTTGTGTGTATGTTTATCTTTATCACATGTATGTCCAATTACATTCCTTCACTCTATTTATTTGCCTGTCTACAAGCATGTCTGCCTAACTGTCCTTTAGTTGAGTGATTTCGCCAAGAGATTTATAGATGGTGTACGAAATGGTCAAATGACAGCGAGAGAATTCAGCACGCGTTACAGTTCTTGTCACTAGCTTGCTAGGCCTGACGTCATCTACATCAGCTAAAAATAGAAACTCTTTCTACGCGTTAGATTTTAAAATTCTAAAAATATGGCATGACAACTGTAACTATATTCGCCATGTTTTAATTTTCACTGTGTTCGGAGTTAGGCAATGGGGGGGGGGGAGAGGGGAGTTACACTAGACAGAAAATTCTTTGCATATTTCCTGCAGTCCTGTGGCATTCAGTTCATCGTCTGATTACAACGCATTGGATCTGTCCTGGGATCCTACATTTTTATACGAACAGAGGAAAAAGCAGTCGGTCAGAATTGAAATCTAGCTGAGGAAATAGCAGTCGGTCAGAGCTGAAGTCTAAATGAGGAAATAGCAGTCGGTCAGAGCTGAAGTCTAAGTGAGGAAATAGCAGTCGGTCAGAGCTGAAATCTAAATGAGGAAATAGCAGTCGGTCAGAGCTGAAGTCTAAATGAGGAAATAGCAGTCGGTCAGAGCTGAAGTCTAAATAAGGAAATAGCAGTCGGTCAGAGCTGAAGTCTGTGAGAAATAGCAGTCGACCAGAACTGAAGTCTGAGGAAATAGCACTCAGAGCTGATTTCTGAGGAAATAGCAGTCGGTCAGAGCTGAAGTCTAAATGAGGAAATAGCAGTCGGTCAGAGCTGGTCTAAATGAGGAAATAGCAGTCGGTCAGAGCTGAAGTCTAAGTGAGGAAATAGCAGTCGGTCAGAGCTGAAGTCTAAGTGAGGAAATAGTACTCAGAACTGATGTCTAACTGAGGAAATAGCCGTCGGTCAGAGCTGAAGTCTGAGGAAATAGCAGTCGGTCAGAGCTGAAGTCTAAGTGAGGAAATAGCAGTCGGCCAGAACTGAAATCTTAACTAAGGAAATAACTGTCAGAACTGTAGTCCATAAGGAAATAGCAGTCGGTCAGAGCTGTTCACTTGTGATTAAAAATGGTTTCTGCTGAACTCATTTCGCCCCCCCCCCCCACCATTCTTTTAAACCAAACAAGTAACTGTTTAAAATCTATGTATATAAAATCGGTTCTAATCAATCCTGGACAAACCAAACATGTAACTGTTTAAAATCTATGTATATAAAATCAGTTCTAATCAATCCTGGACAAACCAAACATGTAACTGTTTAAAATCTATAAAGTCAGTTCTAATCAATCAAAAACAGACCAAACAAGAAAGTCCGTGTATTTAAAGTCAGTTCTAATCAATCCTGGAAAAAGACAAACACGTGCTTGAGACATTTGGGTTGCTTCCCTCTGGCTTGCAATTAGCTGATTATCTTCCCCTTTTCCTCTAAAAGAAACAATTGGAAAGCCAGTCGATGTCGTAACTGAGAGAGACGTGTAAGAGTCACGTGACATCTAAATTTTCACTCTAGCTGTGCCTTTCACATGCAAATTGTGCTCTGTGAACACTTTGTTAGGTCTGCAAAAATATTACCGCGTCCAGAGGATTTACGTACATTTCATTTCAAAGTTCAATTGCGAAGGATAAAATCGAACAAAGTAATATTACATGAACAATTACATTTTGAAAAGTGAGAGGTATTTAAATAGGTCATAATACATTACCATATGTGCCTATTGGTCAATGTAAAGTATAGCAGTACATTGTTTTATTCGTGAATAATTTGTAATATATTTAGTTAAAATATTTTCACTTTATGTTTGCTCTAATTGTTGAAAATATAAATTAATTTAAATATCTGGAGAAGAATATAAATAATGGTCTTACCAGCGTAGGAGAATATGAATATCGTCGTGAGTGTTTCGAGGTGAACTCTAGCTTGCAAGGTACACACTACACTCGCTGGTAGACACTTGTCGTGAGTGTTTCGAGGTGAACTCTAGCTTGCAAGGTACACACTACACTCGCTGGTAGACACTTGTCGTGAGTGTTTCGAGGTGAACTCTAGCTTGCAAGGTACACACTACACTCGCTGGTAGACACTTGTCGTCGCATTATTATCTCGAGTGAAGTTATCAACCTGAAGAAGTTTTCGCTGCCAAAAGGCACTACAAATTTTTTGCATATCTAGCACCCATTCGCATCGTTTCTACACTCATCCAAGTACCGCTGAACCCCACAGAATATTTTCCTGATAAAAGTTCAGAATGTTCGTCAGTGAGAAGTCTCCTGCCTCAGTCATCAGAACACGTCGTTGGAACAGTTTCTCATAATTAGCGATTCACTGTGCCCATGGCTGGCTGGCATTGAGGGTGAAGCTTGAGATAAAATCACAGTAATCAAGCATAAGGTAGAAGGGTCGTTCAGATGTTTGTCTTTTTTTTTCCCTCTGCAAATTTACACGCTGAATATTTGTTAGCTCCCTTTCCTGTGGCAATCGATTGACTGAGTCCGGTAATATGAATACACTGTTGTACGCAGAGTTGTCCAGATCATTGGCTGCTCACAAAATCAAAGCTTTATTATTTATAACTATTCCAGGGAATAAATAATTCTTTGAGATCTTCGTTTATATGTTTTCTTGCTATGAATCAAACGATGTTCATTTGAAAGTGGGTAGGTGGGTGTGGAGGAGACACCAACGTGTGATGTATAATCGTGTGCATACTTAATTATTTAAATTGATTTGCCTAACGTCCGACAATTCCTGTCTGTGCAGATGAAACTAATGCCACTTAATCGTCTCGTGATACAGACAGATATTTGTCCTACGGTCGTCGAGACAAATTCAAGAGAACAACAAAACAAAACAAAAAAGACTGTTTGATAACCACTTTCCTCGTATAGAGAGGTACGGTGACCTATTTAGGATCGAAAATATTCATATTCATTTCTGATTCTGTCTTGTACGATGAATCACGAGAGAATAGAATCCATTTTGCTTCCGGAGAGAGTGAGGTGGGGAGGGGGCAAAATGCGAAGTTAATTTCGGCATTTGTTGTACACTCCCGACTGACGATAAAAACGACACAAGGAAATTATGCACTCTTTACATTGTCTGTGAACTGTGACCTCCTTTTTCGCGTGCTCGCGTTCCTCCGGGCTCGTTTCCGACACTATTCGGGATTTCACGAAGTACAAACGGTGTTAGTGGGACAGCTTGTAGCCCGCTATCAAATGTCTCACTTTTCTTTCTTTTTTTAAAATTTGTTCTAAATTTCGACCGACCAGTCGATAAATCTATCTGCATCTGTCTATCTAATTACATTTAATCATATTCTTTCTTCCAACCACCTATATGATGTCATTCAATCTTCGTCTCTACTCTTATTCATATAATTTGCAGTCATTTCTTATTAGTTAATAATCTTTTTTTGTCTGCATTTTAACTTTTTACATAATATATTAAATTCTAGTAGTTTTTTATCCATCTGCCTGCTCAAATTCTTCGTCTATTTGTCTGTCTATGCATTAATCATATTATATATCAATACATATTTGTGTGCGTATGTGCGTGAATTTGTGTCTATTTGTAAGTGTGTGTATTTTATTTTTGTTTTAATCAAATCGTCATGCAGGTGTCCTAAGACTTTTTACAACCTTACACCAGATGGCAAATTCACTAACAGGGAATTGCTTTTACAACCTTAAAATAAACCAGATATATTTTTATTTGCGAACAGTGCATGAAAACTCTCTCAAATACAAATTAGCACTAGATCAAGACAAATACGGCTCTGAGCTGGAAGATTCTTGGCATATATACATTCAAATTTGTAAGAATTTTTACTTCAGTGTTTAGGAAAAATACAATAATACAAAAATACAAAACATATAATCCTATTTCTAATTGACTTATGTTACTTTTTAAAAAAAATATTGCTTTCTGCTATTTTGTACTTAGTAGTTTATGTGTTGCGTAAATTGAAATTCTCGGGGGGGGGGGGTTCGTATATATTGCGTAGTGTAATTTGAAAGATCTTACAGTTTACAGGATTCTCAAATTTAGCTAGAATCTTATAGTTTACAGGATTCTCAAATTTAGCTAGAATCTTACAGTTTACAGGATTCTCAAACTTAGCTAGAATTACTTTTACAGTCTGCGTACTTTTTCATGTATTTAACTATTTTACAGTCTTATTGACGTTTAAAGGGTTAAAAAATACATCGTCATAAATTTTAGAATTCTGTTTCAAAATTCGAAAGAGAAGAATCTTACATCTACATTTCATTGACAGTTATGTCAAAGTACGGCTATGCACAATATGACAAGACAACCTAATTCAAGCGACTTTACAGAGTGTTTTGGACTTAGGTTTTTAATAAAGCAATTACAAGATTTTATAATCTGTGAGATATGCAGTATGCAACTTGAAAAATCTGCCGTCCACTTAAAAAGATTCTAGGTTAGATTTTCTAAGATTTTCAAGTTATAATTCACAAGAATTTTATACCTCGACTGAAGGAAGTACTCGCTATTTTGTCTGATTCTTGACCAAATACAATAATATTTTTTCACATTTATTTTCTTCTTCTAAAGAAACAGCTTTAGGATTTACGTATTAATAAATTTAAAAATTAAATAAATTAAAGGAAAAGAAGGACAAATAGCACAATTACAGTGCAATCAAACATATGCTAACCCAGCCTAAAATCTCGGCGAGTACAGGATGAGACCATTGTGTACATACACCAGGTGTAGGTGAAATGTACATACCAGAGACTGAAGACACAATCGGCCTTGTATCCAGGTGTACGTGAAATGTACATACCAGAGACTGAAGACACAATCGGCCTTGTGTCCAGGTAATCTGAGGTTGGTCGTGGACAGCACCGGCTACAGTAGGGCAGCGGGAGAAAAATCATTAACTCTCCATCGCCGACAAAAGAAAATAAATTTAGAAGAAACAGATATAGAGACAAAAAGAGGAGAAACTCCCTCCTTGACAGCAGAAATTAGATTGCACCTGACATGGCCACCCACCCACACCCCACCTGAGCAGAGTGAGGGGAGGTCATTCCCTCCAGAACTAATCAGGGCTAGAGCCCAGAGATGTGAGGCATGTCCCTGTAGAACTAACCAGGGCTAGAGCACAGTGATGGGAGGCAAATCCCAAAAGAACCAGGGCTGGTAGCCATGATTTCGTCGGGTGACGTAAAGCATGACGCAAATACTAAAGACTGAAAGAAGCCAGCGGAATCAACCTCGGCCACCTTTAAGTTAGCTAGCAATACAAGGGGATGAAGGACTTGTTCGGCAATAATATTATGACATGCATACAAAATTTAAATAACATACGCACGCACGCGCGCACACACACACACACACACACACACACACACACACACGAACATAATCACGTCTAATGCTCGATGCAATTTTTGAGCGCGCCAAAGTGAATCAAGAGTAATCATCTGAGGTTATGGTGGAATGTCTTCAGGTCAGTGCGGCCATTCTTGAAGATTACATTAGATGGCTGAGATGATAGGAGACGGCAGTTCTAGAACAATT
The DNA here is from genome assembly GCA_028829895.1 of Sinotaia quadrata. Classification (NCBI taxonomy): domain Eukaryota; kingdom Metazoa; phylum Mollusca; class Gastropoda; order Architaenioglossa; family Viviparidae; genus Sinotaia; species Sinotaia quadrata. The sequence continues at coordinate 2,582,930 of CM054182.1, forward strand.
TGTACTTAATATATATTTTTTGTGCGCAGTGTGTACTTAATGTACCAGCAAATGTACAGTTTTTGTGCGATTATAGTGTGTACTTTGTACCAGCAAATGTACAGTTTTTGTGCGAGTATAGTGTGTACTTTGTACCAGCAAATGTACAGTTTTTGTGCGAGTATAGTGTGAGAGAGAGAGAGAGAGAAAGGGTCGTGTGTGCGTGCTTGCTTGTGATCTAGTGAGATTTCGGGAACAGCCAGTTCAAGAAAGAAGGGGTCCGTGCGAGGAAAGTTACCTCTTTGTAATGTACTGAGTGAAAGCCAAACCTGATCACAGCCGGCAGCCGTTGCCTTCTTGTCTTGCTAGTGCATTCTTGTCTTGCTAGTGCCTTCTTGTCTTGCAGTGAATGGCAATTCTAGGAGGGTATGAGGCTGTGTACCGGACACTGAGTGATCAAGTGAGATTAACAACAACTTGTACTTCTTTATCAGTCTGTGGGAAAATATGACGTCATTCCTTTAAATATTCTGAAGAATAAAATAAAAACATATAAGTCTCTCAAAAAAGGGTAAGGAACAGAATATTACTGTCAACTGTTCAACTGTGGTACAGAGTACAAATCTCTGCCAAACCAAGTAGAGAGCACATACCACTATATCAACATCAAAAGTTCAAATGGGATGATTACAGGAAACAAATAAATAAAAATAAAAACAAGTGATTATACAACCCCACATCTGGGATAAAGAAAGATATATCACTTTATCAACCCTTCAAATGAGGTAAAGAAAGAACAAAATGCTTTATCAACCCCTCGACTGAGGTAAAGAAAACAAGACAATGTTTATCAACTACTCAACTGAGCTAAAGAATGGCATAAGTCTTTATCAACCTCTCAACAGAGGTAAAGAATGACATAATGCTTTATCAGTCACTCAAATGAGGTAAAGAACAGCATAATTCTGTATCAATATCACTCACTCAGCTGAAGTAAACAACATAATGGGGAAAAGAACAGATAATTCTGTATCAATATCACTCACTCAGCTGAAGTAAACAACATAATGGGGAAAAGAACAGATAATTCTGTATCAATATCACTCACTCAGCTGAAGTAAACAACATAATGGGGAAAAGAACAGATAATTCTGTATCAATATCACTCACTCAGCTGAAGTAAACAACATAATGGGGAAAAGAACGATATGACACTCCATCGCTCTCTCAGTTTAGATATAACACTCCATCGCTCTCTCAGTTTAGATATAACACTCCATCGCTCTCTCAGTTTAGATATAACACTCCATCGCTCTCTCAGTTTAGATATAACACTCCATCGCTCTCTCAGTTTAGATATAACACTCCATCGCTCTCTCAGTTTAGATATAACACTCCATCGCTCTCTCAGTTTAGATATAACACTCCATCGCTCTCTCAGTTTAGATAAAACGCTCCATCGCTCTTTCAATTTAGATAAAGAACAATATGACGCTCCATCAAGCCCACTACTGAGATATAGAACATTATAACTCTCCAACAACCCTTCACCAGAGATAAAGAACAATATAATGTTCTATCATTTACTCACCTGAGATAACGACACAATGTTCCATCAACTCCTCAACTGGGGTAAAGAATGTCATAACGCTCCATCAACTCCTCAAATGGGGTAAAGAATGTCACAATGTTCCATCAACTCATCAGCTGGGGTAAAGAATGTCACAATGTTCCATCAACTCATCAGCTGGAGTAAAGAATGTCACAATGTTCCATCAACTCATCAGCTCGGGTAAAGAATGTCATAATGCTCCATCAACTCCTCAACTGGGGTAAAGAATGTCACAATGTTCCATCAACTCATCAGCTGGAGTAAAGAATGTCACAATGTTCCATCAACTCATCAGCTCGGGTAAAGAATGTCATAATGCTCCATCAACTCCTCAACTGGGGTAAAGAATGTCACAATGTTCCATCAACTCATCAGCTAGGATAAAGAATGTCATAATGCTCCATCAACTCCTCAACTGGGGTAGAGAATGTCACAATGTTCCATCAACTCATCAGCTGGGTAAAGAATGTCATAATGCTCCATCAACTCCTCAACTGGGGTAAAGAATGTCACAATGTTCCATCAACTCATCAGCTGGGGTAAAGAATGTCATAATGTTCCATCACTCACTTACCGAACACTTCCATCTAATTAAAGAATGAGTGACTGGCGCTTACAATCTGCAAATAATGAAGTATTGCTTGACAGTGCAAGTGCTACATTCACCACTACCTCAGTTAGCCAAACACGTGTTCTCAACCCTTGGATTTCACAATAAGTATGTTTCACTGAACTGTTCATGATTCACCAACCTATTTATGTTTCACTGACCTATATAAAAGCTAAAACTAGTACTTGTTCATTCATTAGTCGCCGTACATGCCCCCCACCCCACCCCACCCCCACCCCCACACACACATCCACCGTCTTCCCTCTCAGATTAGAAATTGTCAGTCCATGCGAGAAAAACGTTTTTCTAAATAAGTTTGGGGGTCATGCACAGGTGAGTCACTTTCTGGAAAAGGTAACACTGATTTCTGTGCCAGCACGTCTGTCGTAAAATAACTTTCCATGTTGCTGCATGCATAATTGAGTGGATTTAGTTTCAGTGAGGTCGACATCTGTGGTTCATTGGTGAAATTCTAAGAAAACAAACCCTATGGTTGATGTCGTCTAAGCTAAGTTCTTTCAATGGATGGTTCTTTGAAAATCTTTGTATATACATAACATCCATTTTATGGAAATACTTTTTAAATAACGATGTTCAAATCGAGTGAGTAGTAAAGTGATGACAACCGTGACTACTTTGTGTTTAATAGCCAGGTTGGGCCGTGAGTAATTTTGCAGATCCGTGGATTTGCGTAAACAGCAGTAAGGGATGCTAGTTATTTTAAATGTGATATTGGCATAGCTGTGATCAACTTGAACTAATGGGTTGGGTAAACAGCAGTAAGGGAGGATAGTTATTTTAAACGTGATATTGGCATAGCTATGATCAACTTGAACTAATGGGTTGGGTATTCATAACAATAGCACAAATAATCTTGAAATCACTAAAGTGCAGAACATGAACAAACTAAAACTAAAATAGCAAGATAACCTGTGCAATCATTAAGTTACGATCCTAACGATAACTTCTCTCTTTCAAATGACACTACAATGACTCTACGATAACTTCTCTCTTTCAAATGACACTACAATGACTCTACGATAACTTCTCTCTTTCAAATGACACTTGGAAAAACCACAGTATTATCTTAAGGGCATTTGCCAGTCAGGGCATGTTCCTTTAAATGTTTCTCAGACTCATAGCAGTTTGTTCTGGAATTTCTCAGACCAAATGACCCACACGCCAGGGCATCTCGTAGAGTTTCCAAAATTGGAATGACGATAGTGGCGATGACTAAATGACGACAATGTTGATGACTGTTTCACATACCCTATCATCATTCGGAACCATTGTAATAGTACTTCGCTATTTTGGTGGCAGTTACAGAGGACTAATGTTTGAGTGCGAAGGATGGTTCGAACCTTACAACCCGATTATTTAGTTGGTCTCAAACACAAGCATGGAAAGTTGTGCTATGCCAGGTGTGACTCCTGCTACGAGACATGTTCTAGATAAACTTTTCTCCAGGTACTAAAAGACTTTATCTTTAATGCTAGGAGATTTTTTTTCTTCTATCTCGAATGTTAGTGATCTCACTAGCAATTATCTTGCCAGGTGAATGATGTGTCAACTGACCACGTGATCTAAGCCTAGATGACTGGTTAACTGAGGACTGGTTAACTGATGTTAACATAAGCGTAAATAGAAAAGGAGGAGGTATGTTATTAAAGAATTTGCTGAATTACAATGTTAAATTGCCTCCGACCTTGAGCCTCATCGATATATTAGTAAACAAAGGATATTTTCAGCATCATGTCAAGACATTTTAGACATATTAGTAAACAAAGGACATTTTCAGCGTCATGTCAAGACATTTTAGATAAATCCATACAGCATTCAAGATAATTCATTCTATGCCTCTCATGCCCTCAGATCAGAACACTGAAGTTTTTATAAGCGCTGAGCAGTTATTGGATAACTATAAGTTGTTATATTCTCAACACATTCTCTTGGTATTTCCTATTGTCAAATTACTGCCTTGAAGATTCTCTTGGTATTTCCTATTGTCAAATTACTGCCTTGAAGATTCTCTTGGTATTTCCTATTGTCAGATTACTGCCTTGAAGATTACAATATGCCACGAATCTCTTTTGGCATTTTCCAGCATCATTCTAATTTCAGAGATACGGACGGGACAATTTAGAGTCATGTTAAGGTACTCATGATATTCCGTCATTGAGTTACCTTGCATTCTCCAGCATCACGTCATGTGGTTTTGTTTATTTCCCTTGAACGTCGTTTTTGCTACCTTCACACCACCAGTATTCCCTAGCGTCACATCACGTGGTTTTGTTTATATCCTAAAGGTCATTTCTGCCCCCCCCCCTTTTGAAACCATCAGTGTTCCTTACCGTCATGCCATATAGTTATTCCAGAATGTCACCGTTGACCAACTTAAAATCCTCACTATTCTTCAGCACCAGATAAATGATTTTAATTATTCCCCAAAAGTTCTATCTGGGTGTCACGATATAGTCGATATTCCCCAAAGCCATTTGTCTGTCTAGGTACTGTCAACATTCCCCAGTTCATTCCCCAAAGCCATTTGTCTGTCTAGGTACTGACAACATTCTCCAGTTCATTCCCCAAAGCCATTTATGTCTAGGTACTGTCAACATTCCCCAGTTCATTCCCCAAAGCCATTTATGTCTAGGTACTGTCAACATTCCCCAGTTCATTCCCCAAAGCCATTTATCTGTCTAGGTACTGTCAACATTCCCCAGTTCATTCCCCAGTACAGTCCCCAGTATTGTCGTGGTTTGGCCATTAGTATGACTATACTGGTAATTCTGTTTTGACGTCATCATTTCGATTCAGCCTTCTCGAAAGTAATTCTTACCATAGTGTCTCCTTTCTTATAGAATTTGGACCAAGCACTGTGTGAATAAAGGTAAAAATATTCCGTTTCTTTCGGACGGAAACCTCACGTGTAAACTTTTTCTAACTCGATGTAAAGTTTAGTTTAAACACGACTGACATGCAAGTTATCAATATTACAAGTGCGTGGCAAGAGACAATGAGATTGGGTAAGATTTCTTTTAGTTGTGACTCAATCATTGCGTGCAGTACTGTATGCGTGTGGACGTGAGTGCGACGAGTGCTTGCGTGTGACCGTGCTGCTTATCTCTTCTATTCCGGCTTACTGCTTATCTCTTTTATTCCGGCTTACTGTTTATCTCTTTTATTCCGGCTTACTGCTTATCTCTTCTATTCCAGCTTACTGCTTATCTCTTCTATTCCGGCTTACTGCTTATCTCTTTTATTCCGGCTTACTGCTTATCTCTTCTATTCCGGCTTACTGCTTATCTCTTTTATTCCGGCTTACTGCTTATCTCTTTTATTCCGGCTTACTGTTTATCTCTTTTATTCCGGCTTACTGCTTATCTCTTCTATTCCGGCTTACTGCTTATCTCTTTTATTCCGGCTTACTGCTTATCTCTTCTATTCCGGCTTACTGCTTATCTCTTTTATTCCGGCTTACTGTTTCTCTCTTTTATTCCGGCTTACTGTTTATCTCTTTTATTCCGGCTTACTGCTTATCTCTTCTATTCCGGCTTACTGCTTATCTCTTTTATTCCGGCTTGCTGTTTATCTCTTTTATTCCGGCTTACTGTTTATCTCTTCTATTCCGACGTACTGTTTATCTCTTTTATTCCGGCTTACTGTTTATCTCTTTTATTCCGGCTTACTGTTTATCTCTTTTATTCCGGCTTACTATTTATCTCTTCTATGCCGGCTAACTGTTGGAAGAACTTACTAAGTTCCCAAAGTTAGAAGTAATGTCTAAATTCATTACACACATGGACAGAGCATTCTCTAAATTCCAGGCGATATCGATTTGTTACCGTAATTTCTTGTTTTTTAACTTTTAATATGGGTTTTTGATGGTTGTTAGTTTTTTTAATTTTTAATATGGGTTTTTGATGGTTGTTTTTTCAATTTTTAATATTTGTTTTTGGTGGTTTGTTTTTGGAATATTTAATATGGGTTTTTGATGATTGTTTGGTTAATACCCTTACAACGAGTGCTCTTAGTCAAGAAATTAATTTTTCCTACAACGAGAGCTCTTGTCAAGAAATTAATACCCCTACAACGAGTACTTTAGTCAAGAAATTAATACCCCTACAACGAGTACTTTAGTCAAGAAAGTAATACCCCTACAACGAGTACTTTAGTCAAGAAATTAATACCCCTACAACAAGTGCTCTTTGTCTTGAAATTAATACCCCTAGGAGTGCTTTTAGACAAGAAATTACTACTGAGGAAAATGTATGAGGTGGCGACCATTTTAGATTTTTGCAAGTGGCTGCGGGGGGGGGGGGGGAGAGAGAGAGACGAGACTAAAATTCGATGTTGCACTTCCGGTCCACGCGCACACATATTTCAATATTTAAACTCATGAGACGGTACTGAAATGTATGGGGTAGAGAAGGGGTGGGTGAGAACTGACCAAAGTTTGAAGTTTGGAAATCCTAGATACACATTAGAATGAAAAACTGAATTTACAAAATATTTACACACTTTTGTTTATTTTCTTTTCTCACACCCAATCCCTCGACATGCTTTTTGTTTAAATTGCAGAGAAGTAGCAAACTGAAAAAAGCCGTTATTTTCCTAGAAATTACAGCATGATCGCCAACATGTGACTTTTGACTGCGAGATTAACCGCCCGCGAATCCTGAACAGTGATTGTCCAAAAATAATTATACACAGTTATTACTCTAGAATTTTGCACGCTTATTGTCCGAAAACTTTGTGCACTTATCGTCCGAGAATCATGCACACTTATCGTCCGAGAATCATACACACTTGTCGTCCGAGAATCATACACACTTATCGTCCGAGAATCATGCACACTTATCGTCCGAGAATCATGCACACTTATCGTCCGAGAATCATACACACTTATCGTCCGAGAATCATACACACTTGTCGTCCGAGAATCATGCACACTTGTCGTCCGAGAATCATGCACACTTATCGTCCGAGAATCATACACACTTATCGTCCGAGAATCATACACACTTATCGTCCGAGAATCATACACACTTATCGTCCGAGAATCATCCGAGAATCATGCACACTTATCGTCCGAGAATCCTGTATTTGTTGTCTGAGCACCTGCACACTTATTGTCCGATAATTGTGAACATTATTGCTCGAGAACCTTGAAGATTTCATGCTCGAAAATCCTGCACTTTTATTGCTCAAAAATCCTGTACATTTCTTGCTCGAAAATCCTGCAGTTTTATTGCTAAAAATCCTGTACATTTCTTGCTCGAAAATCCTATACATTTCTTGCTCGAAAATCCTGCACTTTTATTGCTCGAAGACACTTTTTGCATTGACATGTGTTATTATTTTGCGTTAAGTTAGAGTGATGTTAAAAGTTGGTTTGATTCTTATGTGTTTGCCTGCTTGCAATCTATTTTGCTAACTACCTGCTATTTCATTATGGTCTCAACTGCAGAAATGTCTATTTAAAAAAATTAACAATTAAAATGTTTTAATTTATGACATTCAATCGTAAACATGCACTGAACTGCTATTTTGATTCATTTTTTTTTTAATTCATTTTTTAGTTAATGTGGTATTATTTTCTTTTCTTCTACCGTTTTCGCCCGTTTTTTAAATCGAATTAAATTTACAAATCGAAAATGGATGTATTTTGTTGTGCACACTAAAGAATTCTGCATTGTCTTGGGCCGGCGTGCTTTGTGCCTTTTCTTCCGGTGTCTAATTTTCACGGTGACGGATTCCACTCCACACGCTGTCGATCACTCGATACGCGTGCTGAGTGCTTGGGGCTGAGTTCAGACAAACATGGCCGAACTACCAAGCCCCATTTACTCAAACTGGCCGCTTTCAATCAGGTTGCTCGGACGCGCTGGATTTGGTTCTTCAATTGATGGTTTCTTACTCTACAGTTTACAAGGCCATTGTTCCTGCGGGTTCACCGACAAAACCGCGAACGACAAATGCGCGCCGACAAAACCGCGATGGACAAAATCGCGCCGACAAAATCGCGATCGACAAAATCGCGATGATACATGTTAAATCGTACAAGAATGTAATAATAACATACGTAGATATCAATATTACGATACACAAAGCAATGTTAGGAGATACTGAGTGCAAATAATCTTCAAAATAAGGCAATGAAAAGAATGAAGCATACATCAAATCTTAATAATTTTACCATAAAGATCAATATTAAGAGATACTACGTGCAAATAATCCTTACACATAGGTAATGAAAAGAATGAAGCATATATCTAATCTTAATAATTTTGTTACGTAATAGAGCGAACATACATAACACTTCCTGCCATTCTTTACTTGGTGATGTTTATCGCGATTTTGTCGGCGCGCATTTGTCGGCGCGATTTTGTCGATTTCAAAGGGCGCGATTTTGTCGGCGCGATTTTGTCCATCGCGGTTTTGTCGGCGCGCATTTGTCGTTCGCGGTTTTGACGGGTCACCGTTCCTGCGGTACTGACAGCACAGCAGTGCAACGAAGCGTAAAAATAATTATTTGTTGTACACATACGTGCCCGGCTATGCATATGTTTGGTATAATTGTGTGTGGGCGTGTACACATGATTGTGTGAAATGCGTGTCTATATGTGTGGTATAATTGTGTGTGGGCGTGTACACATGATTGTGTGAAATGCGTGTCTATATGTATGTGTCTAAATGTGTGTATAATTGTGTGTGGGCGTGTACACATGATTATGTGAAATGCGTGTCTATATGTGCACTCATATGCGCGCGCGTGTACTTGTATGCGCCTCAATATATCCGATTGTTTATGTGCCCGTGAATGCTTTTGTGCATACCTGCGTGTGTGTGTGTGTGCGTGTGTGTGATTATGATGTTTGTGCGCATATATCTTTGCGTGCGAGAGTGAGTATGCGCTTGTAGCGCTTGTATCTTTGCGAGCGTCCTTGTGTGTGTGTGTGTGTGTGTGTGCGTGCGTATTTGTGTATATGTATGTGTGTGTGCGTGCGTATTTGTGTGTATGTATGTGTGTGTGCGTGCGTATTTGTGTATGTATGTGTGTGTGTGTGTGTGTGTGTGTGTGTGTGTGTGTGTGTGTGTGTGTGTGTGTGTGTCTGTTCCACTGTCTATGTTCAGTATTATTTTAAGCTACGGAACGAAAACAGTCGACTATGCTGCTCATGCTAGTTTGATTGTCTGGCTTTACAAACACTGCTGAGTTCATGCTAGCCCAAATGGCGCACTACAAATACATTGCTGAATTCTTAGCTTGCCGGTTTGTCTCAATACTAGTCTGATTATTCCACCACATAAAAATTTCTGAGCTTATGTTACCTCGATTTTCCTCGATTATGTTACCTCGATAATTACAAATAAATTAAGTTCTCCTAGCGTAATTGTATCAATACATACAAATTACTGAGTTTATGCTGTCTCAATATGTTACAATACAAGGCACTAATTGTATCAATACATACAAATTACTGAGTTTATGCTGTCTCAATATGTTACAATACAAGGCACTAGGAGTCAATCGTGAACCAATTCGTAATAAGTATTATTTCATAAAGTTTAAGATGTGAAATGTTCCTCAATAGCACAGTACAATGTTGAATTCGGGTGTCTAAGAAATTAATAAATAGCTACCTCATGAGTACAAGACGAATTATGCATACAGAAAGTCTAAGAAATTAATAGCTACCTCATGAGTACAAGACAAATTATACATACAGAAAGTCTATAACGAAGAGAATTCTAAAGGTAAATTGTCATGATGTTCAACAAGAGTAATTTGGTTAAGAAATGTTCATTTGTCACAAGTAATAGAATTGTTCATTGTTGTATCTAGTCATTACAACGTAGCTAACTTAACAACATACCTAACTTAACAACATAGCTAACTTAACAACATAGCTAACATAACAACATAGCTAACTAAACAACGTACCTAATATAAAACATAGCTAACTTAACAACATACCTAATATAAAACATAGCTAACTTAACAACATACCTAATATAAAACATAGCTAACTTAACAACATACCTAATATAAAACATAGCTAACTTAACAACATACCTAATATAAAACATAGCTAACTTAACAATATACCTAACTTAACAACATAGCTAACTAAACAACGTACCTAATATAAAACATAGCTAACTAAACAACGTACCTAATATAAAACATAGCTAACTAAACAACATACCTAATATAAAACATAGCTAACTTAACAACATACCTAATATAAAACATAGCTAACTTAACAACATACCTAATATAAAACATAGCTAACTTAACAACATACCTAACTTAACAACATAGCTAACTAAACAACGTACCTAATATAAAACATAGCTAACTAAACAACGTACCTAATATAAAACATAGCTAACTAAACAACATACCTAATATAAAACATAGCTAACTAAACAACGTACCTAATATAAAACATAGCTAACTTTACTACTTAAAAAGCTACAAGCATCTAACGTGTGAATAATCCGTGTGTGTGTGTGTGTGTGTGTGTGTGTGTGTGTGTGTGTGTGTGTGTGTGTGTGTGTGTGTGTGTGTGTGTGTGTGTGTGTGTGTGTGTGTGTGTGTGTGTGTTAAAATAACAAATTTCACTATTTATCCTATCAACATGACAATATCACTCGTAGCACACACACACACACACACACAAACACAATTCAAAACACATTCGAACACGGCACGTTCTTCAAACATACTCAGTTTTCCAGCATGGCAAAGAATATACATTATCTACCTGTTACAGGAATCAGGGTTCAGTTTTACAGCAAGGCAAAGAATATATATTATCACCTGTTACAGGAGTCAGGGTTCAATTTTCCAGCAAAGCAAAGAATATACATTAACACCTGTTACAGGAGTCAGGGTTCAATTTTCCAGCAAAGCAAAGAATATACATTATCTACCTGTTACAGGAGTTAGGGTTGTCACAGTCTGATAAAAATGTCATGACTCCTTGACCCACTTGTTTGTTTTTCAAACATCAAAATTTGAAATTCCTCTCCCATGATACTTCAGTATCGAGAAGCTTCCAACAAAGAGGTCAGAGACATTATGTAACTCTGGACCATTGTCTAAGTTCTCGAACCAACCACACACTACGTGACCAGTCACGTGATGCACCTTATGATTTTTAATAAATACGGGAACGCGGTTCTGTAGAGTCACTCCGAGATACAAGAAGCCAGACGCCGCTTATTCGTTGAGTCGCATAGGAACAGCCGACGCGTTTGCTGAGATAACACCTCGATTTGTCACTAAGGTATTGAATTTATTTAATTGTATTTTGCATTGTTGAACATGTATGTAATTTGTGCTATGCACTGCTATTGAGCTTGAGCACGGTTCGTTGATAAATGACAAAAACCTATGAGTATTGTATATAAATCATTGTAACTCTTTTCCCATTGTAACTTTAATTTATATAACTTTAAATTCACTAGAGCCAGGGATGCCTGAGCCCGACATGAATTTTCTATTGTAATTCAAATTATTGCGTGTAAATTTTAATGTAAATTGTAAAGCTCTTTGCTTGGTTTGAATTGTCCCTTTTGTATGAACTCTAAATTTTAACGTTGTAAATATTTGGTAATTCATACGTCATGCTTGTTAAATGCAACATGCGTGAGATTATAATTTTGATCTAAAATTGTAAACGACGCGTTATGTCGAATTTCTGGCCCGAGCATTTATAAACTGATCGTGCTTAGGTAGGCGACTTTGAAGCAAGACAATTACGAAAAACACTTTTGCTTTCAGGTCGGTTTCTGTTTCCTACTCCTTATCCTTGTTCCACTGAAGTTGTTCATGCTCTACGAGTGAGCTGAATCCACTGTTGTCCTATTGCCATTAACGGACAGTGCCGGCACGCAGGTCTGCAAGTCTGTCTATACTCACCATTCCATTCAGCGATACTGAAAGACAATTCCATTGTTATGCTGTATGCATCTTTGCTGAGGGAAGACAAGTGAGATAGACTGGTCTGACAGGATTCAAACACGTGGACCAACATTCGCAAGTTAAGTCATAACTTGGTGTACCAAATATCAAAAGGAACTTTGTTCTCATGGCAATTCTCTAGTTGACAATTTAAAAGCATGTTGATTGCTATGGCTTAGAATTAGACTTCGCGTTCGTATATTAACTGTTTGTTAAATTGTTAAACTTATTAAATCTTATTTTTAATTGTTAATCCTCTTTGTAGTACATTTTTATGCATAATAGACCTATAGATTTCTTGGTTTTGGATGGGGGCGAATGAGCTGAATGACATAACGTATGCATATTAATTTAGAGGAATTTAACGACTCCAAAGCCAGCTTTGTACGCAAATTGTCAGTTTGTAAATATGTTGTCTGCACTACAAGACACATTTTAAAGTTAGTCAAATGATAATTTGGGCAGCCAGTCTGTTTAGGATAGAGGGAAGGAATTAATTTAATCTATCATATTTTAAAGTCCTTAAAATCCTAGGCAGGGTCTATAAATAAATACTGGAAACGTAACAAGGGTTCAGTTTTCCAGCAAGGCAAAGATACATTATCTCTCTGTTACAAGAATCAGGATTCAGTTGCAATAAACTATCATACTCTCCTCCCAACTGCGCCTCTTAACAGACAAACATCTTTACTTTTATGAGCTACTGAATATCAAGACAATACTGATTAGTGCTACACAGAAAACTGCACGAAAAAGAAGAGAAATTGTGTAATGCAATTCAAAACTGTTAATTCAAATTCCTTTACGACTGTAAATAATATCAGGTAAATACGAAATTTTAACCCTCTTTTTAAAGCTCGTAACAAGCAGTTAGTTAAGTCTAGATCCACCAGGTCAGTGATCAACTTTTTAGAAAAGAAAAGGTTGAGTTTGGAAGGAGATGGGGAGGGGGATTGTATGACGGTTGAAAGAAGTTGGACAGATGATGAGTCACCGATAAAGTGTCTGCTAATTGTGGAGTAAACTTTGCCATTGGATACTTTCAAAGAGCTCGAGTATGTGTCATATTGTGTCATTTTCACACAAGTGTTTGGGTTTTCTTTTTAGTGTTTGGAAGGAATTGATTTGCACCTGTTGTTTGCTTGTTGGTGGTTGTTGGAGAGGACATATTTTTCAGCCAAGAGACAGGCAAATACACTCTTCCAGTTCTGAAGAGAAACAATGTGTGTGTGCGTGTGTGTGTGGGTTTGAGTAAAAGATGCCTACTGAAATAAAGAGAGAATATGAAAGACAATATATGGTGTCAGACTGAAAAGGACAGAAAGAACTAAGGCTTTAAGAGCTTATAGGAGAACAAATAGATTAAATGAGAGTGAGAGAGAGAAAACACCCGAGTCCTAAAGAGGTAATGTGAGAGTGAGCGTCTGTGTGACAAAACAAAGAATGTGCGTGTGTGTGTGTATGTGTGTGTGTGCGTGCGTGTGTGGTATGTGCGTATGTGTGTGTGCGTGCGTGCGTGCGTGCGTGTGTGTGTGTGTGTGTGTGTGTGTGTGTGTGTGTGTGTGTGTGTGTGTGTGTGTGTGTGTGTGTGTGTGTGTCAGATCAAACAATTGTGTAGGATGGAAAGTATGTGCGCGTGTATTGGAGAGAGAGGAGTAAGTATAAGCGAGAGAAAGAAAGGATTGAGAGGAAGGAAAATAGAAAGGAGAGAGAGAGCATAGAGAAAGAAAGGAGAGAGAGAAGAGAAAGGAGAAAGAGAAAGAGGGAGAGAAACAAAGTAATGAGAGAGAGAAGAGAAAGGGGAAAGAGAAAGAAATGAAAGAAAAAAGTAAGAAAAGAGAGAGAGGAAAGAGAAAGAAAGAAATGACTGTGTGAAAAAGAAAGACACGATTGTGTGAAAGAGAAAGAATACGCTGTGAATGAAAGAATGTAATTTGTGGGTGTGAATAGTCAGTGCATAGTACTACAGTAAAGGGAAAATACGAATCATTGGGAATGACTACGAATCATTAGTATGGAGACAATACTTTCTTGAATTATAACCGAAAGTACCTAGAGAATGCAATGACTGCCCTCGGATCAAAGTTGTAAATAGAAGAAAATCAAGATTTCTCCAGGTGTAATTTTGTTGCTCTGGTTGAACACTCGCTTTCTGTAGAGAATACAATATGCAAATTTCTTCACGATTGTTGTCCTACACAATAATCTAACTTTTCAAATTATTCTTTGTGGCGGAATAAATTTGCCTATCCCTATTTCTAAACTTAATTGTTATATAAATTGCTAAATGTCAAAGTGACTCGACCTTGGGCATTAACTATGATGATATTTTTAAGTGTCAAAAGCTGGAGTAAACAACTCAGGTGGAGAATATGCTAGAAAGAGAGAGAGAAAACAGCAGCTCAAATCATTCTACTCAATCTACTGCATGCTAGAGGAACAGGTGAATACTGACTATTCTCCTGTGAACAATAAACTTGTGACTTCGTTACAAAAGTGCATGAAAGACTATTGTGGCAATGGTCTAGACAATGTTATGTAAAACTATTATATTTTTTTGTTGTTGCTTATCTCCCTATAACTCCATTTCTTTTCTCTGATGAGAACTATCTTGTGATTTATATAGACACTAATCTGTTGAATTATGTGTTAGGATATAAGACTGTATAAGCATTGAAATTATTCGAACACTGTTTCATGGAAATATTGATGTAAAGTAAATTTGTAAATTTTTCATGTATTTGTTATATGTATATTTGATTGTTGACTTAATAAAACTGTTGTTAAAGTAAATTTGTCATTGTATTTGTTATATGTATATTTGATTGTTGACTTAATAAAACTATTGTTAAAGTTAGTAACCTTCTTACACATATTGATAAACATATGTTGGAGAGATAGTGGGTGGATGACTTACTTGACTTATCTCCTTGGGTTCACCGTGGAACAAAGTGCCTCAACAACAGTTCTCCATCTCAGTCTATTCTGGGTAGCCTTTTTCAGTTCACTCCGTGACAGGTTGCAGCTCTTCATTTCCTCTTCGAAGGACCGTCTCCAGGTAGTCTTAGGGCGACCGACCCATCTCTTTCCCTGGGGGTTCCACTGCAAAGCCTGCCGGGTGATGTCTTGTGGGGGTTTCTGCAGGGTGTGTCCTATCCATCGCCATTTACACCTGGCAATCTGCTGATTGATGGGATCTTGGTTTGTCCACTGCCACAAATCAGTGTTCTTTAGTTTGTCTGTCCTCCTATCTTCAGTATGTTGCGAAGGCAGCCATTGACGAATACTTGGAGTTTGTTGGTTAGGGTGTTGGTGACTCTCCAGGTCTCTGAGCCATAGAGGACAAACTTAACGTTGCTGTTGAAAATTCGTAGTTTGTTGCGGACAAATAGTGATGTTGACCTCCAGACTGGTCTCAGGGTAATAAAAGCGTATCTAGCTTTCCAGATGGGTGGATGGGGGCTTGCTAAATATAGATTTACCTTCTCCTTTGGTAAGCAGTTTTTCACCTACGGAAATATTGTGTGATGGTAAATGTTTGTCTTTAATGTTGTAGAAGAGAGAAAACGTTTAAAGCGTTCACATTTCCGCCAAGTGAGAGAGACGAGTTGTGTCTGCTGGAGGATTATTAATAACATAAATTAAGATGCTCATCACTTGTAATTGGTTATAACTATGGTGGCGTTGTGTCACACTCTGTATTTTCCTTTATAACTGATCACCATCTTCATGCTGAAACTTTGCAAATTAGAAACAGTTTGACAATAATTTTGTTAAAAGGTAACTTAAACAAAAACAGCGGTGATCGCGAAACTGGATAGATACTGAGGTTGTTTTTTTCTCTCTTCTGCCCTTGTCACTCACATCAGGGGGAAATGCAACGTGGAACTTCACAATACGTCACCGTTGCCTAGCGACACTGTAAACTGTCTGTGGATAGTTCCGTTTTATCTTTTTTTGATGGCTTATTTTTACGTTAGCTTTTTGGTTTTAACTTTGCTTGCTTGATCGTGTATTGGCAAAGCCCTGCTTTCATCTCTTGAATATAAGACATAACTAAAAGATAATTTTTAAAAGTTATTAATTTGCTATTGTTGTGTTTGTTATTGTGCGAATAGTTATAGATCAGTTATTTTTCGAGTAATTGATAAGGTTTTGTGCGCGTTGCAATTAATGACTTGTGTGTATTTTCATGAAATAAAAATTATCATTGCTAATTAAGACTTCACATTATGGAATCTATTCTGTTTTTATGAATGATGTGCTGAATGAAAAACGATTGTGACGGATACTGACTGTGTGACAATGAAAGTCGGGGAGAATGGCAGTACACGTTTCAAATTATTATCGATATTATTTTTAAGTGTAATGTTGCAGATAAAAGGTACGGTCGTTTCAAATTATTATCTCAAGAAAATTGTGGAGAAACGGTCGGGTCATTTAATTATGCTATAATACTCACTCAGTGAGGGCATCTTGTGAAAGCACAATTTATGTTCCAAGATCAACCTTCAAATTTAAGAGGGGGTGGACGCTCCACATTGGAAGAGAGCACTCCGTGTTGAGAGGAAAGGGGGGCCCTCGAAGTTGGGAGAATAGAAAAATCTACTTGGAGAAAAATTTGCTTATAAGGACACATCAAACGCTGTAAAGGCCACGTGACATCGCTACACACTCCACATGAATGGCATGCTTCCCTGCAGTCCATGAAATAACTGAAAGGAGTGAAACCGGCTTTTTAAAAGGTCACGTGACTACGCTACATGCACACGTCTAGTTGTTTCCATGCAACTATAGAAACATCTGAGATAACGTATAATCTAGGTTGTTGGGGTGATTTCTTTTTAAAGCACATGACATCATCCTGTCTAAAGCTATCAAATAAATTCAGATTAGAAATAATGTGTAATGGGGAAGTGACTGAAAGTGTCCAAACACCTCAATTATACAACCATTGAAGAATAGGAAAGATTTCTAATCAAGAGACCTGCTAATAGCTAGACGAGACTAATAATTTGTTAGTCAGGAAAAACTGCTGGGAAAGTTAACGTTTTTCTTAAATTATTTGAAATATCATTTTATTGTTAATTCCTTCTTGCAGCTCTTGAACACAGCATAACATAATATTATCACATCTAAATGTAACTGTAATTAAAATAGTCTTGTATTGCCTCAAAATGTTGACAAACTTATTGATTTGTGTGGGCAACGGGTTAAATTTATTATAATTAATAGCAGATCATCTACATAAACAATAATATTAATAAATGTCAATAAGAATAATGACATTGGGAGAGGATTAATGCGCCATATTTGAAACAGCAGACTGAACTTCACGACTACACGTCACCACAAACGTCACTCGACACGCAGGGTCTGCTTCCAAACCAGTCCTGTTCTCACTCCAGTACAAAGTCATTCCAAGAATAACAGACTGGCAAGTTGAGGACTGGCTAGAAAGCTTCAGTCAGTACTTGACAGGAGTATAAAGAAGATTAGATCCAAATGACTTTGATCTTGATGACATCTCAGTCAATAATTGTCTTGGCTTCGTCCCGATAAATTTCCTTGGCTTTCAGTTTCAGAGAGTCATTAATAATTAGCTCCACTTCAAAATTAGACGTGCGGCCCATATTCATTGCCTTAGGCTTGGTCACGTCTTTCCTTGTTTACTCTTTCCAGCAGGGATCAGATGAACCCGATGCACTCACTCCCCCTTCCTTCTCATCATGCCTCCATCACCTTAGTCTGCTTAGTTGCCCGTGGACAACAACGTCATAAAGTGTAATCCTGTTTTAATTCATTTTGTGCGTGTATCAGCGCTACGTACAAAGTGGAGTTTGAGAACGGTAAATGTTATTTCTTTCAGCCGACAATCTGTAGCCCTTTTGACACACTCATAATACACACACACACACACACACACACACACACACACACACACACACACACACCACACCACACACCAGCAATTTTATTCAAACATATAAACTAATAAAACATCATATATATATATATTAGGGGTTCGTACAATATCTAATGAGTCTAGATATGAAATGATTTCACCTTTACAATGATAAACAGCCGAGGAATCAGTGCTGACATTGTAAATATTTTGTAAATAAAAAAATATATATTTCTTTAAAGTTGCTGCTTTAAGAAAGGAAAGAGCACCATCGAGAAAAACTCCTGTTCTGTTGATTGTCTCCCCAAGGTCATTTACATTTCCTCTTAATGCACCTTACTTGCAACAACCTTGCAAATTGAGCCCTAGCCCTTAAGAGAATAAATGCCTCCAACGTTATTACAGATTTTTTTCCTTTCATTCAAACACTTATACAGCAAAGTATTATTATTATTATTAATTATTTGAAAGTAGATAACGTGGCAGCGCAATAATTAATTATTATAGAAAATAGTTTATAAAATACTACACTCCAAATTATGAGTGTTACAAATTTGAACGGCACACCAGTTAAAAGAGGAGACAATCGACAAATAGGAAACAAGAAACAGAGATGAAAGATTAAGAGTCAAACGACAGAGAGAAAAACAAAAACAAAGAGAAAAACAAACTGATAGCAAGAACCGTTTCCCCATTTGAGGTTAATTTGTGACGTCACTTTTTTTCAGAGTTTGACATTAAGAAAACTATGAAATCTACATAGGACAGGGACACATACCGACAAGTTAGGCTTGCAGTTTACGTAAATCCTGTATTAAAGATGAACGCCCCTGAGAAACACTCCTTGGAGGAAAACTCATGATAAGAAATTTTCCACTAATTACAGAAATTCTGCGTTCATGGATTACAATACCCTTCACATTAGGTCTCTTGAAGATTTTTTACCTTCACATTAGGTCCCTTGGATAGGATTTGTTACCTTCTGTGACGCCAACGCCACTTAGTTAATGGATATGATTATTATTAATTGATTAATCATTCAAAACTAATCACACGTGATGAGAATTTTAATTTTATTTTATTAATGATCCTCCAGCAGACACCACTCGTCTCTAACACTTGGCAGACACCACTCGTCTCTAACACTTAGCAGACACCACTCGTCTCTAACACTCAGCAGACACCACTCGTCTCTAACACTTAGCAGACACCACTCGTCTCTAACACTTAGCAGACACCACTCGTCTCTAACACTCAGCAGACACCACTCGTCTCTAACACTTGGCAGACACCACTCGTCTCTAACACTTAGCAGACACCACTCGTCTCTAACACTTAGCAGACACCACTCGTCTCTAACACTTGGCAGACACCACTCGTCTCTAACAGCAGACACCACTCGTCTCTAACACTTAGCAGACACCACTCGTCTCTAACACTTGGCAGACACCACTCGTCTCTAACACTTGGCAGACACCACTCGTCTCTAACACTTGGCAGACACCACTCGTCTCTAACACTTGGCAGACACCACTCGTCTCTAACACTCGGCAGATATACAGGTGATGTAAATGTTTCCTCTCTTCCACAACGGATAAATATAAATATAAAGAATAAATATAAATAAATTAAAGATAAATATTTACTGTCACACAATATTTCAAAGTTGGAAAATTTCTTGGAGAATACAAATCCGTCTTTAATCTATATTTAGCGAGACTCCATCCACCCACTTTCTTCTCCAACATAAGGTTATCAATATGCAAAAGTCAATAAATTTAATAAATCAACAATCAAATATACATATGACAAATACAATGAAATAGATTAATTGACATCAATTATTTCATGAAACCACAATTGAACAATTTCTATAATTCACAACCTTATGCTTAAAATACAATTCAACAATAATGTCAAAACAAATCACAGGATAGTTTTATCAGAGAACAGAAATGGAGTTATTATAGATAAGCATTAATAGTTCCTTTTACATAATCGTGATAACTGCTTTTGCAACAAAGACACAAGTTATTGTCAGCTTCATTACATCAGCTCCATGTGCTTCACTCGCACCTTGAAAAACTACTGTTCTGCTACTTAGAGTTAGCCTGGGCACTTCTTTTCACGGTATCAACTCCTTCAAACAGAACAATAAATTTGCCATATCCAACAACTTCTCCACACCAGAAATTGCTCAGGTAGCCAGGTTATCTTGCTGCCACACATCAGTAGAATGTAATGTGTTCTTACACTTACACGCTGCTTCCCACCTTTACCATGGTTAGTCGTAGTGGTTTATAAACAATAAAGGAGGTTCAAATCAAGCAAAGAAATGAAAGAAGAAAAGGTTACTTGTCTCTGCAAAATATAAACAGAGAACAAACGCTAAGCTTCCAGTTTATTGCTTTATAACTCCACTCTTACTTACATTCCAGTCTCAACTTACAGTTTCCTGCAATGGTATTTATTAGCCTGATACATATACACAGCATAATAAATACAGCATATCAAAACAATGTCAAGTGATTAGTACACAATATATGAGCAGCCTAGTTCAAACATTTCTAGAAATAATAGTCTTCTCACATAATACATCTTATTAAAACACAAGTATAGCATATCAATAGCGATAATGCATGAAATATTTTTTAGTCCATTCTCTCTCAACCAGTCAGTTTGGCTCACCATCAAACTAATGGCCATCTTTCAAGACCAGACTTTTTCTTTGCCACTTCAAATTGATAAGACAGTAGGTAAACTTTTAGATCTCAGCCCATTGGCTGGCCTCATTCTCATAAATCATAACCATTGGATGTGAAAACTACTCACTCAGTTTGCACTACATCAGCAATTTCTAGCACATTCTCGACTCGAGTTGTTTACTTCCAACTCTGACACTTTCAAAACACCCTCATAAGGAGTGCCCAAGATCGAGTTACTCTGACAATTTAACAATTTATATAACAATTAAATTTAAAAGTATGGATAGGCAAATTTACTCCACCACACCCTCACATTAGGTCTCTTGGGTTTGTTAAAGTATCATTTTCATAAAATTTGAATCATTAATTCCTAACTGATGAGAAAAAGGGAGCAGCCTTTGGGTTGGAGGCCGGCCCTAGGCACTCCCATAAAGAAGGGAAACTGAAGTCCGCCCTAAAATATAATAACTTATTTGAAGTCAAGTTTACCTCGTTTAAATAAAGATGTCTGGAGATAGGATAGACTGTCTTCAAAAGTTCGCTGGACTGCTGCCCCGCCTTTCTAGAATTATATAAATGAAGTTGGCTTAGGACCTGACTACTGTAATAATCAGCTGAGCTTTTCTTAGAACATAATCAAGAAACACGTTGATATTCCTGCTGCTTCTAAAGATAATCAATTGTGGAGACTAAGGAATCTCACTGTAAGACCTCAAAATGCAGCAATTTCGCAAATTTAACATTTTAACAAAATTGTAATAGTATGCTTAATTAAATGAATCCATATACTTTCTTCGTAAAAAATATTTAATACAGAGATAATGCGATAAATATGAAGATTGTGTGTGGCGCTCGGAATTTATAGAGTATCTGCTCTATAAAACTTTCATCATAATAATTTTTAATTACACTGTCGTATAGGTATATATATATGGGGTGAAACTATTTTTAATTTGTAACAAATTACTTTTGTGACCCAAAGACCTACATACGGACCGTCAAGAGTAAAGAGTGCGAATATAAATGGAATTTACTGTACCAGAGGACAGACTGTGGCCAAATGTTACATAACGGCTCTAGCCAAATGTTACATAACGGCTCTAGCCGAATGTTACATAACGGCTCTAGCCGAATGTTATACAGCAGACTGGTATTGGATGGTGATGTGACGTTAGGCTGTCCACCACTTTTGTCAGTGGGGGAGAGTTGCTGCAGCTCACCTATTGACTACAACTGACCACTTAACATTAGTAGCAGCAGTACGGTAGGTTAGAGACAACAAATTAATGTCGACAGAAGGCAGGAAGGGGGTGTTGATGGGAGACGCGGTTAAGGCCGCACACTGACTTGATGCACTTGATGAAAACAAACTCCCAATAATACATTCTCTGATGTGCACTGACCAATAGCTCGCCTACTAACATAACCAATCGAATTACTTCCGGAAAATCTCATGTCCCATTAAAAACTAGTGCTGCCTTTATTTCACTAGAGTCCCTGAAAGGGCGCATTCAAGAAAACAAACTTACTCTTTAAATTTATTAAACTTATTACATTTTTCTATTCTCCTTTCTTTGACTTGTAGTTAATGGTTTGAGGTTAGTACCTAAAACTATCCAGGTTATCTGTGGGGATTTCCGTACAGCTATATTAGGATCAAGAGTGATTCTCATTTATCCCCCCCGACCCACCCCCAATCATGCGCTGTGGTATTATAATAGCATTACAGAGAACTCTGATCAGTTCCTGTATAGTTGATTTTTATGATAGGCTTCGGGTGCTTTATCCCTTTGACCATGACCGAGGATGAGATCACGTATGAGTTTGAATATGATGTAATATGATTGTGGCATGGTTCCTGAAATTTGAAATTCATGTACGTGTATTTTTCTCTTACCAGGAGAAATATTTTTTAAAGTATGAGAAATAGTGTGTAAAACATTTATTATCATTTTGGGGAAGAGTTCGCAAAATGTAAAATGATCCAAAATTTAACAATTTCACCAGGTTTTTGAACTGTTATGCCAGAAAAACATTATCGGAAATGCTACTTATTACTAATCCATGAGTAAAGCCAGTAAGTCATCTTTGTGATTATATTCAATTACATGTATATTTTAATAATGCATTCCATTTAGTCCGATAATAAACCAGTTTTTACATTAGACATGAATACATGTATATGTTCTGGGGGGGGGGGGGAAGTAAAATACATGTAAAACCCCGCATTAAAGTGACTGCGCTATTAACGCGATCCAATTTTATGGACCCCACTATCGTGTTACAGTGAGGTTTCACTGTAATGATTTACAAAGTTAGTTACAAATAAATCAGTCAATATTAAATCACATGGCATTTTTCCTGAATAAAATAACAAGAGAAAAGCTGCTCATGAAAATTACTAGTAGAATTCTGAATTTACTCATGAATAGCATTATCAGGCTTATGCTTCAGAGGTGGGAACTTTTCCAAAGAAAACCATACGCTCTGCTCCGGAGCAATACTTCAAAAAAAGTGACGAGAATGACGAGAATGACGAGAATGAGGGATTTTTCCAACAAGCCGCTTGCACTCTACACTGCCCTCCTATTGGTCAGTTGCAGTTGGACAGAATCAGGCCATTGGTCAGCCATGACTGGCTAGTGTCAAGCCATTGGTCAGCCATGATCCCTTATTACTTGTCCCTTTAGAACCACTTTGCTTCACAGGTAAGCTGTTTATTAATAATAGGTCTAGTAGTCTGGCTCGCTACTTCAATGAAAACTTTGACAGCTGTTTATTAATAACAAGATCTAGTAGTCTGGCTCGCTACTTCAATGAAAACTTTGACTATTGACAGAATGATGCTGGTATCATTTCATTACAATGTTACCCCAGGCCATCATTTAGTTACTAGTTTGGGGGAAATGCCTATGCTTTTCATTACATATTATCCTTAACGTGCAGTGCACGATGTCTATTTTTAAACTCTCATGACATAAATATAAGTAAATAAATACAATGTTCCAACATTTTATAATAAACATTTCATAAACAAAAATATACATGATAATAAGTGATAAATAAAGGAAGAGGTGAAAATACTTGTCACACTATAAACACTGGAACAAGAAGTGTTATGAACTATATATTGTGGTCGCAATTACATTATAAGCAACACTAGGCTGACACGTTTTCATTACCATTCTCAATATTCTATCTTTTCTTCTCTCTTAAAAATTTAATCATTACAATTACAGTATCAGCAACAACAGACTGGCACGTTTTCATTATGATTCTCAATATTCTATCTTTTCTTCTCTCTTAAAAATTTAATCATTACAATTATAGTATCAGAAACAATAGACTGGTAAGTTTTCATTACGATTCTCTCTATTCTATCTTTTCTTCTCTCATAAGAATGTAACCATTAAGATTAAGACTATTGTTGACTTAAAGATATTTTATTTTGACTTTTGAAAAGATATTTTGTTTTATTGTGACTTTTGAAAAGATATTTTATTTTGACTTTTGAAAAGATATTTTATTTTTACTTTTGAAAAGATATTTTATTTTGACTTTTGAAAAGATATTTTGTTTTATTGTGACTTTTGAAAAGATATTTTATTGTGACTTTTGAAAAGGTATTTTATTGTGACTTTTGGAAAGATATTTTATTATGACTTTTGAAAAAATTATTGACGTCTATTATACGATAATCTGTATAGTTTTACTGTGACACCTCTTTCGAAAACTTTGATCGGTTCCGTAAAATTATTGTTATTTCTGTATACAGAAGTAGAGAGACCTTGCAGTATAGAAGGCCCTAAGGTATAGACTAAAGTGTAAATGCTAATTAGGGTGATTGTGAATAAGATGTTTATGCTTAGAGCCCATTAGAATAAGATGTTTATGACTGTGTCACTGCTTAGAGCCCATTAGAATAAGATGTTTATGACGGTGTCACTGCTTAGAGCCCATTAGAATAAGATGTTTATGACGGTGTCGCATCTTGAATTTTAAAAGTTACCTCTACTAACATAGAGACAACATTTTTAGAGCGGTACAAAGTCTTTCCTATTAAGAAATATGTCGCACACTTCACTGGCTATAGATTAATATTTCATGGCTGTATATTAAATGTTCATCGATCAAGCCATTTAAGAGCTATATTATCTTATTTTCCGCTCATCGATTAAATTACTTACAAGCTATATTATCTTATTTTCCGCTCATCGATTAAATTACTTACGAGCTATATTATCGTCTGCTTATCGATTAAACCATTTCTGCATACTGGAAATTCAAACTATTAATTTAGGATGTTAAAATATGATAAATATAATTTTTAAAATGTTCTTGAATTTTGGTAAAAATAAAAAATGCGAAATTACCAAATTGATGAAATTGTTTGTACTTTATTCTAGTGAATTATGAATTAAAAAGTCTTATTATCAACAAAAAACCCGCAAAATTACCAAATTGATAAAATTCTTTGTACTTTATCTGAGTGGATTATAATTTAAAAGATATTATAAATAAAAACGCGATATCTCCAAATTGCTGCAATTGTTTGTACTTTATTCTAGTGAATTGTGAATTAAAAGATCTTATTATAAATTGTTTGTACTTTATTCTAGTGAATTGTGAATTAAAAGATCTTATTATAAATTGTTTGTACTTTATTCTAGTGAATTGTGAATTAAAAGATCTTATTATAAATTGTTTGTACTTTATTCTAGTGAATTGTGAATTAAAAGATCTTATTATAAATTTAAAAAACGCGAAATCACCAAACTGCTAAAATCTTATGATTATCAAATCACCGGTCCAAAGACCACTTCTCCATATCTCATACGCAAGACGTTACAGTTCAAATTATTTTTAATTAATTTCCACGTTTATAAACAATAATTATATCAGCTGTTCTTGGGGAGGGGTGATGTCTAAATGATCACAGGGATGGAATGATTTATGGAGTTAATCATTTCCGTTAGAGTAACCTTCGACTTTTGATATATTTTCTGATTATCCGCCCCTCACAATTCAGGGATTGTTTCGTATTTTCTTGATTAATGCATTCTGAGTCCCTTGATAAAAAGAATCTCTAAAATTTAAAGGTAAAATAACCAGCATATCATTGTGCAACACTGACAACAAAATACACTTATGGTTACAAAATGGACTAAACAAACCATTAAAAAATAACAATAAACATTAATATAAAAAATCGCGTTATTATATATATACTACATATAGCTAAAAATTTTGCTTACATATACAATATTATTACTATGATATTAAAGTAAAGGAATTAGATTTTGACACGGTATGAGGTCTGTTCTACAGAGGCGTAATTTCTTCTGTCCACCGATGCTAATTAAAGAAGTTTTACTTCATCTTTTATTAATCGATATTTATTTAATAAGTTCACACAGTTTTCAGAATAAAATTTTAGAACTTGTCACTTCGACATTTGAAGAGGCCCATCTTGACCCAGCATGCCTGGCACAGTGGTCCTAATGGAATGTCATATTACTTGCTCAGGAAACAGTCTAAGTGTCTGTTCCCACTCGCTTTGTCTCTCTCCTTCCATCCCTCCCTCCCCATTGCTGCAGCCATAACTGAGACATTCGCCTTGTCCTCTTTGTTTAAAGGGTTAATATTGCTTCCAAATATTTTTTCGTAAAATTTTAAAACAAAATTGATTATTTCAATAAAAACTAGTCGTTCTGTTAGGAAACATTTTCAAACAGTGTTACCATTCGCTACCTTCACTTAACGTTTCCAAATTGTGGTAACGTACGTTGTTTTCATTTAACGTCTTCAAATAGTAAGTAGCTTTCACTTAACGTCTTCAAATGGTAAAGTAAGCTTTTCACTTAACATCTTCAAATAGTAAAGTAAGCTGTTTTCACTTAACGTCTTCAAACAGTAAAGTAAGTTGTTTTCACTTAACGTCTTCAAACAGCAAAGAAAGCTGTTTTCACTTAACGTCTTCAAACAGTAAAGTAAGCTGTTTTCAATTAACGTCCTCGTATAGTGATAATTTTCAGTTCCGTTCTGATCACAAAAAGTTGTATACTGTGCCTCGATTTCCGGCATCAACTTCTAAAGGGAATTACCTAGAGGTATTGGATGAGCATATAAATTCTTAAACAGTAGTAATATCCAAAAGTTCGTACTACGACTTCCAGCAGTAGGACGTACACATGAATTCAGATACAGCTCCCGATACGTCCACTGAAAGCTTTATTTTGCAGTATATCACTTCCTCGAGTTCCATACATTGCATACACACAGACACATTCATATAAAAATACATATCTGTACCTCATAAACCTTTCAAAACCTGTCACAAATTATTTATTTTTACCTTATTTAAATCGATGTTAGCTTTTTTAAATACATATCTATAATTAATTCATTGATTTTATATTTAATTATTTTAATTATTACCTATACAGACAGCATCCATGCTTTTTTAAATAATTGGTTTAATAAAATGTTAATTAAATTTTCTTTTCTGTCAAAATTTTTAATCGGCATATGCTTCTAATTCTGAAGTTCAAGGTTCTTTATACGTCCGTGTTTTTGGGTAGAGAGTGCTAATAGCTAACTCGTACATTACTTAACGAATGAGAATACTCGCTCACTTTCACTTTACTTTTCACCTAACAGCATAACCTAACAAAAGTAACTCTCTCCTTCACTTTACTTTTCACCTAACAGCATAAGTTCCTTAAAAAGTCTCTCTCTCTCTCGCTCTCTCTCTCTCTCTCTCTCTCTCTCCTTCACTCTACTTTTCACCTAACAGCATAAGTTCCTTAAAAAGTCTCTCTCTCTCTCTCTCTCTCTCTCTCTCTCTCTCTCTCTCTCTCTCTCTCTCTCTCTCTCTCTCCCCTTCACTCTACTTTTCACCTAACAACAAAACTTCGTAAACTCAATCGATTGATCACCTCTATAACCAGTCAGAATCTATGGGAATGCTTATCTATGATTAAGCTAACTGGAATCCGTTATCATGCAGTAAAATCATAAAAATAATATCCATAATAATGTTTCCAGACGTCAGCCTTTATTTTTAATCAAGGGAGAGGAGCTGCCTTTATTCCTTTATTTAACTATCCCCACCGCCTCCCCACGCCCACGGTAAAATTATTGAGGATGTTATAGATCGTAATCTTGAGCCAGTCTCAGAGAACATCTGAAAAACTTTTCACTTTTACTAATTTCATTTAACTTTTTTATAAAAAAGCGTGAGTTAGAGGGAAGTTTATTTTTTAAATATTCCTTCTCTTTTTGTTTTAATCAAAAATGTTGACTAAATGGCGAGAATGGAATGAAATTAGAAAAAAAAAGCAAATTTTAATCAACTGCATAGATGATATAAATTTTTAGCACGCGCATTCCCTCTCAGACTGTATTGCTTCAAGTCTATCTAATTAAATTGTTCGTTTACGTACACCTGTAAAACGCTCAACATAGACCTAACTAACCAGCAGGTCTGTCCAACCGACACGCAGCCCATATCAACTGACAAGCAGGTTTGACAAGCTGGCCTGTCCAGCCGAGACGTAACCCTGACTAACTGACAAGTAAATCTGTCCAGCAGAACATTTCCAATTGACAAATAGATATGTCTTCCTTGTAGAAATTTTTCTACTGTTAGATATATGAGAAATTGTTATATATATGAGAAATATTTAATGTGGATAACTGTAAAAGATTTTGTGTGCATTTGAGTGTGTGTGTGTGTGTGTGTGCATTCCTTTTGTGGAAGTAGATTAGTGAGGACCTATTGCAAGGATAATTATAACCTTCAAGACCCGCTATGTTGTAACAAAGGTGAATGTAATTGTGTCGTTTTCTGTTTCTTTTATTCATTTCTGTGGCAGAGTAAATTTGCCAATCCTTATTTTAAAATTTAATTGTTATATAAATTGTTAAATTGTCAGAGTAACCCGACCTTGGACACTCTTTACGATAGTATTTTTGTGTCAGATTTGAAGTTAACACCCGAGTTTGAGAATATGCTGGAAATTGCTGATGTAATGCAAACTAGTTCAAGCGGGTGAGTAGTTTTTATTATCCAATGGTTATGATTTGCAAGAACGAGACCAGTCAATGGGTTGAGATTAAAAAGTTTACCTGGTTTAGAGAAAACTACAGTCTAATCACTTGAATTTGAAGTGGCAAAGAATTCCGGTCTTGAAAGGTGGCCATTAGTGGTGAGTTAATTGACTGACTGAGAGAGAATGGACTTAGAAATAGTTCATGCATTTTTGGTATTGATGTGTTATACTTGCGTTTTACTTAGAGATGTATTATGTGAGTTGACATTATTTCTACAAATGTTTGAACTATTATGCTTAAATGTAGTACGCTAATACGTGACATTGTTCCTAGTGAACCTGTTCAATAATATTACATTGTATTTATGGTGTGTGAGTGTATCAGGCTAATAAATACTGTTGCAGGAAATTGTAAGTTGAAACTTGACTGTAAGAAAGAATAAAGTAGTGATAAGCTGGAAACTTAGTGTTGCTCCCTGATTGTGTTTTTCAGGTGAAGCAGCCTTTTCATTTCCTTTACAAATTATTTAAACCTCCTGATTTGCTGATTGTAAACTGCTATGACTGACCATGAGAGAGGCGGGAAGCAGTGTAAGTGTGGAGATACACTACACTCCATTTGATGTTTGGCGGCTAGGTATACTGACCAAAAGCAATTACTGGTATAAGGAAGTACTAGAATTGTTGTAATTGTTATTCTGCTTGAAGAAACTGGTATGGTGATAGAGGGCACTCAGGTTTAGGCTTTGAGAGAATAACAGCCTGTCAGCATTTTTCAACGTGTGGAGAGAGACACTGGAGTTAATGGTGGACAATAAATTTGTGACATTGTTGCAAAATAGTGCACAAAAGACAATTGCAGCTTTGTCTAAATCAGGTTATGTAAACACTATTATTGTTTATCTCTAATAATTCCAATTCTATTCTCTGATAAGAACTACCCTGTGGTTTGCATTGAATTGTATTTTGGGATAGAGACTGTGTATACAAAATTATTTGAATGTGATTTGATGGAAATATCAACGTCAAGTAATGAATTTCATTGTACTTGTCATATGTCTATTTGATTGTTGATTTAATAAATTTATTATTAAATTTATTGACCTTCTTATACATATTGATAGCCTCGTGTTGGAGAAAAAGTGGGAGGAGGGGGGGCTCGCTAAATATAGATTAAAGATGGATTTGTCTTCTCCTTTGGTAAGAAGTTTTCCACCTACGGAATATTGTGTGACGGCCAATGTCTTAATGTTGTGGAAGAGAGAAAACGTTTACACTGCCCGCATATCCGCCAAGTGAGAGACGAGTGGCGTCTGCTGTAGAATTATTAATAATATAAATTAAGATTCTCATCACTTGTAATTAGTTATTAATGATTAATTAATTAATAAAAATCATAATCATTAACTAAGTGGCGTTGGCGTCACAAATCATTTCGTTTTCCATTTTATCTGTGATGAAATTGTATGTTCCTCTCTCCTCTTCCTCTTAATTTTTATATATTGCAGCAATATTATCTGTCTGACATGTTGCAGATATCTAAGGATAGATTGGTTTAACTTTGTTTTTTTAATCTGTTTATTTCATTCTTATCTGACATTTAACTAAAGAAACAATAGATAGATAGACAGACAGACAGATAGATAGATAGACGGACGGACGGATGGATGGATGGGTGGATGGGTGGTATAGATAGATAGATAGATAGATAGATAGATAGATAGATAGATGGATAGACGGACGGACAGACGGATAGATGGATGGATGGATTTTAGATAGTTTAGATAGATAGATGGATGGATAGATAGATAGATGGATGGATGGATGGATGGATGGATAGATAGATAGATAGATAGATAGATAGTACACAACAACAACAAACTTTGTAGTTTGATATCAGTTTTCAATATGTAATAGATTATATTGTAATTTACCTGAATAAACCATTTTACGCTAAGAATTCCTGCTAAGTTAATGTTTTCAAATATGACCAATGTAAAATCTTATATTTATTTATCTCCAACAGTAAATCGGTACCTGATTTATTAATTTTTTTTGAAATAAGATAGCCAGTAAATGTTTTATTAGCACGGCCCTTTATGTGCTATTAGTTTGTAATAATTTTACCGTCGCATACCACTCCCGTATTAAGTTTTTCTGCCCAAAGTAGTCTGTGCAATGCTCCAAGGGATCTGTCCTATCTACAGTAGTTCATGCAATACTCCAAGGGTTCTGTCCTATCTACAGTAGTTCATGCAATGCTCCAAGGGTTATGTCCTATTTACAGTAGTTCATGCAATCAATGCTCCAAGGGTTATGTCCTATCTAGAGTAGTTCATGCAATGCTCCAAGGGTTATGTCCTATCTACAGTAGTTCCTGCAATCAATGCTCCAAGGGTTATGTCCTATCTAGAGTAATTCATGCAATATTCAAAGAGCTAAAGCAACAACAACAGCAAAGCCCTAATAAGTCTATGATCTTAATCTTTATATTTGAATAACGTTTTGTGAGTAGTTGTATTCTGCTTCCGGTAAGCCGCCATTCTTAAGGACAGGCTTGTCTTAGATCTCTGAGTATTTCCAAAACTCTAGAAATGCCAGTTTTCCGGGCGTCGAGTAAAACCATAGAAGACGTCGATTTCCTGTAAAATTTTTAAAAATGGGTCATTTATTTATGGAGTAAGTCACGTTCTAACGCTACGAGTGATGGGGGGGGGGGTAGGGCAAAGGTGGTATTATCAAGGACGTTTGTATTACTCTCTTGCGAGAGAGTTTTCATAAAGGGAATCAACTCTCAATGGCCAGACCTTATTAACGAAAGTATCGTTATCATCTTTCATTTAGTTTCTTAGCCCGTGAATGAAGAAAAGTTGTCGTGCACTCTGTAAATAATAAATAAGAATTAAAAGAAAATTGCTTGGCATCAGCGAGATTGTCATTTCTTTGGTTATCTGAGAAGGTGGCTTTACGAAATCAAATATAATACGTCACGTTCTTGAGAATGAATCAGGAAATAAGTATCAACATCACACTATTATCAGACGATGAGTCAGTGTGCCTTTAATGTAGTCTTCAGAAAAGTTCTTAAAAATCCAATTATCTTAACAGATAGTGTAATGTCTAATATGATTTACTTGCCTACTCAGTTTCACAAGCGAAAAGATTTTCACTCCAAACCGGCAACAAAAGAGGACAAGAAGTGCAAATGTTTATGCGGAATAGGAAAATTTAAATATTTATTATTCTTGTGTGATGTCATGATGACGTTTGATTCCGAAAATGACAGCACTACGAAATGTTGTGTCACCCTTCCTGAAAGTAGATTATGTCCACCAAAGACTAAACTTATCTAAATACTGTCAACCAGTACTTAGCAACATCACAGAAACACAAATTATTAAAAGAAGTTAATAGTCGTCAAAATTACTCTCACTATTAAACGGGCCTAGCCGCACTCCAAATTACTATCACTTTTAATCAAGGACTAGATTCACTTCAAATTACTAACACTATTAACTAAAGCCAGTAGTCTCTCAGAATTACACACACATACATGAATGGACACAATCACATGCTCTTAAAACCACATTGAAAATCACACACACACACACACACACACACACACACAGACACACACATACACACAAAAATATAGTGCAGAAAGAAAGCACACACACACACACACACACATACACACAAAAATATAGTGCAGAAAGAAAGCACACACACACACATACACACAAAAATATAGTGCAGAAAGAAAGCACACACACACACATACACACAAAAATATAGTGCAGAAAGAAAGCACACACACACACATACACACAAAAATATAGTGCAGAAAGAAAGCACACACAGGCGCACACACACACACACACACGTACACGTACACACACATATAGTGCACAAACACACATACACACACATTAATTAAGCAGTTGCTGATTGTCAGATCCACTGCAATTCTGTCTGCAAGGGCAAGAAGCTTTGCTGAATTATATATTAATTTTTAAAAATACAATATATTAATGTAATAGTGTAAATCATAAGTATTAAACAATACAATATGTTAATGTAATAAGGTAAAACATAAGTATTAAACAATACAATATGTTAATGTAATAAGGTAAAACATAAGTATTAAACAATACAATATGTTAATGTAATAAGGTAAAACATAAGTATTAAACAATACAATATGTTAATGTAATAAGGTAAAACATAAGTATTAAACAATACAATATATTAATGTAATCATATAAAACATAAGAGTTAAACAATACAATATGTTAATGTAATAAGATAAAACATACCTATTAAACATTACGCTTATTAAGCTATTCATGTAAAACGTATATATTAAATATTACAACTATTAATGTAATCTTGCAAACCATAAGTATTATTTATTACAATATGTTATTGTAATAAAGTATAAATAAGTATTAAACACTACAAAGTGTTAATGTAATATGTAAAATAAGTACATGTATTAAACATTACAATATGTTCGTGCAGTAATGTAAAATATAAATATTAAACATTACAATATGTTAATGCAATTACGAAAAATATAAGTATTTAGATTACAATATGTTAATACAATAAAGTAAAACATAATTATGAAACATTACAATATGTTAATACAATAAAGTAAAACATAATTATGAAACATTACAATATGTTAATACAATAAAGTAAAACATAATTATGAAACATTACAATATGTTAATACAATAAAGTAAAACATAATTATGAAACATTACAATATGTTCATACAATAAAGTAAAACATAATTATGAAACATTACAATATGTTAATACAATAAAGTAAAACATAATTATGAAACATTACAATATGTTCATACAATAAAGTAAAACATAATTATGAAACATTACAATATGTTAATACAATAAAGTAAAACATAATTATGAAACATTACAATATGTTCATGCAAAGACATGGTGGGGCGCGTGTCACGGCTTCGATATTATACAACACCTCAATCGGCAGTGTCTAAAAATCTTATCCCTTGTACACTTTATGATAGCAATGATAGAAAAATGGTGTGTTTCTTGAGGGCTGAGGAGAGAGAGATAGCAATGGTAGAAAAATGGTGTGTTTCTTGAGGGCTGAGGAGAGAGAGATAGCAATGATAGTAAAATGGTGTGTTTCTTGAGGCTGAGAGAGAGAGAGAGAGAGAGATCACACTTTCTGAAGTAATCTAATATGCTTTCTTCAATTTGGCTTCACCTTAGCCAATAATGTCGCAGTCAACTCGCTTTCTTCCCTGTTTGGGGACCCGGCTTGTATCGTCTATTTCAAACTTATCCGCCAGCCTGCCGGTGTTCAGTGACGTCATAATTAATTACATCCGTTCTCATCCTACAAGATTGAGCCCAGAACAATCACTGGCAGTAAGCGCTAGCAGAATGGCACTGGTGCCGATGCTAAAAATCACACAGGATAGAACTAATTATTTACATGCATCCACGGAGCGACTTGGGCCTCGTTCCGGAAATGATGCTGTAAATTGATTAGAATTATCTGCCTTGGCAGACAACTCTAGGCCTATAAATGGTTTTACGACGTATAGAGAAGATTGCTTTGAAAGAGTTACATTTTCAAAATTGAAAATAGGGAAAAGAAAATGAACAGCTGGCTGGATGGATGGATAAGATTAAATTGGAGATAGATAGATAGATAGATAGATAGATAGATAGATAGATAGATAGATAGATAGATAGATAGATAGATAGATAGACAGACAGATAGATAGATAGATAGATAGATAGATAGATAGAGGGCCGTCTTAACAGCTTTATAGGCCCACGGGCAAAGCAGTGCACAGGAGCCCTACCTACACAACCACTAAGGAATAAAACTTGATAGTAAGTAATAATATGCATAAATTAGCCTGGGGCGCCCGGACATCTGTCCAGCATGCCCAGGTGTTAAGAGAGTACCTGGATGGATGGAGACGCCATAAAGACGGGAGCTCAAACCCTGGATTCACTTGTATCCTGAGAGATTTCAAGTCACCCACAAATACGAGAGCTCAAACCCTGTACCCTGAGAGATTTCAAGTCACGACAAAGACTGGAGCTCAAACCTTAGTTTCAATTGTATCCTAAAAGTTATGAGTGAGATTTCAAGTCACCATAAAGACGGGAGCTCAAACCCTGGATTCACTTGTATCCTGAGAGAGTTACGCGTGAGATTTCAAGTCACCTCAAAGACGGGAGTTCAAACCCTGGATTCACTTGTATCCTGAGAGAGTTACGCGTGAGATTTCAAGTCACCTCAAAGACGGGAGTTCAAACCCTGGATTCACTTGTATCCTGAGAGAGTTACGCGTGAGATTTCAAGTCACCACAAAGACGGAGTTCACTTATACCCCACCCCGAGTAACATACGAGTAAGATGTCAAGCCGAAAAATTGCCGAAGACATCAGTCATGGATTATCCATTGTTTCATATCACGTGACGAGTTTTTTCTACTTCTTCACATGTGCACACAAAGATTTGTCCAAAATGTAATCAGCAATAGCGCCCCACTCTCACGCACACAGCTTCGGTTGTCACTCAAATATTTTATTACGTAAATACTTTTTAATTGTAAATTAGTAGTAAATAGTTTCTAATTAGCGCCAGTGTGTGATTCGGTAGTTAAGTAAATAGTTTCTAATTAGCGCCAGTGTGTGATTCGGTAGTTAAGTAAATAGTTTCTAATTAGCGCCACTGTGTGATTCGGTAGTTAAGTAGTTTCTAATTAGCGCCAGTGTGTGATTCGGTAGTTAAGTAAATAGTTTCTAATTAGTGCCAGTGTATGATTCGGTAGTTAAGTAAATAGTTTCTAATTAGCGCCACTGTGTGATTCGGTTTCTAATTAGCGCCAGTGTGTGATTCGGTAGTTAAGTAACTAGTTTCTAATTAGCGCCAGTGTGTGATTCTGTAGTTACTAACTAGTTTCTAATTAGCGCCAGTGTGATTCGGTAGTTAAGTAACTAGTTTCTAATTAGCGCTAGTTTGTGATTCGGTAGCTGAACAATTAGTTTCTAATTAGCGCCAGTGTGTGATTCAGTAGTTAAGTAACTAGTTTCTAATTAGATCCAAAATTGTGTTTAAGTAGTAAAAAAACTACTTTCTAACTACCTTAATCGTGTATTTCAATAACTGACTAGTTTTCTAATTAGTGCCAACTTGTATTTCAGTGGTTAACTAACTATTAAACTAGTTTCTAATGTGCTTCAGTAGACTTCGACACAGCTTGTATTTCCTACCCAATCAAATTTATTTTAATTTGTAAAACTAAGATATGAATTGAACCCTTACGAGTGTTTTCTTATGGAAGTGCTTGTAACGTCTGCAAAACCTTCACTGTATGCTGCCTTTAAGTCCGATATTGGGCCCAGATTTTGCTCAGGCAAATATCAAGTACAGTATGTAGATGTACATTTAAAGAATGAAAAGTTTTAATCTGGGTGAGCATGAATGGGCATTATTAGGAAGTACCATATTATTGTTATTGATCCCGCATAGTGAAATGTGGGGGCGGCGGGGGGGGGGGGGGGGCAGATGGAAGCACAGATGTCACTAGTAGAAAGGGAGAGGGACTTAGGAATGATTTTTAATCGATATCTAGTTGACGATAATGAGCCTAGTGTCTAGTTGTCAGACAGAAGAATAGGTTGGTTGCCATGTGCTAAAGGCTAAGCTCATCAACAGAGTCCGTGACATTTGAAGATCGGACGGCGCACACTATTGGCTGCTGCCCAAATAAAATTGCTTCCTGAAAATCTGCTCTAACCTTTACCACCACCCCATGATGCATTTCTATTCCCGTGACACGTGTCTGTCAAGTGAAAATTGGAAGTGGGCATGAACTTCAAATTGAACAAAACAAGATATAAAATCTGATGACAAAATTTCAAACTTGGGGACAAACTACTGATGAAAACTAGCTAGCCCAAGACAAGAATGGACATCACTATTAGTTTTGATTTGTCCTTTTTTTTATAAAAAAAAAAAAAGGGGGTGGGGCAGGATTACACAATCTGGCAATTTTCTCTACATCTGGTGACAACTGTCCAGCATCTAGCACGTTGTCATGACAACGTAATTCTCTGCAGCTGCCGGAGAGTAATTGGATGGATGTTCGGGCAAGCCAGTGTTGCATAACTGTCGGACCTTTAACAAAATGATTTGCTATTTCCATTTGTGAGTCGCATGTTATATTACATCCCGGAAGTAGAAAATAGCGGGGATGACTACCTGTAATTTTATTATTATTCCTGTCAAAGCTGCACGTCATTAATGGTCTCTGATGGTATCACTGTCTGTTGGTAATGACAGTCCGCCAGGCTCATTTTCCTGCAATCTAATTCCACCCTTCAGTTATCAGAACCATACAGAAATGTCAATATGCTGAAAACATCGAGCCTTCTCGAGTTCTGAAAAAAAAAGGGATGGGGCTTTCACATTAGGAAATATT
This sequence comes from Sinotaia quadrata, assembly GCA_028829895.1. Lineage (NCBI taxonomy): Eukaryota > Metazoa > Mollusca > Gastropoda > Architaenioglossa > Viviparidae > Sinotaia > Sinotaia quadrata. The sequence goes on from CM054182.1 coordinate 2,620,268, forward strand.
TCTGTTTTAATTTTTGTTTTTATGCTTTAACTTACAGACGTCCAAAATGAGTTATCGTTTTTCTTTACCAAAATAATAAATATACTGTAGGGTGATTGACATATTCACACCAGCAAACTATGATAGCTTGAAGCTCTGTGTCCAGAGTTTCTTTTTCGCTACATAAAAAGTGGGTATGGCTTGTGCACTGGGTTGGATCAGTTTGTTGTCCGGCAAATCCACATGTCACCAGTAGGTATGTATCAACACTATTCTCTCTAATTGTGACCCAGACTACAATATGACGTAGAATGTCACCAGTAGGCATGTATCAATACTATTCTCTCTAATTGTGACCCAGCTGCAATGTGACGTAGAATGTCACCAGTAGGCATGTATCAACACTATTCTCTCTAATTGTGACCCAGACTGCAATGTGACGTAGAATGTCACCAGTTATCAACACTACTCTCTATGTGTATTTAATTGTGACCCAGACTGCAATGTGACGTAGAATGTCACCAGTAGGCATGTATCAACACTACTCTGTGTGTATTTAATTGTGACCCAGACTGCAATGTGACGTAGAATGTCACCAGTAGGCATGTATCAACACTACTCTCTGTGTGTATTTAATTGTGACCCAGACTGCAATGTGACGTAGAATGTCACCAGTAGGCATGTATCAACACTACTCTCTGTGTGTATTTAATTGTGACCCAGACTGTAATGTGACGTAGAATGTCACCAGTAGGCATGTATCAACACTACTCTCTGTGTGTATTTAATTGTGATCCAGACTGTTATGTGACGTAGAATGCCCAGTGCAGTTTTCACAAACCAAAGTTTCCACTGAGCAAGTTGGCAAATAATATTTATTAAAACAAACGAGCATCCACACACTGTACTGTAACAAGGGCGAGGCGAGTGAGGCACATGCCTCGGGCGCACAAATCTGAGGGGGGGGGGCGCAGAAAAGGGAAAAGGACGTGCCGTTAAACACAGATACACATTTACACACTCTTACTTCTCGACGGGCAAAAAATGGTAATTTGTGTCGACGTGCCATTCAACACAGATACACATTTACACACTCTTACTTCTCGACGGGCAAAAAATGGCAATTTGTGTAGACGTGCCGTTAAAATATCCCATCGACTAGTTGAATGGGAAAAAAAACCAACGTGTATGGCTTTTGTGCAGTGGCAAAGAATAAAACCATGGTAGTATTTACGGAAGCTGCACGTACCCCAACTAAATTTAGACAACGGGCTAAACGTGGTATAAATTTTGCTTTTTTTTTTTCTTTTCAAAATGACGGCTTGAACGCCTTTGTACACACCTGCCACGTTTGCGCCATTGTCATAGCCTTGACCTCTCGCAATTTGAAGATCAAGTCCATCATTTTCTAGTTTTGTTATTATTTCTTCGGCAAATCCACTTCCATTTTTTTCTTTGGTTTCAATGAAGTCTATAAAACGTTCTTATATAGAAACACTTCCATTTTTTTCTTTGGTTTCAATGAAGTCTATAAAACGTTCTTATATAGAAACACTTCCATTTTTTTCTTTGGTTTCAATGAAGTCTATAAAACTTTCTTATATAGAAACACTTCCATTTTTTTCTTTGGTTTCAATGAAGTCTATAAAACGTTCTTATATAGAAACAATTCCATTTTTTTCTTTGGTTTCAATGAAGTCTATAAAACGTTCTTATATAGAAACACTTCCATTTTTTTCTTTGGTTTCAATGAAGTCTATAAAACTTTCTTGTATAGAAACAATTCCATTTTTTTCTTTGGTTTCAATGAAGTCAATAAAACTTTCTTGTATAGAAACAATTCCATTTTTTTCTTTGGTTTCAATGAAGTCAATAAAACTTTCTTGTATAGAAACAATTCCATTTTTTTCTTTGGTTTCAATGAAGTCTATAAAACGTTCTTATATAGAAACAATTCCATTTTTTTCTTTGGTTTCAATGAAGTCTATAAAACGTTCTTATATAGAAACACTTCCATTTTTTTCTTTGGTTTCAATGAAGTCTATAAAACTTTCTTATATAGAAACACTTCCATTTTTTTCTTTGGTTTCAATGAAGTCTATAAAACGTTCTTATATAGAAACAATTCCATTTTTTTCTTTGGTTTCAATGAAGTCTATAAAACGTTCTTATATAGAAACACTTCCATTTTTTTCTTTGGTTTCAATGAAGTCTATAAAACGTTCTTATATAGAAACAATTCCATTTTTTTCTTTGGTTTCAATGAAGTCTATAAAACGTTCTTATATAGAAACACTTCCATTTTTTTCTTTGGTTTCAATGAAGTCTATAAAACGTTCTTATATAGAAACACTTCCATTTTTTTCTTTGGTTTCAATGGTCTATAAAACGTTCTTATATATGGAAACAATTCCATTTTTTTCTTTGGTTTCAATGAAGTCTATAAAACGTTCTTATATAGAAACACTTCCATTTTTTTCTTTGGTTTCAATGAAGTCTATAAAACGTTCTTATATAGAAACACTTCCATTTTTTTCTTTGGTTTCAATGAAGTCTATAAAACGTTCTTATATATGGAAACAATTCCATTTTTTTCTTTGGTTTCAATGAAGTCTATAAAACGTTCTTATATAGAAACACTTCCATTTTTTTCTTTGGTTTCAATGAAGTCTATAAAACGTTCTTATATAGAAACAATTCCATTATCGATTCTCACATCTCACAACCTGGGACATTTGCTTTTGATGAGATATGTCTGGCGGACAGTCCAGGAGTGTAGAATAATATTTAGCTTTATTACGTTGGATAGAATTTCATGACGAACATTATTTCCTAGTAAGAAAATAAACTCATTTTGTAGAACCGGTGAAAAATAACTTATTGAACCTTTTTTGTGAGATGTGATATGCTGTTTTAGTTGAACATCGTAATGACTAATAAGTTCCAATAGATTAAGAAATATTCCAGAATTGTTTTAGTTGAACATCGTAATGACTAATAAGTTCCAACAGATTAAAAAATTCCCGAATTATGGGTTTCTATACTGCTAAACGATCCTCTTAGTGGTAAATTGTTTTTGGTACAAAACATCACGACATGAAGAATTACTTTCAGAATAGGTCTCCATTTTTGTTTATCAGTCTGGTACAAAACATCACGACATGAAGAATTACTTTCAGAATAGGTCTCCATTTTTGTTTATCAGTCTATATAGCTTTTAGAAGTGCATCATCGACCCATTCTACACTTTGTAGTCTATTTTGTAAGGATTTCTATTCACAGAAATTCTCGCTTTGTAGTCTATTTTGTAAGGATTTCTATTCACAGAAATTCTCGCTTTGTAGTCTATTTTGTAAGGATTTCTATTCACAGAAATTCTCGCTTTGTAATCTCTTTTGTAAGGATTTCCATTCACAGATATTCTGGCGATGATTGGGTGAATTTTCGTATTCCACACAACACGGTTTAAATTTTTCCAGTCATTAAATCCTACTTTCTGATTTGCAATATTATTTTTGGAAAAGCGTTTATCGAATAGAATGCATGGAAACCAAAATATAGACTTATTGGTTTTGGAATATATAAGTCAATTACGCTTTACGGTTTTACCATTAGACAGCTTTTTAAAAAATGTCTTCTATCTTCCGATGTTGATTCACGAAAATCTGCAGATTCTCCCTGGTCAGACCTATGTTCAATAAGGTGACATCTTATTTTACCGTTTAGACAGGGCCATGTTCAATAAGGTGACATCTTATTTTACCGTTTAGACAGGGCCATGTTCAATAAGGTGACATCTTATTTTACCGTTTAGACAGGGCCATGTTCAATAAGGTGACATCTTATTTTATCGTCTGACGGGGCCAAGATGGTGGATCGTTGTAATTGATTTCAATGATTTGCCTTACAGAGGAATTGTGTTGCAGATCGCCGTGATCAGAGCTGTTCACGTGACTTTCAATAGCTTGAATAACTTCCGTTACCAGATCGAAGACATCAAGCGTCTCATCACTGCCAGTTATCAATACTGGTGGTTTAACCTCCCGATCCAATTGCCGGCTGATAGCAGCAATAATTTCTAAGTTGTATAGTTTTCATTGTTATTGTTGGATGCCGGTGTCGAACTCTTGTCTTCAGAGATGTTAGCTGCTGGCATATTCTTATAGTTTGTTGTTGTTTTTCATTTTCTAAAGTCTTTTATTTTCGTCGATAAACTGCACCACTTGGACGTTTAGAATTATAATGAAGGGTCGTGTTAGAGATTATAATAAAAATTGAAAATACGAAAATAGATACATTAAATTATTAAAAGTAATCTAAACGCACATTGACTGTTTCATTAGAAATATAGAGCTACGAAAACAGTTGGCAGATAACGTCTACCAGACCGATGCACTGACGTCATCTTTCTATGTATATTTACTTTTGTGTAGGTCAATAGTTCACAGACTCTTTGCAACCAATGATATTCCAGTTTCTAATATGATTGGCGCGAATTTATAAATGACAAGGACGAAGAAGCGGCAGAATGCAAGGTCAAAGTACGATATTAGCTAACTAGGCCGCCCGCAGTATCGAGAAGTAAGAGCGTGTAATATGTATTATTTTGTGTTTAACGGCACGTCTACACAAATTGCCATTTTTTGCCCGTCGAGAAATAAGAGTGTATAATGTGTATATGTGTTTAATGGATTATAATATAGTACCACTAAAAGGTCACGAGATACTAAAAGGTCATCAAGAGCTAATGCAGTTGAAGCCGTACATTCTCAGATTAAAGAAGTGACTAAGGCTCTAAAAAATGTCGCTGCTGCATCGAAATGTCCAGAAGCAATTTCAACAGCTAACAGCCCTCTGAAAAAAGTGAACTATGAATTTCTTTGTGTGTTATCCAGATGGTGCAATATCCTAACTCGCGTCGACAGAGTGAATAACGAACAAAAAACGTAACTGTTTCTCAGGCGTCTAAAATGATCAACAGATTGCAAAATATTTTACAAGCGATGCCTGATAGTGATAACGATATAGTCAATATTTTACAGAATGTAAAAAAAAAAAATTAAAAAAAAATGGCCGAGTAAAGAAATGCCAGCAGAATTTATTAAATCTAGAAGAAAGCGAAAAGTAAAAGGGCAGCAACTTTGACTGAGTCTGAAGACGCATCAAGTTTATCTGCTTAATAAATCTTTCAAAGTACAATTGAAAACCGTATTTGACACAGTAATGGTTGAGATAAAATGGAGATGTGAAAATTTGCATCAGATATCTTCTGATTTTGATTTTCTGTCAGGTGATTCGATGGTTAAAATGGACACTCCTAAACTTCTAATTTGCAGAAATGGCTTTAAGTCTCAAATATGACATCGATTTGGATGCCTTTGAAATTCTGTTAGAGATTCGGAGTTTTAAACATCAGGCGTTGGGCATTGTTTCTTAATGTGACTTGTACATCTAGTTTTGGATCTTCTCCAGTTACTTCTTGAATATAATTTGGCCGAACCTTATACTAAGTTAGAAATTGATTTAAAATTATTTCTTTACTTGCCAGTAACTGTGGATTTTTGCGTAAGAAGCTTCAGCAAGCTCAAATTAATTAAAAACTACCTTAGAGGAAGCACTGGTCAAGAGAGATTAACAAATATGTCCATTTTGTCAATAGAAAACTGCCTTAGAGCAAGCACTGGTCAAGAGAGATTAACAAATATGTCCATTTTGTCAATAGAAAAAGAAATAGCGAATAATATTGAATTTGATGCAATTATTGGTGAATCAGCCTACATCAGACTGTAGTTGAATAACCAAACTGTAAATTAATCATTTAAGATTTTTACAAAATAAACAGGCAACCAGTTATGTCTCTTGCTGTAGCTTATTTATTTTACTTCGATCAATAAGTTTTATCTCTGACATATAGTAAAAATTGTCTCTATCCTCCACAGTTCCTGCAAGAGAAAAGATATTTTGGATATAAAATGTAAATTCACATATAAAATAAAGGACTCTAATTAAAATCCAAGCTGTTAAAGAAACAAGGTCACATTTCTGAAGCAGACATATACCCTCCCCACCCATACCAGTGCATGTCGTATTAATTTAAAAGAGCATATGCATATCTGAAATGAGACTTCTGTCTTGGATAAACAAATCTAATTATTAAAATATAAATTTTATTTTGTATGGCTGATTTAATATGGAATAAGAAAGAATAATGGTGTGAAAGACACACACAAAGAGATGAGCAAGCACTTAGTGGGCCTGAGAGTTAGCAGTAAATAATCAAACCAGGGGTTAACAAAATCAGACACAGAGTTACTGACAGAAAACCAAAGCTAAACTACAGACTGACCAGTAGGTGTTATTGTTAATTAAGACAGTGATTATGGAATAAAATTTGAAAGTCATTTTTCTGATGATCATAAGAATTCATCCCCATATGTTCTGACAGTACACTCTTACGTACACGACAACAACAAAGACAACCAGATTTCTACTAAGGAAATTTAAAAGGAGGAAATAACATTAAGGCAAACCCTCACCAATTCTTTGGAGCGCTGATACTGAAAGTACTGAGGAAAGTTGCTGTCAATCTGGCTACACACAAATCTCACTGGACCTGTGTCTATGCTGCTCAGGTCTTTTAAGTTTTCTCGAAAATTCTCATAAGCAGGACTCACCACATCCAGCTCTGCTGTACTGAACACCTGTCTGTTCAGATTTGTCATTCAATGTATTAGGAACAGTAACTATATTTGTTTTAAACTGCTTCACTCCTATGAACTAGCTCACATCACATCAAGAAGATTAATTTACCCATTCCTTACAATTAAAGAAGTAAGAATTTCTGACTTCCTGGACATCTCTTGACTTTGAATCAGTAGTTGCTCTTTTCAAATAATCTTGTTTTAAATTAATTGGGTACAACTGCAAGAAAGGGGAGAGAAAAGTGGAAAGGAAAGAAAAAATATTTTTAAAAAAGGAAAGGAAAAAGGTCAACAAGTCAACAAGAAAGGAAATGAAAGGAGAAGAAAAGAAGGGAAAAGAAATGAAAGGAGAGGAAAACAAAGGGAAAAAATGAAAGGAGAGGAAAAGAAACTTGATCAAGTTTAATAAATGTCAAACTGGATCAAGTTTAAAACTATCAAACTGGATCAAATTTAATAACTGTCAAACTGGATCAAGTTTAATAACTGTCAAAGTGGATCAAGTTTAATAATTGTCAAACTGGATCAAGTTTAATAACAGAGCTAAAACTAATGTTTTAATAATAAAGCTAAACAATTAAGTTTATAATAATAAAGTCAAAGGTTTATTGCTTTTAAAAGCAGAGCTAACTCATTTTTTTTACAAAATAAAGCTAAAATTAAAGTGTTTTATAAAATAAAGCTAAAATCTTAATGTTTCTAATAAAATTACAAGCTTGATATTTTTATGAATAAAGCTAAAAGCTTGGTCTTTCTTGATAATGAAGCTAAAACTATAATGTTTTTAATAATAAAGCTAAAACTATAATGTTTTAATAATAAAGCTAAAAGTTGAATGTTTAATAATAAACTTTAAAGCTTGCACAAACCTTTTTTCCACCGATATGTATGCAACTTTGGCTGGCAGTGTCTGCATTAACTTATAAAGCAGCCTGAAAAATCCATCGGTCAGGTCCAAATCATATATAACTATAATGAAGGAGGAGAAAAACGTTTTAGATTCAAAAATAAATGTCAAAGGCAGATTCAAAGAGTTTAAATTATTTTTTGCAACATAGTATCTTATTCTGGTCCACTGATCAAAACTGTCACATGTAGAACCTGAAGAATGACAGTAGTTTGTGGCTGACTATCAAATCTTTACATGATTAATGCCTCAACTGTGTTTATCAAATTCTTTCATCTCTCTACTGACTAATCAAACTAATCAACAGTGTCAAGGTGATATGCTGGATAGCCACTAACTACACCCAAAACAGAGAAAATAATTTATTTTTAATATCAAATTTTAAATCATTATGCACATGGCATAAGAAAATAGAAAACAGATTTCTTTTTAATTTAGGATATTTGAAATTCAGATTTCTAATAGTAATGTATTACCTCATGGTAGTGCAGAATTCTAGTAAATGAAATGTTAAGACACATTTTAAATGCCCTTAGCAAACACACCTTCCGCTGCTAAGATGACATTGCAATTCATCAGAGCCTGCACGTCGGCAGCACTGAGGTGGAACAAATCGGACGCATGTTTCTGGACTACAAGGAATGCAAGAAAAAGTTTTGTGTATTGCTTCCACTTATAATTTCTGTCATAAATTCATGTAATTACACTTTTATTATCATTTTTCTTTCTATTTCAGTAGAAAATAGCTTTCTTTTACTTCCTGAACTGCAACAAAACAAGTAATATTATTTATTATATGATTGAGTGAGAAAGGTAGATAATATCAAATACTCTGTAATATTTAAAGATTGCTGCTGTAAAATAATCATTCATATGTTGTTCTAGTGAACCATGAACTCACAAGAACTTCATAAATAATGTTATTGAAACCACTCCTTCAACTGGTGTACAAAGAATATACAAGTAGGTCCGTCCATCCATCCATCCGTCCATCCATCCATCCATCCATCCACCCATCCATCCATCTATCCCTTAGTCTTGCTGACCGTTGGGCACCAATGATGGCCTGACAACCAGCTTCCTCTATTCCATTCTGCTTTCTGCTTATCTATTTTACTCTTAATCCAATAAAAAGTGTTATGACAAATTTTATAAAGTGAATTAGGACCTCCCTTAATTAAAAAAACAGAAAGGATAAAATGAATGCAATATAACTAAAGACAAACTTGCATGCCACAATTAGCTAAAGCCACCATATTCACCAGTATCAGCAATCTCTAACAGATTCGTATCCATCCAGTTCAGTGAGCGCACACAAACATTTGCTTTAAGTGGCAGGAGGTTTTTGTTCAGTTCAATATTATACTGTGCCAGATAAAGTAGTGCATCTCCAGTATCTGGGGAAAAAGAAGGAGAATAAAAATTCAAAATGTTTTCCATACAGTAAATTATCAGGTTTTTCTTTACCCAAGTATTTATTCTTATCAAGTGTTATAGATAATGAAAAACAGAATAGCACATTAAATGTCCTATGTCCTGATGATTCTTCCCAAACTGGTTTGTGTTATTTTACTAATAAGAGGTTATCCTCTTAATAATTTGTACTACATACTTAAGAAACCATGTAGCTCAAATTGTGTTAATATGAATGAGGCCATCCTCTTAATAATCTAATTATTCCATATAGGATCAAAAACATTGCTGACAACAAAAATAACAAACAATTCCATTTCACAAGTGTTTTCCACTAAAATAATTTTTAAAACGTGCACAAACTCTGGGTCAGAAAAAAGGTTTTTAAAGGAAAGTTTGAAGTTTCTCAGGAAACCTTAACTTTTTTTTAACCAGTAAAATAAGCAACTCTTTTACAGAAGTTTGAACTCTCTGATACCAAACAAACCTGTGCAGTAAACAGATTCTGCCATCAATGCAGCCACAATGCTAGTCAATGCTACTCCTGCTCCGAGGTCAAGGACAACACATCCATCTAAAAGGGGGCTTACATGAAGGAGAAAATCGCACAGAAGCAAAGCTCCAAGCCAAACCTGAAATGAGACAAAATGCATATTCTCACTCTTACTATCTGTTCATCTGTCAATGCATGAAACATCCTTGTTACTGATTTTTCTTCTTATTTTACAGTAATGTGTGATGCAATAATCTTGCTGAATGTTACAGTCCTTGTTTCTTCACAGTAATATACATAATATGAATACCAAATGCTTAGAAAAGAAAATGTAAGTCCAATACAATATTCAAATCAATTTATAGGTATACATACAAAAAAAACAAACAAACAAATCTTAAGACTTGTTAATTTAGTTATATAGTCACTGTATGACAATACAATTACTAATAATAATAATTATTATTAGAATGACATATGAACAATAAAATATAACAAACCTAATCAATACAGAAAATTTACTTCAATAGATGGCATCTCGTCATTATTCAGATATTCTATTCATCTATCAGATAAGTTGTAACATCAGTTGGCCTTTAAATTTTTTTTAAATTATTTTTCATAACATATGCCTTGATTATAAATTACTGTTTTGTCCTGATGAAGGTTATTTAACTGAGTCAACAACTCTTGTAATTTATTAAGTATTGTATACGAATAAGAATTTTAAAATTTCATATTTCACTCTTTTCTTCTTACAAACTGAAAAATCATATAATGATCAAATGTTGTTTTATGTTTAATTTGTCCAGTAGATTATAATTTACTTTGGATTATCTTAATTTTCTTCATTGATCAGAACATTATTTAGAATAGTTAACATCTAATAATTTATTATGAATATATTTGTCTAACATATATTTATTTGTTAGTTTAATTTATATGGTAAATTATAATTTTGCCTACTTCAAGCACACTTCAAACACACTTCAAACACACTTCAACAGAAAAACTAATTCTAGAAACTGCTGTAAAAGAATACACACAAGAAAGAAAACAACTACAAAAGGGTTGATGTTTCAGTTAGTCTTCATCATGACAATGTAGTTAGTAACAGCAATAATGTGAACAATAAAAAGTTGTATAAACAACTAACTTATCTAAATAGATATATTTAGCAGTGTAAACTGTACTATTAGTTAAGCTTTTCTAACAGTTTACATATTTTAGTTAATTCAGTTTCTCTTGCTGTGCATTTTTTACTTTATTTCACAATGAACATGTAAATTAAAATTAATTTAACTTAATTTGCTGTATCTAGTAATAAATAATTAAGTTTAACCTAGTTTATGTAACAAACAATACTTTAAGGAGTTCATTTTGTATATTAAATTTGTTCATCGAGCAGTACATAAAGTACACGCACGCACATATATATAACTCTACTTCCAGCTTTAGGTAGACAATCAGCATTAGGTGGACATCAGTGTATCTATACAACCTTCAAAACCACATTTGAATTCACAGGAAAAACTATTGAAATATGAAATAAGTCAAAGGTAACTACAATAAAGATAATAGAAAGAGAGAAAATGGCAAAATGAGGTTTTATTTATACAAATAAATAGTACAAGACTTAGACCGACCACATATTTGTCTGCCTATATATATATATTTATTATTTCAATTCTACAAAGAATGCTCATTAAGACCCATTAACAGAGCCACAGAAAAATTTAATGGTAAAGATGTAATAAGCTATAGAAAAAATTAGAATTTTACTGGAAAGTTCTTAATCACATATCTATACTGGTGCTGGTATTTTTGAAAATTTACAATTATTTTTCACCTGCTGACCAACATCTTCTAATCTGGTTGCCATTGCATGTTCTGTAAAAGAAGAAAGAAAATCATGGAATGGAAAACTTTAAAAACTGTTTACTTGTCATAATTTTTTTATATTTGCTTCTGTAGAAGATAATCTCACTAGATGAAGTAAGGGAGGTAAGTAAGAATAAATACTATTTGACAGCTTTAACCTTTTTCTGAAATGCATCATACCAAATATTCTTTTCTTTATTTTATTTTTCAGATGCATGGGAAGGTGGGGGGAGGATTTAAACACACTTATTCTCTTTCAATGGAAATACTTTTATATTCTTTTCTTTAAACTTCTCATAACAATCACTGAAGTGTCTATTCTAGGGAAACTCCATATTTGTGACTTTTTCTGTGGCATTACATATACAAACTGTAATTACACACAGATAGCTAGGTAACTAGACAGAAAGACACACACACACACACACACACACACACACACACACACACACACATCATATTTATATGTTAGCTAAAAATTTCTAACCATAATCTGGTTTTCTTCCAGAATGTTCAGAAATTATGTAGGCAGCTGGCTAAAATGTGTTGCTTTTAAAACATAAGATTATACAAGTGAAAGACAGAGGAAAGAGGAGCAAACAGTACATCTTTTCACAACTCATTTGAATAATGGGATCTACAATTGGATCATCTGGTTTAAAAAATAGGCAGAAAAATGAAGTACATACAATACTTCTGCAGAATGTTCAAATTGACATCCATCAATTTCTTCTGATCACTTCCTCTTGAGTTCCAAAAGAGTCAGCAGGCTGTCAGAAGTCCTTGACCCATCATGGTTTATATTATATTGGTGGAAATTTAAGAAACTACATATACAATAATTTGTATGTGTGACCCGTATGTAGAGCTGAAAATCTGTCAGCTATGGTAACAGTTATAGGCCCTTGCAGAAAATATCTATCTAGCCCTAGGCACCTCACACATAGAATTTTCAGAACTACAATTATGACAAACATGAGAAACAACTCAGTCTGTGTTAGTTATGTCATGTTTCAGTGGTAGAAAATACCTTTGCATCTTGTTTCACATAACTTATTACCACTGCAAATGTATATACAGTTTCTAACCAACACTATTATACATGACATAGCATAATTTAGAGTAATTCACCCCTGCAGTTCTGAGCAGCACTACATTCAGTACAGCAGATACAAATTAATTAAAAGTAAAATAAACAGAAATTTGTCAACTAACATTTTGTTGGCAGAGTTCATTTAGATAACTATGTCCATTACACCAGTGGTCCCCAACCTTCTTGTGGCCAAGAGTACATTCAAATTTTCATGACAAAAATTTTTCAAAGCTTAATATATACTGGATATTAAATAATACGCCAAATATCAAATTTAACATTAGTCTCTTTTTTCTTTTTTTTCAGTTTGTAGAGTCAAATGATATTTTTGTTTAAAAGCAATCAAGATGGGCATCTATTAAGTCAAGATCTGTATTTTGAGTTGATTATGTTCATTGTTGAAAAACGAGCTTCATAGAAAAAAATGGAATCAAAATAAGATTTTGTTTTGTATGCTACATTTTTTTTAAAGTGGGAAACCCTATTCAATCAACTAAATTCCAAAAATTATCATCTGTTGTGCAAAATTTTAGAACAATCTCATTCTGAAGTCAAAAATCTCCACTTCTACTTCTTTTCTTACTTGAATGAGACTTGCTAATGATTTAGCTATTTTTTTTCACCTCTTAGATAGCAAATAAAAGGATTCACCAATATGGCAGCCAGGCACAGTGATGATGAACTGCTGAAATCCCTTTTGAAATTGCTCCAGAAGTTTTTTGATAACCAACAGTGAAGGATCAAAATCACTGTCATACACAATTGTCTTTAAAAAAAAAAACTTGGTAAATCAGTTTTGCTTTGAATTATTTTAAAGAACTGAAAGTGAGTGATAAGATGCAACAATCTACAGCACTTTTCTCACCTCAATAAGGGTGCAGGTAAATGCCTCAGTGGATGGCATGGTCAGTGTCACAAGTCTGATAAAAATGTCCGACCTGATGACCCACATTGCCTTGTTTACTTCAAATTCGAATATTTGAAACCCTTGGCCCTTTGTTCAAAGCTTCCTTTTTCTAGGTGCTTCTAGAACAGGTCAAGATGTTATGTAACTTTAGGACCATTGTCCAGTTCTCGAACCAACCACATGCTTTGCGAACAGTCACGTGATACGCAATATACCTTTCTATATATGTACCTATACGCTTCCGCTCCCTCACTTCGAGCACATTTTAGCTAATTCCATCAGCTACTCGGGTCGTGAGAGGCAGCCGGCGCCATAGAGAATCAAGGTCGGCTCATGGTTCATGTTTCACCATGCCTCACCTGCACTAGCTTATTGGTATAAGCGTGTCGAAATCCACTCTGAGGGCCATGCTGCAAAAATTCCAGTTCCTAGCCACTAACAAAGGGACATCATTCCTTATGCACCACGTGTGTCGTTAAAGGGGGACTGAGGGAACGAACCGGCATGACTGAGTGTTGAGACCAAGGATACAAGAATAGAGCTAAGTGCAAGATCAAGTGTACAGATCTCAAAGGAACACTTTTCTGGCAATTTAGATTGACAAAAATCAGGCATAGGCGCGTAAAGACAGAGTGAAGACTATTCGCGTTGCATTCGATTTATTGTTAATTTGTTAAACTTTATTAAATCTTATTTTCTTTGTTAATACCTCTTAGTAGTTGATTTCTATGCACAATAGACCAATTAGATTAATTCTTAGATTTGAATGGGGGCGGATGAGCAGAAAGATTGATGACGAGTGCATATTAATTTAGAGGGATTTAACTGTTTTCAAATCTAGCTAAAAGTTCGCAGTTTATTAGTCTGTAAATTTGTCGTCTGAACTACAAGACGCACTTTTAATTAGTCAGATAATAAATTGAGCAACCAGTCTGCGTAGAATATGAGAGGAAGAATTAATTATATTTAAAGTCTTTTAATTATTCTAAGCAGGGTCTTTAAATAAATACTGGAAACGTAACAAGTGTGGGTCGTCGCGGGATTGATATGTATTAAATTGTAAATTGTAACATTTTTATACATAGGGCGCATCATAACCTAGAAACGAACGAACGAACAGAATTGCCAATTGTTCTTTTGATTTTTGTATCACTGATTTTCTTTGCTTTTGTTGTGACATGTGCATGTATTCTTTTGCAGAGTAGCGTGCATGTTAGTTAATGTTGATATATTTAAGCGTAGTTAAATATGTCATGTTAGCTATTGAATGATTTATTTAGTATTGTGTTACTGAGTACTTCATTGTGAGGAGTCGAAGGTTATACCGCCAGCTAGGAGAGTTATCGGTAGTAACAGACTTCGGACTATTATATTTAGGGTGCTAGATATAATGTGTAATGTTGTATGGTAGGAGCCGTGACATTACGGAAGTCTTGGAACAGCGGACACTGTGACAAGCAGGTGAAACGTGTAAAGAGTTAACGCGTAATTTATTTCGGAAGGTGTTCTGAGTAAATTAAATAATTTTTGTAAGGTTGTAGCCTAAAAGTTATTTTCGGGATAAGCGTAGTTATCGCCGACGGTTAAAACACACAATTCACGAGATACATTTTTATTGTAGCCAGCGCGCTAAGACAGTAAAATGGATCGCAAACAGGTTATCGAAGACCTGAAAGAAACCGGTATCATGATAGGATATCAGGGTGACGAACTGACTAGCTACATTAAAACTGAGCTAGAGAAAGCGGAAAAAGCAGAAAAGGAGAGACAAGAGATAGAAAGGGAAGAACGGTTAGCTGCCCGCGAAGCTAAGAAGTTAGAAGCTGATAGACTAGCCGAAGCTAAAAGGTTAGAAGCTGAAACTGAGGCTAAACGCATAGCAGCCAATGCAGACACGGAAGCCAAACGCATCGCCGCAGACGCGGAAATAAAACGGTTAGAATGGGAAGTAAAGAAACTAGAAGTTACCAATCCAAACCGTGACCGCAGAAGCAGTGGTGATTCGCGTTCTAGCGATGGAAATAATCACAGTAGAATTGAAAATATCATTCCAAAGATAAATATGGTCCCATTTGATGAGAACAAAGATCAAATAGACGCGTATTTAAAAACGTTTGAAAAGTTAGCCAGAGCAACAAACATTCCAGCGGAACATTGGGCGATAAATTTATCGGGGTTATTGCAGGGCAGTGCGAAAAACGAGTTCAATAAGCTTAGCGATTCTGAGTCAGATAATTACGACACAGTCAAGGCCGCATTATTGAAACGTTACAAACTCACAGCAGATACATACCGACGTAAGTTTAAACAGGCCACTAAAGCCAGTTCAGAGACGCACGCACAGTACATACGACGCGTAGCTGACTTGTTCCAAAGATGGATAGATCTAGCCGAAACTCCACAGACGTACGCAGGTCTTAGGGATGAAATGATAAAAGACCACATTCTCGGGTCATACAAATCAGATCTACTGATTCACTTAGCAATAAGGGAAAAATCTACGCTAGAGGAGATAGGCAACGCCGCCGATCGCTTTGATGACGCACATTCTCAATTCTCGAACGCACACGCGAACAACAAGTCTCGACCGAACGAACCGCAGACTCGAAAGGATAAGAAAAATGACGGGAAGGCACCTAATGAGCGTGATGATAAAACATCTAAACCCGACACTAAAAACAAGTCCGACAAACAGAAAGATAAAAAGAATCTTGCATGTTACACTTGTGGTGATAGTGGCCATTTTTCACGAACATGTCCTGAAAAGAAAACAGCTAAGGTTTACGCAGTAGAAAGTCATACACCTAAAACAGAAAAGTCGAATCGAACACCAGTACAGGCAAACGGTCACGATACAATCGCTTTGCTTGATACAGGGTGTGAGCTAGACGCTATTGTAAATGCATCATTAGTTAACCGTACCGACTACACAGGGGAGACAATCTCTGTCACCTTTGCAAACGGCGAACAAGACATTTTACCAGTAGCTGAAGTCTCGATTGTTTCAGACTTTGTAGAAGGAACAGTCAAAGCGGCAGTCATGGAAAACTCACCGCATGACGTGATCCTTGGTTGCAAGTATGTTTTGCCGTGCAAAAAACAAACTTCAACTGAACCACCACTGGTTAACGCTGTAACCAGAGCAGCGAGTAGTAAAGACAAATCTGTAACTGCACCGATGTCTGCCGCACCAGCCGTAGATAAAGCAACAGTTAGCGAGATTAAAATATTACAAGCTGAGGACGAAACACTAGACAAGTTACGCAGACAAGCTGTACTTGTTAGTGACGTCAACACTGACGATTCGAATAAGAAAGCGTGCATTATTCTGAAAAAGGGTTTATTGTACCGCTATTCGAAAGTGGGAGACGAATTTCGGAAACAATTAGTCGTTCCACAAACCAAACGAAATGACGTATTACGATTAGGTCATGAGAGTCTTTTTGGTGCACACATGGGTGTACAAAAAACAACTAGTCGTATTACAAGTGAGTTTTATTGGCCGGACATCACTGCCGATATCCGTAGATTCGTGTTAAGTTGCGACACATGCCAGAGAACACAGTCTAAAAATTCAATCAGACCCGCACCGTTAGGAGAGCCTGAACTGATCAGTGAACCCTACAAGCGCGTAGCATTGGATTTGATTGGGCCTATAATACCCACATCAACGAGAGGTAATCGATACGTGCTGACCACTATTGATTACGCAACAAGATTCGCCGACGCAGTACCATTGAAAAATATTGATACTGAAACTGTCGCCGAAGCCCTTTTCGGTCTTTGGAGTCGTGTTGGAATTCCTACGGAAATTTTGACAGATCAGGGGAGTCAATTCATAGGCAACGTAATGAAGGAAGTAAATCGTTTACTTTCCATCAAACATCTTACTTGCACACCATACCACCCCCAGGCAAATGGTCTGATTGAAAAATACAATGGGACATTAAAAACAGCACTTAAAAAGCTCGCCACAGATAAACCGAAAGACTGGGACAGATACATCCCTGCCCTACTATTTGCATATAGGGAGGTGCCACAATCTTCTACCGGGTTTTCACCATTCGAGCTACTTTACGGACGTACTGTACGCGGACCGATGATGATTTTGAAGGCACTTTGGACTGATGAAAAGACAGATGACGAAGTTAAGACAACTTATACATACGTCACTGACTTAAGAAACCGTCTTGAAACTATAGGCAAGATAGCACGGGAAAACTTGACGATAGCTCAGTCTAGACAGGCAGAATATTACAATAAGCACACCAAACCTAGAGAATTTGAAGTTAATGACAAAGTGTTACTGTTGCTTCCTGAAGCACATAACAAACTTCAGATGAAATGGAAAGGACCCTTTGTAGTTACCGCCAAGCTAGGGGGACTGAACTATAAGGTGCAGACAGGAAAGAGAGAGAAAATCTTTCATGTTAACCTACTCAAAAAGTACATAAGCCGTGAGGATCAAACCACTCAAGCTGATTTTGTCGTAGCGACGATAGTTACAGAAGACGAGGGGGATACTGATTGCGTCACTGGTACTTTACCAAACTGTCCTCTACAGACGGACGAAAC
This sequence comes from Sinotaia quadrata, assembly GCA_028829895.1. Lineage (NCBI taxonomy): Eukaryota > Metazoa > Mollusca > Gastropoda > Architaenioglossa > Viviparidae > Sinotaia > Sinotaia quadrata. Next base: position 2,638,217 of record CM054182.1, read on the forward strand.
TGTCAAAGACGTTAGGGTAAATGAAGCCTTGACAGAAAGACAGAAAAAAGAAGTGAATGAATTGCTTAATGAGTTCTCATCTACTCTGACAGACAAACCAGGGTTGACAGACTTAATAGAATTTTCACTGAAGCTGACTGACAACAAACCGATACGTTTGAAGCCGTATCCGTTGCCACACGCTAAGATAGATGACGTTAGACGTGAGATTAAGACTATGCTAGATCTAGGGGTCATAGAGAAGACTGACAGTGCCTACGGATCACCCATCGTGTTGATTAAAAAACGTGATAACTCGTTCCGTTTTTGCGTAGACTACCGCAAACTCAATCAAGTGACAGAGTTTTGTGCCGAACCTCTTCCTGATCCGGATCTCATCTTCACTAAGCTAGCTAACGCTCATTACTATACCAAAATAGATTTGTCACGCGGTTTTTGGCAAATCAAGGTCAAGGACACTGATCGACACATACTAGCTTTCACTACACCAGTAGGAAACTACACATGGAAAGTTATGCCTTTCGGAGTTTCAAACGCTCCAAGCATTTTTTCTAAAATGATGCGGTCATTGTTAGAACCACTGTACGGACGTGGAGTTGAGAACTTCATGGATGATTTAATTCTAGGCACCCAGACATGGGAGGAGCACTTAACACTCTTACGAGATGTACTAGCCAGATTAAAACAAGCCAACCTCACTGCCCGCCCTACGAAGTGTGAAATAGCACAATTCTCCTTAGACTTCTTGGGACACAAGTTGAGTCATGGAACTATGTCGCCAAGTGAAGCTAAGATAGCACAACTTAAGGACACTTCACAACCGCTAACAAAAACACAAGTTAGAAGTTTTCTTGGTCTTGCTAATTACTACAGAAAATTCGTACCAGATTTTAGTGCCATTGCATGTCCTCTGACTGACTTGACACGTAAGAATATGCCTACAAAAGTAGTGTGGACTGATGCATGCCAAAACGCTTTTGACACACTGAAATCTAGACTGACTTCAGATTTAGTTGTTAAACTGCCAGATCTGACAAAACCATTCTTGTTAAGGACTGATGCTAGCAACACAGGATTAGGAGCAGTGTTATTACAAGAACACAATGACACCAAACACCCAGTTGCATATGCAAGCCGTAAACTCACAACTACTGAACAGAAATATTCCACCAGTGAAAAGGAATGTCTTGCAATAGTTTGGGCCATAAAAAAGTTCGAAAACTATTTGTACGGAAAAACCTTTGTCATTGAGTGCGATCACCAGCCGTTGGCCTTTCTCGGACAGGCGCAATTTACGAACAGCCGTTTAATGCGTTGGTCTTTGTTTCTGACACAGTATGACGCAAATATTCATTACATCAAAGGTTCTTTGAATGTTGGCGCAGATTACATGAGTCGTGCTTGATGCCATCAAGTGCCGGTACTGATAGAATGTTGTTTAATCAATTAACTGAACCCTACGGATTCCTTCCTGTAAATATGAAATATAGTTGCACACTTTATTTCTAGGAATGTCGAAATTTTTTTTGTGTAAATTTTTCTTCATTGTGGACTTCTACATTTTATCATACATAATTTGTAGGAGGCATTTTATCTTTGGTAAGATAAACGCCTCAAAAGCAAGGGGGTGTCACAAGTCTGATAAAAATGTCCGACCTGATGACCCACATTGCCTTGTTTACTTCAAATTCGAATATTTGAAACCCTTGGCCCTTTGTTCAAAGCTTCCTTTTTCTAGGTGCTTCTAGAACAGGTCAAGATGTTATGTAACTTTAGGACCATTGTCCAGTTCTCGAACCAACCACATGCTTTGCGAACAGTCACGTGATACGCAATATACCTTTCTATATATGTACCTATACGCTTCCGCTCCCTCACTTCGAGCACATTTTAGCTAATTCCATCAGCTACTCGGGTCGTGAGAGGCAGCCGGCGCCATAGAGAATCAAGGTCGGCTCATGGTTCATGTTTCACCATGCCTCACCTGCACTAGCTTATTGGTATAAGCGTGTCGAAATCCACTCTGAGGGCCATGCTGCAAAAATTCCAGTTCCTAGCCACTAACAAAGGGACATCATTCCTTATGCACCACGTGTGTCGTTAAAGGGGGACTGAGGGAACGAACCGGCATGACTGAGTGTTGAGACCAAGGATACAAGAATAGAGCTAAGTGCAAGATCAAGTGTACAGATCTCAAAGGAACACTTTTCTGGCAATTTAGATTGACAAAAATCAGGCATAGGCGCGTAAAGACAGAGTGAAGACTATTCGCGTTGCATTCGATTTATTGTTAATTTGTTAAACTTTATTAAATCTTATTTTCTTTGTTAATACCTCTTAGTAGTTGATTTCTATGCACAATAGACCAATTAGATTAATTCTTAGATTTGAATGGGGGCGGATGAGCAGAAAGATTGATGACGAGTGCATATTAATTTAGAGGGATTTAACTGTTTTCAAATCTAGCTAAAAGTTCGCAGTTTATTAGTCTGTAAATTTGTCGTCTGAACTACAAGACGCACTTTTAATTAGTCAGATAATAAATTGAGCAACCAGTCTGCGTAGAATATGAGAGGAAGAATTAATTATATTTAAAGTCTTTTAATTATTCTAAGCAGGGTCTTTAAATAAATACTGGAAACGTAACAGTCAGTTAAGTGTGAAAGCTTACTTTTAAACTGCTCAATGGTCAAGGTGTCAATGAGTCTGGATTTCATTCTATTTTGAGCACATGTAATATATGCATCTCTATTTATTCAGGCAGAAATTAAGTCTGTATCCCAATAGGTCGTCAGCCTTGGATGGCTGAGCGAGAGTTATGAAAACTGAACTCCTATCTTTTAACACTAACAACAGAGCAGTGGTCAACAAATATGACCCATATTCATAAGGTCACATGTTAATGCCAAAATAAAATTTCACAAGTTGTTTTCTTCTACTTTTTAAAACCAAACACATTTCTACAAAAATGTTCAGAAATTACTAATGAATCTCAAAATTTATAAACATAATAATATTATGTTTATTATTATTAATATACAATTTTTTGGATTGTTCTTCACTTGGTGGATTATTTTGTTTTAAATTCCTCTGCAATCGTCCCTTAAACAGGAGGGGTATTTTGTTTGCACACATAATACAAAATGCACAGTTATCAACCAAAACCTCTCCATAATAAAAATTAATTTACCTATAGTGATCACAGCTGATTCCCCTTCCACTCCTGAAAGAGAATTCCCCCTCTGCAAGATTATGTCCCCATCCTCATCACAAATACATCTCACAGTATCTAGTTAGGAAAGAATAAATCATAATTACATTATTTCTCCAATCAAATACAAATATAGGATATAGGTTCATTAGAATTAAATTCAATGGCACTACCTGACCTCTCTTATTGTTGCTAGCTAAGGCAGTTAGAGAAAAACAAAATTATCGTCTTTGCAAAAGAGTACATAAAATCCCCATAATGTAATACATATACTAGTCATGATTACAATTGACTCCATATTAATTATTAAAGTTATTTTACATGTATCATGCTATGTGCATAAAAGAGTTGCAAACATGGTCACAAATGCAAGATCTTAATACAGTGATCAATAACTATACAGATCTCATTTTTCTAACTAAACAATCCTTCTAACCCTCCATGCTGAAGTGCTAAAACTTTAACTGAATTATCATGTTCCATTGCCATTAAGTACAGAGTGACTCCAGTCTGTAGTCAATGGGACATGATTCTTGAGTGATCTAATTCTGGGGAGAATGGGGTTTGGGGGGCAAGAAGGAATGGGAGGGATTTGGACTTGGAGGGATTAGAACCCAAGTTGGAAGACTAAGAAAACCTGTGTATGGCTAATTATTCAAAATTCAAAAATAAATAATAAAATATATAATAAAAAGTTTCCTTATCTGTGGATGGAAATGATGATTTTTTTCCCCCCAGAAACACAAGGTGAAAAATTCATTACACTGTCATAAAACAATTTTCACAAGAATTCTTTTTAGAAAAGCAAATACAACTCCAATTGCAAATGTGTATATAAATTTTAATTATAGCACTTGTTGCAAGTCATGACAAATAGATCCAAACCATAGGAAATAAGAGTGGAGCATTGATGTGAAGATTTATAATTGTTTATAACAAATCAGAAATTAGCACAGGAGTCCAATGCACATCTTTTTATTTTTTAAGAATTCAGAGTCTGATATAAATTTGGCTAAATAATGTAAGAGAAAAGGATATTTATTTCCTAAAATAAATGTCACCACATAATAAAATGTTATCAGATCTAAAGCACAGAAAGACTCTGAGGATGAACAAATATTGTACTTTAAAATTTAATAATAATTAATCAGAAGTCAAATTTAAAGACACATAACTGCAGCCAGAAAACAGATATTTTACATATTCAGCTACTTGATAATTTTAATATAAGAAAAACAGTTTTTGACTAAAATCTCACTAGGTATTTGAAAAAGTATAAATTCTATCATTACAAATTCTTCCTGACTATTTTTAACAAGCTAGGCAGAATACCAACCAAAGCATTCTTTTCAACATTGTGTTTTATTTAGCTATTTAAATTTAAACACAACACATCTGATGGATTTGTAATCTATCAAAATTAGTATAACACTATGTAATAATAAGATAGTCTTATAGTTATACACAACAGGATTTTCAAAACCTGTAGTAAATGTATATGTCCATTTCAGTCTGTTTATTTAATAAACTCCATCTTTACACCAAAACTAGTCTGGATTTTCAAACCTGTAATAAATGTACATGTTTCAGTCTGTTTTTGTAATTAGCTGTATCTTTACACTAAAACTAGTCAAGATTTTTAAAACCTGTAGTAAATGTACATGTTTTAGTCTGTTTTTATAATGATATACTGGGATATCTTTACACTCAATACTAATTATATAATATCAAATGTTGGTCACAGGTGACTCTTAGAGAAATATTTTCCAGTTAAAATTAGAAAGAAAATCATAGTTTGGTTTTATAAAAATGAATACCTAAGAAATGGTTTATAAAAATAAGCAAAGTCCTCATTAATTTTCTAACATTTCTGATTCCGCAAGTTTATATAACAAAGCTGTGGTATCATTAATAATGTACAAGTTTTTAAAATTAACAATAAAATCCTAAACTTTAAGTGTAATAGAAAAAAGACTGGCCTAACAACCACCCCTTAATACTACCTTATTTCTGTTCATGTGCAATATACAGTTTACCATTTGTGTCAGAAACCCCAGATTCATAATTCTGTGTGTAACTGTAAGGTGGTTTGGTCTTGAAGGAATTTTCAATTTCCCGTTGCTTCCCAAGCTTTTCATGCAATACTTCTGGGACTTTGAATATAAATCTTGAAACTGCAATTAAAATAATGGTTTAAACAAAACAAATGCAGTACAAAATAATTATATCATAAAAATTAATATACTATTACTAATCTCTCTCTCTCTCTCTAATCTTAATGTTCTTAAAGATCCAGTTTCAGACACAAAATTAGAATCAACATAAGCCAATTGTTCTTAATATCTCAGATGCAATATTTCTAAATGGTTTACACAAACTAAATATATTCATAATTTACAAAATCACTAACTTAAACCATTTCAAATATATCTCCAATTATCGATTTGTTTTAGTATTAAAAATTATAAAGTTTACATTTAAAGTATGATGCAAAGTAATGAATAAATCAGCATCTTAAACTCTTGATTTTTCTCTGGCTACTTATATGTAGTTTTATTATTTTATGTGTTTCCACAAATAAACTTCATAAATATTAAATTCAATGAATGGCCAAAGCTTTCTGTCGGTTAGTGTGTAGGCCTAAATAATACTAACTTCACAATTTTGCTTGTATTAGTTTAAAGTTCTTAATATAAATGATTAACTGAAGTATGAGAAACATTCTGGTATATATACATACAATCAAATAATTATGGATTCCTGCCTACCTGTTCTTCGAATTCCATCAGCGCTATCTACAACACAATCGCCATGTAAATGAACATGCACTTCTGAAAGGATTTTATTCTCTGTATCATTATCCATGAGAGCTGGAACTGAAGATATTACCAGAAAGTTTTCTGTAAAATATCCTAAACATTAACAGTTTTACGAGTACCATGATGATGATATTGGGGAGCCTTCTGGCTTGCCATCGTACACTTCGTGATATATTTATATTTGGAGTCTGTCAAAACGCGCGTACTGAACAACCCGCAAATCAATATGAAAGTTATGTCCCCTTTGACTACAGTTGTCAGATGAAAGCCTGCTATGCACCAGGCTGTTTTGATTAAGCTAAATATTCGTGATTTTTATTATTTAAAATTATTCTGAATTTAAAATTATTTTCTTTAACTTATAGCAAATATTCTTCTTCTTCTATAACAGTTGTAAATTCATAAATGAAGGCCGAGCACCGTAACTCACCTCGTAATAGCTTGATATTTGTAAATGAGCATAAAATTAAAACGATAGGTAGTTAGATAGGTACGTGTGCAATGTAAGGTTAATGTTTTCGATTTTCTAATTAAAAGCTACCCAAAATTTGCATAACATTCAAGAAATTTCAAAACCTAATGATATCGAAGGAGAGGCGTGAGTGGAAGAAATATATAGTGACTCTTCACTGAGTGGTCAAAACAATTTTCGCAGGTTTCAATCCCCAAAGTTTCAATCCCCAAAATGAAGGAAGATAATATATACATGGATATTTGTTAAAGATTTTCTTCCCTTAAAATTTATAAACTTTTTCATTTAGTTTTACATTCCTCGAGCAATTAATTATTTATTGTTTGTATTAATCAGTAATACGCTTTCTAGGATCGTAGCTTCTTTTTTTTTTTCTACGTATCCGGCAGCATTTCTTTGAACGTTTTATTTTATAAAAATGTATGTATGTAGGTATGTTTTAATGTGTTTAATGTGTATGGATTCCACACAATGCAACCATATTCCAATACAGAGCTAACAAAATCTGTAACATTTTCTTTGAATACAGTCATCCTGAGATTTAGGAGTGTTAACAAAGCAAATACAATATTTGCTTTCTAGCAGGTATAATCAATGTGAGTTTTCCATTTAAATTTGGCCTCAAGATTAACTGAAGGTATATAGCCTCAGATGTAACCTTAAGCTTACTTAGGCTTATAGCCTCAGATGTAACCTTAAGCCTATCTTAGGCTTATAGCCTCAGATGTAACCTTAAGCCTATCTTAGGCTTATAGCCTCAGCTGTAACCTTAAGCCTATCTTAGGCTTATAGCCTCAGCTGTAACCTTAAGCCTATCTTCATGAATTCAGTAATCCTTTACAAATGCTAAATCTTTTCATGGTAATTCTCATAACTTGATATTTTTAGGATGAGATTCCACATGCCAATCCTTTCCTGTGGTTTATTTATCTCTTCTTGTGAGTTTGGGTGATCTTCTTTTTCATTTATTTTTTTATATAATACACCACCATCACCAAAGTAAAGAGTCTGATTTTGACACCCCCAGAAATTTTTGGGGACATATAATTAATATAAATTAAAAACAGCAGAGGACTTGTGATTATGCCTTGGGGTACACCAGGTCAAACTGGCATAGATGTAGATTCCTGAACCTGTACAGTAACTTTCTGAGTTGTGTTGTCAGGATTTTATTCATTTAAACTATTTGCCCCTGTTGTGGTGTCAGGACTTTATTCATTTAAACTATTTACCCCTATTGACACTGTGTTGGATGTCAATGTACTAGGATTTTGTACTGGAACGTTGTACTTGATGTCAATGTACTAGGATTTTGTACTGGAGCATTGTACTTGATGTCAATGTACTAGGATTTTGTACTGGAACGTTGTACTTGATGTCAATGTACTAGGATTTTGTACTGGAACGTTGTACTTGATGTCAATGTACTAGGATTTTGTACTGGAACGTTGTACTTGATGTCAATGTACTAGGATTTTGTACTGGAACGTTGTACTTGATGTCAATGTACTAGGATTTTGTACTGGAACGTTGTACTTGATGTCAATGTACTAGGATTTTGTACTGGAACGTTGTACTTGATGTCTGTCACAAGTCTGATAAAAATGTCCGACCTGATGACCCACATTGCCTTGTTTACTTCAAATTCGAATATTTGAAACCCTTGGCCCTTTGTTCAAAGCTTCCTTTTTCTAGGTGCTTCTAGAACAGGTCAAGATGTTATGTAACTTTAGGACCATTGTCCAGTTCTCGAACCAACCACATGCTTTGCGAACAGTCACGTGATACGCAATATACCTTTCTATATATGTACCTATACGCTTCCGCTCCCTCACTTCGAGCACATTTTAGCTAATTCCATCAGCTACTCGGGTCGTAGAGGCAGCCGGCGCCATAGAGAATCAAGGTACCCTTCGACTTCTCTCAAAGGTATCATTTTATTTAATAGTATTTGCCTATGTATTGTTTAAGTATGTATTTGTGCTATGTATTATATGATTTCCATATACACTTGAGCATGGTTCAGAGAAATAGCTGAAAACCTATATGTTACGGAATATAAATTTATTGTAACCATTTTTCCATTTCTGTACTTTAATTTATATTGTTTTAATTCACTAAGAGCCAGAATGCTGCGCTCGATATGAATTCTTCATGTAATTCAATTATTGCGTGTAATTTTAATTGTAAATTGTGAAGCGCTCTGTCGGTTTGAATTACCTCTTTGTATGAGCATTAATTTAACGTTGTATCTATTTTATTGCTTCATACGTCATGACTGTTAAATGGAACACATGTGAGACGATTATATTTTTCTAAAATCTAATTGTAAGCGACGCGAAGTCGAAACTCTTTGTTCAGCGCATTTAATTGAGCCATGCCTAAGTAGGGCCTGTTAGGTTGAGAATTATATCCAAACACGTTGCATCCACAGGTCGGCTCATGGTTCATGTTTCACCATGCCTCACCTGCACTAGCTTATTGGTGTAAGCGTGTCGAAATCCACTCTGAGGGCCATGCTGCAAAAATTCCAGTTCCTAGCCACTAACAAAGGGACATCATTCCTTATGCACCACGTGTGTCGTTAAAGGGGGACTGAGGGAACGAATCAGCATGACTGAGTGTTGAGACCAAGGATACAAGAATAGAGCTAAGTGCAAGATCAAGTGTACAGATCTCAAAGGAACACTTTTCTGGCAATTTAGATTGACAAAAATCAGGCATAGGCGCGTAAAGACAGAGTGAAGACTATTCGCGTTGCATTCGATTTATTGTTAATTTGTTAAACTTTATTAAATCTTATTTTCTTTGTTAATACCTCTTAGTAGTTGATTTCTATGCACAATAGACCAATTAGATTAATTCTTAGATTTGAATGGGGGCGGATGAGCAGAAAGATTGATGACGAGTGCATATTAATTTAGAGGGATTTAACTGTTTTCAAATCTAGCTAAAAGTTCGCAGTTTATTAGTCTGTAAATTTGTCGTCTGAACTACAAGACGCACTTTTAATTAGTCAGATAATAAATTGAGCAACCAGTCTGCGTAGAATATGAGAGAAAGAATTAATTATATTTAAAGTCTTTTAATTATTCTAAGCAGGGTCTTTAAATAAATACTGGAAACGTAACAAGTGTGGGTCGTCGCGGGATTGATATGTATTAAATTGTAAATTGTAACATTTTTATACATAGGGCGCATCATAACCTAGAAACGAACGAACGAACAGAATTGCCAATTGTTCTTTTGATTTTTGTATCACTGATTTTCTTTGCTTTTGTTGTGACATGTGCATGTATTCTTTTGCAGAGTAGCGTGCATGTTAGTTAATGTTGATATATTTAAGCGTAGTTAAATATGTCATGTTAGCTATTGAATGATTTATTTAGTATTGTGTTACTGAGTACTTCATTGTGAGGAGTCGAAGGTTATACCGCCAGCTAGGAGAGTTATCGGTAGTAACAGACTTCGGACTATTATATTTAGGGTGCTAGATATAATGTGTAATGTTGTATGGTAGGAGCCGTGACATTACGAAAGTCTTGGAACAGCGGACACTGTGACAAGCAGGTGAAACGTGTAAAGAGTTAACGCGTAATTTATTTCGGAAGGTGTTCTGAGTAAATTAAATAATTTTTGTAAGGTTGTAGCCTAAAAGTTATTTTCGGGATAAGCGTAGTTATCGCCGACGGTTAAAACACACAATTCACGAGATACATTCTTATTGTAGCCAGCGCGCTAAGACAGTAAAATGGATCGCAAACAGGTTATCGAAGACCTGAAAGAAACCGGTATCATGATAGGATATCAGGGTGACGAACTGACTAGCTACATTAAAACTGAGCTAGAGAAAGCGGAAAAAGCAGAAAAGGAGAGACAAGAGATAGAAAGGGAAGAACGGTTAGCTGCCCGCGAAGCTAAGAAGTTAGAGGCTGAAAGACTAGCTGAAACCGAGGCTAAACGCATCGCAGCGGACACAGAAGCAAAACGCATAGCAGCCAATGCAGACACGGAAGCCAAACGCATCGCCGCAGACGCGGAAATAAAACGGTTAGAATGGGAAGTAAAGAAACTAGAAGTTACCAATCCAAACCGTGACCGCAGAAGCAGTGGTGATTCGCGTTCTAGCGATGGAAATAATCACAGTAGAATTGAAAATATCATTCCAAAGATAAATATGGTCCCATTTGATGAGAACAAAGATCAAATAGACGCGTATTTAAAAACGTTTGAAAAGTTAGCCAGAGCAACAAACATTCCAGCGGAACATTGGGCGATAAATTTATCGGGGTTATTGCAGGGCAGTGCGAAAAACGAGTTCAATAAGCTTAGCGATTCTGAGTCAGATAATTACGACACAGTCAAGGCCGCATTATTGAAACGTTACAAACTCACAGCAGATACATACCGACGTAAGTTTAAACAGGCCACTAAAGCCAGTTCAGAGACGCACGCACAGTACATACGACGCGTAGCTGACTTGTTCCAAAGATGGATAGATCTAGCCGAAACTCCACAGACGTACGCAGGTCTTAGGGATGAAATGGTAAAGGACCACATTCTCGGGTCATACAAATCAGATCTACTGATTCACTTAGCAATAAGGGAAAAATCTACGCTAGAGGAGATAGGCAACGCCGCCGATCGCTTTGATGACGCACATTCTCAATTCTCGAACGCACACGCGAACAACAAGTCTCGACCGAACGAACCGCAGACTCGAAAGGATAAGAAAAATGACGGGAAGGCACATAGTGAGCGTGATGATAAAACATCTAAACCCGACACTAAAAACAAGTCCGACAAACAGAAAGATAAAAAGAATCTTGCATGTTACACTTGTGGTGATAGTGGCCATTTTTCACGAACATGTCCTGAAAAGAAAACAGCTAAAGTTTACGCAGTAGAAAGTCATACACCTAAAACAGAAAAGTCGAATCGAACACCAGTACAGGCAAACGGTCACGACACAATCGCTTTGCTTGATACAGGGTGTGAGCTAGACGCTATTGTAAATGCATCATTAGTTAACCGTACCGACTACACAGGGGAGACAATCTCTGTCACCTTTGCAAACGGCGAGCAAGACATTTTACCAGTAGCTGAGATCTCGATTGTTTCAGACTTTGTAGAAGGAACAGTCAAAGCGGCAGTTATGGAAAACTCACCGCATGACGTGATCCTTGGTTGCAAGTATGTTTTGCCGTGCAAAAAACAAACTTCAACTGAACCACCACTGGTTAACGCTGTAACCAGAGCAGCGAGTAGTAAAGACAAATCTGTAACTGCACCGATGTCTGCCGCACCAGCCGTAGATAAAGCAACAGTTAGCGAGATTAAAATATTACAAGCTGAGGACGAAACACTAGACAAGTTACGCAGACAAGCTGTACTTGTTAGTGACGTCAACACTGACGATTCGAATAAGAAAGCGTGCATTATTCTGAAAAAGGGTTTATTGTACCGCTATTCGAAAGTGGGAGACGAATTTCGGAAACAATTAGTCGTTCCACAAACCAAACGAAATGACGTATTACGATTAGGTCATGAGAGTCTTTTTGGTGCACACATGGGTGTACAAAAAACAACTAGTCGTATTACAAGTGAGTTTTATTGGCCGGACATCACTGCCGATATCCGTAGATTCGTGTTAAGTTGCGACACATGCCAGAGAACACAGTCTAAAAATTCAATCAGACCCGCACCGTTAGGAGAGCCTGAACTGATCAGTGAACCCTACAAGCGCGTAGCATTGGATTTGATTGGGCCTATAATACCCACATCAACGAGAGGTAATCGATACGTGCTGACCACTATTGATTACGCAACAAGATTCGCCGACGCAGTACCATTGAAAAATATTGATACTGAAACTGTCGCCGAAGCCCTTTTCGGTCTTTGGAGTCGTGTTGGAATTCCTACGGAAATTTTGACAGATCAGGGGAGTCAATTCATAGGCAACGTAATGAAGGAAGTAAATCGTTTACTTTCCATCAAACATCTTACTTGCACACCATACCACCCCCAGGCAAATGGTCTGATTGAAAAATACAATGGGACATTAAAAACAGCACTTAAAAAGCTCGCCACAGATAAACCGAAAGACTGGGACAGATACATCCCTGCCCTACTATTTGCATATAGGGAGGTGCCACAATCTTCCACCGGGTTTTCACCATTTGAGCTACTTTACGGACGTACTGTACGCGGACCGATGATGATTTTGAAGGCACTTTGGACTGATGAAAAGACAGATGACGAAGTTAAGACAACTTATACATACGTCACTGACTTAAGAAACCGTCTTGAAACTATAGGCAAGATAGCACGGGAAAACTTGACGATAGCTCAGTCTAGACAGGCAGAATATTACAATAAGCACACCAAACCTAGAGAATTTGAAGTTAATGACAAAGTGTTACTGTTGCTTCCTGAAGCACATAACAAACTTCAGATGAAATGGAAGGGGCCCTTTGTAGTTACCGCCAAGCTAGGGGGACTGAACTATAAGGTGCAGACAGGAAAGAGAGAGAAAATCTTTCATGTTAACCTACTCAAAAAGTACATAAGCCGTGAGGATCAAACCACTCAAGCTGATTTTGTCGTAGCGACGATAGTTACAGAAGACGAGGGGGAGACTGATTGCGTCACTGGTACTTTACCAAACTGTCCTCTACAGACGGACGAAACTGTCAAAGACGTTAGGGTAAATGAAGCCTTGACAGAAAGACAGAAAAAAGAAGTGAATGAATTGCTTAATGAGTTCTCATCTACTCTGACAGACAAACCAGGGTTGACAGACTTAATAGAATTTTCACTGAAGCTGACTGACAACAAACCGATACGTTTGAAGCCGTATCCGTTGCCACACGCTAAGATAGATGACGTTAGACGTGAGATTAAGACTATGCTAGATCTAGGGGTCATAGAGAAGACTGACAGTGCCTACGGATCACCCATCGTGTTGATTAAAAAACGTGATAACTCGTTCCGTTTTTGCGTAGACTACCGCAAACTCAATCAAGTGACAGAGTTTTGTGCCGAACCTCTTCCTGATCCGGATCTCATCTTCACTAAGCTAGCTAACGCTCATTACTATACCAAAATAGATTTGTCACGCGGTTTTTGGCAAATCAAGGTCAAGGACACTGATCGACACATACTAGCTTTCACTACACCAGTAGGAAACTACACATGGAAAGTTATGCCTTTCGGAGTTTCAAACGCTCCAAGCATTTTTTCTAAAATGATGCGGTCATTGTTAGAACCACTGTACGGACGTGGAGTTGAGAACTTCATGGATGATTTAATTCTAGGCACCCAGACATGGGAGGAGCACTTAACACTCTTACGAGATGTGCTAGCCAGATTAAAGCAAGCCAACCTCACTGCCCGCCCTACGAAGTGTGAAATAGCACAATTCTCCTTAGACTTCTTGGGACACAAGTTGAGTCATGGAACTATGTCGCCAAGTGAAGCTAAGATAGCACAACTTAAGGACACTTCACAACCGCTAACAAAAACACAAGTTAGAAGTTTTCTTGGTCTTGCTAACTACTACAGAAAATTCGTACCAGATTTTAGTGCCATTGCATGTCCTCTGACTGACTTGACACGTAAGAATATGCCTACAAAAGTAGTGTGGACTGATGCATGCCAAAACGCTTTTGACACACTGAAATCTAGACTGACTTCAGATTTAATTGTTAAACTGCCAGATTTGACAAAACCATTCTTGTTAAGGACTGATGCTAGCAACACAGGATTAGGAGCAGTGTTATTACAAGAACACAATGACACCAAACACCCAGTTGCATATGCAAGCCGTAAACTCACAACTACTGAACAGAAATATTCCACCAGTGAAAAGGAATGTCTTGCAATAGTTTGGGCCATAAAAAAGTTCGAAAACTATTTGTACGGAAAAACCTTTGTCATTGAGTGCGATCACCAGCCGTTGGCCTTTCTCGGACAGGCGCAATTTACAAACAGCCGTTTAATGCGTTGGTCTTTGTTTCTGACACAGTATGACGCAAATATTCATTACATCAAAGGGTCTTTGAATGTTGGCGCAGATTACATGAGTCGTGCTTGATGCCATCAAGTGCCTGTACTGATAGAATGTTGTTTAATCAATTAACTGAACCCTACGGATTCCTTCCTGTAAATATGAAATATAGTTGCACACTTTATTTCTAGGAATGTCGAAATTTTTTTTGTGTAAATTTTTCTTCATTGTGGACTTCTACATTTTATCATACATAATTTGTAGGAGGCATTTTATCTTTGGTAAGATAAACGCCTCAAAAGCAAGGGGGTGTCACAAGTCTGATAAAAATGTCCGACCTGATGACCCACATTGCCTTGTTTACTTCAAATTCGAATATTTGAAACCCTTGGCCCTTTGTTCAAAGCTTCCTTTTTCTAGGTGCTTCTAGAACAGGTCAAGATGTTATGTAACTTTAGGACCATTGTCCAGTTCTCGAACCAACCACATGCTTTGCGAACAGTCACGTGATACGCAATATACCTTTCTATATATGTACCTATACGCTTCCGCTCCCTCACTTCGAGCACATTTTAGCTAATTCCATCAGCTACTCGGGTCGTAGAGGCAGCCGGCGCCATAGAGAATCAAGGTACCCTTCGACTTCTCTCAAAGGTATCATTTTATTTAATAGTATTTGCCTATGTATTGTTTAAGTATGTATTTGTGCTATGTATTATATGATTTCCATATACACTTGAGCATGGTTCAGAGAAATAGCTGAAAACCTATATGTTACGGAATATAAATTTATTGTAACCATTTTTCCATTTCTGTACTTTAATTTATATTGTTTTAATTCACTAAGAGCCAGAATGCTGCGCTCGATATGAATTCTTCATGTAATTCAATTATTGCGTGTAATTTTAATTGTAAATTGTGAAGCGCTCTGTCGGTTTGAATTACCTCTTTGTATGAGCATTAATTTAACGTTGTATCTATTTTATTGCTTCATACGTCATGACTGTTAAATGGAACACATGTGAGACGATTATATTTTTCTAAAATCTAATTGTAAGCGACGCGAAGTCGAAACTCTTTGTTCAGCGCATTTAATTGAGCCATGCCTAAGTAGGGCCTGTTAGGTTGAGAATTATATCCAAACACGTTGCATCCACAGGTCGGCTCATGGTTCATGTTTCACCATGCCTCACCTGCACTAGCTTATTGGTGTAAGCGTGTCGAAATCCACTCTGAGGGCCATGCTGCAAAAATTCCAGTTCCTAGCCACTAACAAAGGGACATCATTCCTTATGCACCACGTGTGTCGTTAAAGGGGGACTGAGGGAACGAATCAGCATGACTGAGTGTTGAGACCAAGGATACAAGAATAGAGCTAAGTGCAAGATCAAGTGTACAGATCTCAAAGGAACACTTTTCTGGCAATTTAGATTGACAAAAATCAGGCATAGGCGCGTAAAGACAGAGTGAAGACTATTCGCGTTGCATTCGATTTATTGTTAATTTGTTAAACTTTATTAAATCTTATTTTCTTTGTTAATACCTCTTAGTAGTTGATTTCTATGCACAATAGACCAATTAGATTAATTCTTAGATTTGAATGGGGGCGGATGAGCAGAAAGATTGATGACGAGTGCATATTAATTTAGAGGGATTTAACTGTTTTCAAATCTAGCTAAAAGTTCGCAGTTTATTAGTCTGTAAATTTGTCGTCTGAACTACAAGACGCACTTTTAATTAGTCAGATAATAAATTGAGCAACCAGTCTGCGTAGAATATGAGAGAAAGAATTAATTATATTTAAAGTCTTTTAATTATTCTAAGCAGGGTCTTTAAATAAATACTGGAAACGTAACAATGTCAATGTACTAGGATTTTGTACTGGAACGTTGTACTAGGCGTCGTACAATTGTTGCAATTGATGCTGGATCATAAAATTTTAAAACTGTTGCTTGTAGAATATTTTGTTCTTTTAAAAAAAAGAAAACAAACACTCTCATTTCTTCAAAGTTTGTTTTCTGTTTATAGCAGTGTCAGCAGTATATCAGAGTTTAAAGAGCTTTTCTAATATTAACGACACTATGTTTATGAAATGTGTTTGTTACAAGAGCAGAGGATTTTAAGTTACTAATTATTATTTGTTGATGACCATTGCTGCTCACTTTGTTCATGTTATTAACTTTAATTTACTCCAAACTGCACCCGGTCAGTAATCCGGTCGATAAATTTCCTTCTGAAGTAAGCATTGTTGTTAATATGGCAAATAAATAGGTCCACATCATGTAGAATGATACAGTCCGTACTTTTTCAGGAGACGGACGCTTCCGTTTATGCGGAAAGGGCGGGGGACAGGACGGGAGGGTGTGTGCAGAGTTTGCTATTTCTTTGTCTTATTGCTAAGTGTCTGATTGCTGGCGCAATAGATCCAAATGCCATTGTGCCAAATAAGTCACGGGTCTTGGAGTCGAAGCTCAGTCCTCATAATTTCCCAGACGGGCCGTTCCAATTAGTCTTCCACACACACACGCAACGCGTCGGTCATTCCGGTACCTCGTCCCCACTCTCTTCCTGTAGATGCCCAGAAAAGGGGTGGGCGGGGTGATATGCGAAGTTATTGATGCTTGAGGACATTTATAACTAGCTCTGTATACAAGTAATTTATCTGAATATGAGCCTCTTCTTAAATAGGTGTCCTATGTTAATAAGCATTGCACCTATATCTAATATTAGCGCGTGCGCGTGTAATTAAAATTAATGTGAAGAACGTCATCATTATTCGTTGTCAAGTTTTGTTTGTTTATTTGTTTGTTTAGTTTCGCTTTTTAACAAATTAAAGGGTTAATAATTTTTATATGTACTAATGATCTTAGACTGAAAGTGTGTCTTAGGTAAAACGAGTCTTTGGGTAACGTTTTTCTTGTAATGCCATTGTCCAGTTACTGATACTAAGTCTAATGTTAGTATTTCTGTTCATCGCTGATTTCACCAAGTCTGCGTATGTGTATCCCTACATCTCTCAGATTGAACATAAATACATATGCTGCCAATTAAAGAGATCAGAGATTGAATATCACGACTGAGTATTTAGAACTAAATATTTTTACTGTATAAGACAATTCGCACTGATCGAACCCCATTGATTGTCATCAACACTAAGAAAAACAGTGCAAATGAGTCGAGTACTGCCCTGCTTTTCGTTCGGGTCTCGCATTAAAAAAAAAAAATGTTATTACTTGATATTACTATTTTTTTTAAATTGATTATAATAAATCGTAGATATCCGAATTGATATTAAAATCAGTCCAAACAGCATACTGATAATCACTTTTAAATTTTTTTAAAACTTATTTTGTTGGAAATCATTCTGGAATTATCAGTGGTACTAATTGATATTAAAATCAGTCTAAACAGCATACTGATAATCACTTTAAAATTTTTTTTAAACTTATTTTGTTGGAAATCATTCTGGAATTATCAGTGGTACTAATTGTCAGTGATGCTTAATGAATTAAACTGGAATAGTACTTTATGCAATGCATCAGCACTTAACCAATGATTGTTATTTTAAGACACGCCTTAATTAATTTCAATAATTATTTCTTTATTGTTTTATCAGAAAGGATAGCTGATGGCTTGCTGAAAAGCAGATAAAGATGGGTGGATGGATGGATGGAAAGGGACGGATGGTTGGGTGGATGGATGAATGGATGGATGAACTGATGAATAGATGGATGGACGGATAAATAGTTAAGATTGAATTCGAGTTTGGATTGTTATTATTTATTAATTGTATTTATTTAACACTTTATTGGTATTTGATTTTAAAGTTCTCGAATAACGACTCTTTCATGCTTTTAATTTCTTAAAGTGTCTCTTATTCCTTATATTATTGTTCCACCATCTTTGGAATACAGTGAATTAGTCAACATAATACCTTTGCCGACACACCACTCTAGTTAAAGACGCAGAAGTATTTCCCGCTATATGACGTCATAAAGCACTTGAAGCGTGCCGCGTGCAAAACATCGCTTGACTGTTGGAAACACACTAAAACATCCACAGCTGTTCGGTTGAGGAACTCTTCTCTGCCGTGGTAAGTTAGCAGACGACATTTCTACCTCGGGGCGTCATCGTCATAAAGCAAATTTCTTTAAGTTCTTAACTGGCCTGGCTGCAGGCTCTAGCTTGAAAGTTTTAAAGATGAGCAACGTGGAATACCAGGCAGAAAATTACAGTGTGCAGTTGAGGAGACCCGACCAAGCTACACCATGGGGATTTCGTCTACAAGGAGGGGTGGATTTTAGCACACCTTTGTCAGTTCAGGTGGTAAGTAATGAATGATATATATTCAGTACTAAAACTCACTCGTTCTGTTAGTGCCAGAATTCAGGAGTTTATGTCGTCTATGTGAGAGATAGAATTATTTTTATAACCAACTTCCAAAGACATGGTGTTACTGTGTAGTGTGTTGGTGATCCATACTACTGTGTCGATTTTGTTGTTCATACGCAGCATCACGATCCGACGGACCTAGTTTAGGCCACGACACGTTATATTTGAATTATATAGGCCCTACGTGCGCAATGTTGACAGTGATAGGACTACGGGAAATATGTCTTTTGTAAGTTTCGCCTGGGTCGTCTGCTCCCCAGTCCGCCTTTAGAAATTATGTGGCACAGTCTGACTTCCCTGACGATCGTGTCGGGCTTCTTCGCTGCAAGGTACACACTTAAGTGAATTCCGCGTGTCGTTTTCAGTCTGAAGCATGTGTTAATCAGTGGTGTGCAGCATCGAGATAAAAAAATTGCTTAGAAAACAATGACTCGCCGCCCACTATAAAATTCTAAATATGCTTGCAAGCTTCTTTTTTAATGACGATGTACAAGCACACACATATACACTTCCCCGTGTTTTAATTAGTATGCTCTCCAATCTTTGTGTACCGACTAATTGTGGAAATGTTTGATGTACGATGAACTCATTTGGCGTGTTATGTTTAAATTATAATCTGCATTAACTCGTGTTTGCATTCAATCCCCTACACGTAATTATATTTACGATACTTTTCAGTTCGTGTTAATAGCTGATGCCGAAGAATGTGTACTTTTGCTTTCACTGTTAAGCGCGTATTCAGAAGAAGAAAAATTGTGGGTGTGTTCACATCCAGATCTGTATTAGAATAGAATGAGGGCTGTTGTGAAGTTGGAATGGACAAGTCAGGGCAAGTTCGCCACAGACCAGTCAGAGCCGTAGCCTGCCAACCGGCCCCGTGACCGACCTCGGCCACACGCGCTGAGTCAGTGCTGTACGTGTACGTGTACCACTGACAGACAAACAAAACATTCTCTCCCTTGCCGCGAGAGGGGAGGCAATGCGGCTCGAGCGGAGGCGTCGTCTGCATCTGTCCGCGATTTTGAAAGTCGGTTCCGCAGTCATCTTTACCGTTATTAGCGTGACTTGGTTACACCTTATGGAGCCTCATTCTCAACCGTTTACAATTTGGAGTAACTTTTTCAAAATATTGCTAACACTAAGAAATAAGATGTTAGTTTGTTGGGGCGGGGATTCCTTCTCTCATTTATGTTAATATATTTCTAAATTCTAGGTCACGATGACTGAACTATTCCGGTATTTGTAACCTGTTGTTAGTACTGTATGACTCATGAACCTTTCTACAAAACTCGGCGCCCAAGTAGACAGACTTGCAGAACTGACGTTGTGGACAGCGTGGGGAGTCGGCTGTGGGAGCTTTCTTTTGGCCAAGCGCAATATAGCTTGACGTAGAGAGAAATCTGCTGATCACGCGTATAAGCATTCTCTATATAAGGCTTGTTGCCGTCTCGCGCTCTCTCATAATACCTGTAAGCTGACCCGGCAGGGTAACTTACACGGGCACTGTGCCTGCTGCTCTAGAATGTATCCTTTCCACGTAGGAAACTCTGATGAGGCGGAGGTACTGCCTGCAGATTCAATGTTTATGCGAACTCAGCCAAAAGAAATGCAATAAAAGGTTATAATCGTTTGGTTTAACATAATTGTATTGCAGTAGCTACTAAATAACATTTGTTCTTTTTCCTGATTGCGGAGGAGGGGTGGTGCGAAATTCTCCTTGTGTAGAGTTGTCTCATAATTTCAGTTTTCCGAAACCAAAAAGGGTTTTAATTTGGGCATAGATTGTGTCTGAGTCTCTTCTATTAACACCAAACAAATATGAATTGAGAACTCCTACTTATACTTGTATAAAATATCAATAAACAAACAAACACACTTACAAAAAATGCCATCATAAGGAGTGTCCGAGGTCGGGTCACTTCGACAATTTATATACAATTAAGTTTAGAAATGAAGGATAGGCAATTTTTTTTTCTGCCACACATAGGTAAAAGTTTTACACTGTTAAGTGTGCGTGGTATAAGGTATTATTCAAGTCACATAGATACACGTTTTACACTGTTAAGTGTGCATGGTATAAGGTATTATTCAAGTCACATAGATACAAGTTTTACACTGTTAAGTATTTTGGTACAATGTATTATTCAAATCACAAGTTCTACACAAGTGTCTTGGTATAAGGTATTATTCAATTCGATTGCTACATTTACAGCTTGTTTCAGTATAAATCTGCCAGTGATGCGTTTATTTAACGGTGACTACAGACGTGTATACTCAGTGATTAATCAACGCACTTTGGCTTGCACTATCTTAAACATTCCCTCTTGAAACAAAACCTGGCCGAATCACTGTCACAGCACGCATTCTTTCATTGTTGTGTGTGTGTGTGTGTGTGTGTGTGTGTATGTGTGTGTGTGTGTGTGTGTGTGTGTGCGTGCGTGTGTGTGTATGTGTGTGTGTGTGAGTGAGTGTGTGTGTGTGTGTGTTTCAAATTTCGCAGTTATCTTTCAATAAAACGAATGAAATACTTCCTTCAAGTATACATATATATTTTTTACCAGTACTTTTTTGCCTTGATCATACGGATATCATTCACACCGAAAATAAGCCACAGCTACCCGTCTTAACATGTTTTTATTTATCCTTTTAATAATTGATTTTTTTTCCGTTTGTTAATAGGGCAGCATGCTGCTGCGATAGGCCATTAAACTCATTCTTTTTTTGTACCTGTCCTTTCATTTCGCGTACACAAACACCGTGAGCACGTAATCACAAAATACACTTGCAGTACTCGTGTGCACACACATTCACATGTATGCGAGATACACACGTGCTAACACATACAATAACATATACATGTGTGCAAGACATACATACACGCGCACCTATACATGTATAAGAGAGACCCATACACACACACACGCATGCACATATACATGTATGCAAGACACACACGTGCCGACACATAAAATAACAAATACATGTGTGCAAGACACATACATGCGCACATATACATGTGTGAGAGAAACACATACACGCATGCACCCACACACACATATACATGTATGCGAGACACACATACACACACACTCACACGCACATATATATGATTGCAAGACACGCGCAAGTACGCCCACATTCCTCGTTCACAACTTATGCCCCACCTTTTCCTTAGTTTATATTAAGCTGACACTAGACACTTTTCAGTGACTCATAAGCACTTCTCTAGTACAGAATGCAATCCATTATATTGATCAAATAGAGACTGGGAGGGTGGGAGCTGGGGTAGAAACGGATGAGTTGAATGGCGTCGTACTAGTCAATTCAAGTTACGTGTTATACATTTAATGAGTCAGCACGAGTGCCAACGCGAATATTAAACCCGAGCGATCAGCAGGTACCAGTGACGTCACCGCCCCTACCCACGTTCTCTGAGAGTCGCTTTAAGGGCCTGACTTTGCACAGTGAACTGAGCACAATTTAAATTTCTTTGTTTTAGCATATATGTTAGATATTTTAAAATATATTTCTTGATTGGGTTTTTAGCACTTCACATTATTCACTCGCGTGCGGAAGATTTTTGATGTGTGTACCATGTCCGTGTGTACCATGTCTTTGTCGTGTTTACAGATGGCGGAAGCGTCCCGCGTGGCCGGAAAGAGTCATTTTCATGGGAAACTTGCAATTAAAACGCTTGCTCTCTCTCTTTTGTAATCACTGTTTTGGAGAGCACTGTTTATCTTGCAATGTGTTTAAAATTTGAAATTTAAGAGCTACTGATTTAAAATTTAAGATGTGTAATTGTTGTTGACTGCAGGACCCGGCGTATTACATACACACTGATAACATTACTGACCTACACAACCGACGATAGTATATCGCCCTTTTGAACATCTGTTTCAAAAGAATTATTACTTGCAACCCTCGTCAAGCAATAATTTGGGGGATGTCCAGCACCAGCCTTGATTTTCTTGTATTTTATAGAGATCCGCGGATCCACCATTGGGCTTCGATGCATTTCTTCGCTGCTAATACTACATTTAAAATTTCTTTAAAACTGCAATGCAAGAAAATATATGACTGCACCCAGTGCTGTCAACAACAGGAAGCTTAGCACAAAACTATGACTACGCCCGGTTATGCTAATAATAGTATGCACAGGAAAGTCTTAGATAATGCAATGTTTTTACATCTTTTCGCCGGCAGTTGTCGCATCACTAGAAGTACGTGCAGTCCACTGACAAAGAGCCTTGGTCTGTCAATTTAAAAAAAAAATAAATAACTGAAAGCGAAAATCCATGTCCACATTTGATAACAGTTACATGTAAATACTCGGGGTGGGGGGTGGGGGGACGGGCAATCTCGCTGACACAGTAACATAATTCCCTGACAGCTGACAATAAAAATGGCAAGGCATGCGATTATATGAACGTTATTCACAAAATAATTTCTTTTCTCTGCACCACGTTACTCGACAGCAGGCAAATTTTAAATAAGCAACGTTGTTCGTAGGTTCCATTTGTGTTTTTGTTGTTAAAATATTTCTTTTAGTTCATATTTCGTTTAATTCATACTTCTTTTACTTCATACTTCTTTTAATTTATACTTCTTTTAGTTCATACTTCTTTTAATTTATATTCTTTTAGTTCATCATATTGCGAACGGCAGTGTAGTCTAGCTTAAGTAAATGGTGGACAGGCTCTTAGCACAAGTCCAGTGATTATAACTCATAGTTTTAAACCACTACCAGGCCGGGGACAAGAGTCAGACACACAGGTCAGACTCACTTGTAAAATCTCAGGTATAGAAACATAGGTGTAGAGATTCCATATAGAAACTGCTGTAAAACCGGTACAGTCCTGCTTTAAATGGTGTGTTTTTCTCAGATCAGCACACACAGACAGATAGATAGATAGATAGATAGATAGATAGATAGATAGATAGATAGATAGATAGATAGATAGATAGATAGATAGATAGATAGATAGATAGATAGATAGATAGATTTTTACTCGTTTAAAATTGTAATCTATCTGTCTTGCATCATCTTTGAATTTTCTCATGGCAATTATCCAAAAGATGAATATTATTTCCTAAGAAGTAAATAATTTATAAGTCTAGCTGCTGGATCACTTTATAAACTCTGTAAGAAGTAAATAATTTATAAGTCTAGCTGCTGGATCTCTATTTAAGTAAGAAGTAAATAATTTAAAAGTCTACCTGCTGGATCACTATTTAAGTAAGAAGTAAATAATTTCATGTTTGTTGCCATGACATGTTGGAAGAGGTTGATCACGCACGCGCGCGCACATGCAAGCACTCATGTTATTGATACCATGAAGTTTTTTTTTTATTTTATTATTATTGTTACTTTTTGCTTTCATTATATACTTTTTCTCCTTTTTTCAAATTTCTTTCTTCGCTGTGGGATTATAAGGCGTGCACAGATTATCAGATTATGGCTAAACATGGATATGCTAGTTTACTCTTTTTCTCTTTTAAACTACAATATATTATTATTATATTCATTTATGTGTCGTTTGGATTGACAGACTACTGCCGCTTTCAAACAGCTGTCTGACGTGTTATGTTCTCTGGTGTGATGTTATGGCCCAGTTATTTTTATTATAACTCGTTAATATTTTGTTTTATTGTGGATTTATTAAAATTACTGTCAGCCCCCCCCCCCCTCCCCTTTCGTCTCGAACGAATTTATTTATGTCTTCTTGTATCGAGCTTGTCTCTGTGTGTGTGTGTGTGTGTGTGTGTGTGTGTGTGTGTGTGTGTGTGATGACAGCAGCAGGAAAAAATCAGATAATTAAACTTATAGCATCTTTGGTCTTTGTGAAGATGCTGTAAGCATTAAAACTGGTCAAAATTTCTCATAAAGCTGGGTGAAAGTTCACACGTAAAACTGGCCAAAATTCCACATAAAACTGTGACAAAGATCTCCAGAGATCTTTCACTGTCGACTTGGTTGTTGCAACGCACACTATGCCATTCATTCATGCCGGAGGTCAGCCAAAGGAATTCAAAGCATCGTGTGCACTTCGAAGTTAACAGAGACCGTAAATGGACTCTCTGTGCTGCCTTATCGGGCAGGATTTAGCAGCAGCAATCGGAAAAGGCCTCCACTTTAACCTGCTTGATAGGACGCGCCAAATAGGCGTTTTTGTCCTACACCCAGGCACGCACGATGTGGATTTGCTTAGTACACATGGCTTGTCATTGCAATCTGCTTATTACGGTATAGTATTAGTTGTAATCCACCCAGCTTGCCTTATTGTAATCCACCCGGTAAACCGTTCATTGTAATCTACATAGATAGGCAGGCTGTTCGCGGCAAAGAACTTATACTGTAGTGGTATACTATAAGATGGGTTTGTTTTGTTTTTTTTTTTTTTTTTTTGGGGGGGGTGTTTATTTTAAATTAAATACATAGTAGTTTCATTATAAAGTATTGCTGGATAGTTTTATCTGTCATCTGCATGTTAGTCTTTTAATCATATATTCTTACAACAAGACTGGGTCAGTTTAATCAATACTGCTAGACAGGTTATTGTAAATTTAATCTGCCTGGCTATTTTGCTCATTAAAAATTCACAAAACTTGACTCTTGTAATTCACACGGCAAGTCTTCTCATTAACAGCCTTGCTACTATTTTGGGCCTGGACACTTTTGATTATAAATCGCAAATCAAGTCCTTTCATTAATAGCTTCGCTACTCATTTTGGCCTGTACACTCTAGTGTTTTCATTATGAATCCTGGTAAAGTTTTCTCATTAAAATTCTTATATCTAGAATGCCCAATGTATTCCATAAAATCTAGTCATTTTGTCTAATCCACAAGCAAGTGTTTTCATTATAATCCATACGGCAAGTGTTCTCATTAACTTACCATTATGATACTTGTTTTAATCCATACGGCAAGTGCTCTCATTAACTTACCATTAAGATACTTGTTTTAATCCATACGGCAAGTGTTCTCATTAACTTACCATTATGATACTTGTTTTAATCCATACGGCAAGTGTTCTCATTAACTTACCACTATGATACTTGTTTTAATCCATACGGCAAGTGTTCTCATTAACTTCCATTATGATACTTGTTTTAATCCATACGGCAAGTGTTCTCATTAACTTACCATTATGATACTTGTTTTAATCCATACGGCAAGTGTTCTCATTAACTTACCATTATGATACTTGTTTTAATCCATACGGCAAGTGTTCTCATTAACTTACCATTATGATACTTGTTTTAATCCATACGGCAAGTGTTCTCATTAACTTACCATTATGATACTTGTTTTAATCCATACGGCAAGTGTTCTCATTATCTTACCACTATGATACTTGTTTTAATCCATATACTCGAGTCTGCTCGTTATAATCTACACACAGTGAAGTGTTAATTAACACATTTGTAGTAGATTTGAAAAATAATTTACACATACTCGAGTCTGCTCGTTATAATCTACACACAAGTGAAGTGTTAATTAACACATTTGTAGTAGATTTGAAAAATAATTTAGGCTTAGGCGCAATAATAAAAACAATAATAAATTATAAAGGTAATATGACACATTTCCCCACCTCACTGTTGGCGAAGAAATTAAACCCCGAATAAACTGTCTTGACGATTGATTAAACCTTTATGTGGCCGAATGACTTTATTTCACGACAGAAACTCCACGCTTAGTCGGAAAGTAAGATCCGTTAATCGTTGGTTTCAGTTCGTATGAATTCAACTGATGAGTTGCGGACTTATGCTTTTAGATCACGTACAGTGTACCACTGAGTGATTGGATGAGAAGTTATACCTTTAGATCACGTACTGTATATAGTACTAAAACTGATTGGATGAGGAGTTGTGCCGTTAGATCACGAACTGTGTACCACTGAGTGATTGGATGAGAAGTTATACCTTTAGATCACGTACTGTATAGAGTACTAAAACTGATTGGATGAGGAGTTGTGCCGTTAGATCACGAACTGTATACCACTGAGTGAATGGATGAGAAGTTATACCTTTAGATCACGTACTGTATAGAGTACTAAAACTGATTGGATGAGGAGTTATGCCGTTAGATCACGAACTGTATACCAATGAGTGATTGAATAAGGAGTTATGCCGTTAGATCACGAACTGTATACCAATGAGTGATTGAATAAGGAGTTATGCCGTTAGATCACGAACTGTATACCAAGGAGTGATTGAATAAGGAGTTATACCGTTAGATCACGAACTGTATACCAAGGAGTGATTGAATAAGGAGTTATGCCATTAGATCACGAACTGTATACCAATGAGTGATTGAATAAGGAGTTATGCCGTTAGATCACGTAAAGTATACCAATGAGTGAATGGATGCTGAGCTACGCCTCTAACAGTAAGTCGGTTTTTAACAGAAATATCTGACATTCCTTACTTTACGTCTGCGAACTGTTGGCCTCTGCAGCTGTTATCCCCCTTGATTAATATCTAACCTAGAATTGCGCGAGTTACATGGCCTTAAAATATACATTTTTAGTACCCCTATATTTTTATAGCAGCTTTTAGAAACTGACAGGAAAGTTGTCGTATTTATGTAATCATCCCGTATATATTCCATATGTGGATGTGAATGTGGAAACTTGGTTGCCAAGTGACAGAGGCATTGGATACCCAGGGTTGTAGCGTCTTACACGCTATTGGCGCTGCTCGCAAGTACACTTTATTTTAGTATCACGTTCAAGTATAGAACAACCAATAGAATCACAGTAAACATGTAGTCATTTTTTTAAAATTTTAATATCACGTTCAAGTATAAAACAACCAATAGAATCAGAGTAAACATGTAGTCATTATATTATTATTTGCATT
The DNA here is from genome assembly GCA_028829895.1 of Sinotaia quadrata. Taxonomy (NCBI): domain Eukaryota; kingdom Metazoa; phylum Mollusca; class Gastropoda; order Architaenioglossa; family Viviparidae; genus Sinotaia; species Sinotaia quadrata. Next base: position 2,665,988 of record CM054182.1, read on the forward strand.
TGGACTTTCAGAATTTCATTCTATATAATGAAATAAGTATACAGATGTTAAATTGTGCTGCAGGCAAAAATGACTGGCCAGCTGCAGGTCTATTTGATTAGGTTTCCATTTAAATCTTACGTGTAGCGCTGCGACAAAGACATTTGTAGAGAAAACAAGGTAGATAACTTTTCCTCACTATTGGTCATTGTTCTTTCATTTAATGCAGTGTTGGAGAATAGTCATACAAAAACTTACCTTGACGAGTTCATGCCCTTCCTTCCAGCCAGTGCAATATTTTTTGTCCTGATTAAGTAAATTCAATTCCGTTTAAATGTACATGTGTAATTATGAAGTTGATTGTTTCTTCAACCGTTCGAACATTCCTGTATCGCTTCGGGGGGGGGGGGAGGAGGAGGGGGGAATCTCTCTAAAAGCAGCGAGTAAAGTAATTAAAGGCCTACACTGGTAATTGTTTTTTTAATGTTACGCTATACGCTTCATATGTCATCACCTGAACCCTTGTAATATTTGTACAACCTTGAAAAGAAAGCGGTGCGTTTCTGAGAGCGTCGTCTAAAATGTCATCAGCTGAACCCATTCAGTGCGTCAGTAAAATTTCCATTTCTTTTTAACATAAAGGGTTTGATTAGATTGTTTGTACAGCGATAAAGAACAAACGAAACATTGATGTTCCTGGGGATATCCAGCTGTTGGGAATATTCTGTTTGTTATGGTACTCCTCTTTTGATGTACGAGTTAAGCTCGGAGGTGGGGTGGGGTGTAAAAAAAACGAGTATTCTGGCAAATATAAAGTGTTTGCCAAACTTTATCATTCTTTCAATTGCTTACAATGTTGTACTAATTCTTTGTATTTACATTTGAAGATTTTATTTATCTGATTTTATTAGTCATTTTACACCTACTACTCTATATAATCTCTCAGTTAACAGTTTATCGTACGTGAATGTATTAATTGTTCCTGATTATGATTAAAACATCACGGTATTTATGGAAACTAATTATAATTTGTTTACGTGTATCAGTCTAATATACTTAAGATTCAGAGGTATAATGGCTGTCGTGTTGTTAATGGTCGCATGAACAGAACGGTTGTCATTTACACATTTCCATCTTAGCCTAAACCAAGGTGATTGGCGGAAAATGTTGATCACGGATTGACGAATTAACAAATATTTTCTGAATGATTTATCAGAATATAAACAGAAAGTTGGGCGTTAACTATCTTTGAGAACACATTTAACCTTTCTTTTCTCTCTGGTTTTTTCCTCTTGAAACTTTTCTTTTCTCTGGGTATTTTTCTCTTAAAACCTTCCCTTTTTGGGGGGGATTTTTCTCTTAAAACATTGAAAATCTTTTATTTCAATAAACATTTACTTGGATTATTTTTATAATGGAGTGTTACACATTAGCAATAAAAAAAATGTATTTTATATTCATAACAAATTACTTAACTGTAATTACTAAAGTTCCACAGATAAAAAGTGAAATATTTATTTTTTAATCTGTGACATACAATATTGTGATGTCCTGTATGTTATGTAGACTCTGTAGAATTGTAGTTTGTATCAAATAGAAAGATCAATATTCCAACAGTCTGTGGTCCCAATTCCTCCCCCCCCCCCCCCCCCCCCCCGATGAAAAAAAAACAAAAACACCTGTGGTCTAGGTTTCAAAAGAGTGGAGCGCGCGAACTTGGTGTTGTGTCAGAGTTCGCTGTGTCATAACGAGGTTTTGATGAAAATGTCCGTGCAACTATCTCTTGGCAAAGGATCGCTTGCTGTTTACTGTTGCGGCGACATTCCAACAGACATGTCCCGCCGTTAATGAAAGGAAGCTCGCAACTCCTAGACGGCAAGAAAGGTGAATGGGCTCAAAGCCAAGAAAGAATAGAACTGTCTAAACCAACCCGAATCTTTGCGCAATGAATATATTGTTGTCCTGTAGGCTGTGTGCTTGGTGTGTGTGTGTGTGTGTGTGTGCGCGCGCGAGAGAGAGAGAGAGAGTGTATGTGGTTTTTATAAAATCAGAATACGTTTCTTTTGAAGATGGTGATGATCACGTGGTAAAAATGTAGGATGTGGGGTTAGGGGGAGAAAAAAAAACGCGCTCCCGGTCTGGAGGCGACTGTAGAATAATACAATTAATGACCTAGCGGTGAGTGTACTGTATTATATACCGTTAATGATTTAGATCAGTGGTTCTTAACCTGGGTTCGGTGAGTCAGTCTCAGAGGTTCGGCGGAGGGAGGTCAAGACACGCACCCGACTCATATGGTTCGTGACGATAATAAGGAAGGGTTCGGTGAATGTACATATGAAACTGGTGGGGTTCAGTACCTCCAACAAGGTTAAGAACTACTGATCTAGACACGATTGCAGACTAGTGTAGTGTTAATTTCAAGGTGATTGAAGACAAGTGAAGTGTTAATTTCAAGGTGATTGAAGACTAGTGAAGTGTTAATTTCAAGGTGATTGAAGACAAGTGAAGTGTTAATTTCAAGATGATTGAAGACTAGTGAAGTGTTAATTTCAAGGTGATTGAAGACAAGTGAAGTGTTAATTTCAAGATGATTGAAGACTAGTGAAGTGTTAATTTCAAGGTGATTGAAGACTAGTGAAGTGTTAATTTCAAGATGATTGAAGACTAGTGAAGTGTTAATTTCAAGGTGATTGAAGACTAGTGAAGTGTTAATTTCAAGGTGATTGAAGACTAGTGAAGTGTTAATTTCAAGGTGATTGAAGACTAGTGAAGTGTTAATTTCAAGGTGATTGAAGACAAGTGAAGTGTTAATTTCAAGGTGATTAAAGACTAGTGAAGTCACTTTGACATTTAACAATTTATACAGTATAACAATTAAGTTTAGAAATAGGGATAGGCAATTTACTCCATCACAGTATATGAGAAGAAATTCATTATAAAAATATACATTAACCTATTTAAGATTCTTTTTGCTGGGAGCTCAGCAAGATGTTAATTCTCCACCACCCCAGGGTTGCCAGTAACCTTAGGCTAATCCATAAAGCACACCAAGGTTGCCACACATGTTAGAAAGATTAATAATGGATAATGTTGAATAGAAGAGTGATAGTTCTAGAAGATAGCTTGAGACCCCCACCCCCCAATACATACAGCCAGATATAGTAAGTAATACAGGTGACAGACTACAACCTAGAACACTGTGGTAGTTATTTGGTTCGTTCATATGAGTGAACTGTAAATGACTTCATAAGAGAACACTGAATGTTTCTGAAATAAATCTGAGAGACGTTGACTGAAGTTGATTGTGCGGTTGTTGACTTTATAGTTACATAATTTAGGATCACCTGACATGTCATTCAGGGTCCCAGTGAATGTTATAGCTGATGCACACGTGGTCTGTTGAACTGGTCTTGGCCCATGGGTCATTCATCTCTGGTGTTGTTTCACAGTTCAATACTTGTCAAAGTCAACATCCAAGATTAAGTGGTTCCATTCTGGCATTGCTTCATGACTCAGCACTCATCAAATCAACATCTCGGATAAAGTGCCGATCTTCCAATAAAATACACTTGGTCTAAGAAATCATTCTCGTGTTTTCTCTGACAGAACACTCTTACTTATATGGGCATCATACATTTTAATATCATAAGCAAAATATAACAATATAAAAAATAGTTAATGTCGGGAGATAAACATGAACATAATATTAGGCAAACAAAACCATATACCTTTGGCAGTAATATATACAGAGGATGGTTTCCTGCTGCATTGATAACAATAACAATAAGGGTTAGAACTATGATTCTAACTTATTAAGGTCTAGAGCCAAAATACGTGTTGCCTGCTGCATTGATAACCAGCAATAAGGGTTAGAAATATGATTCTAACTTATTAAGGTCTAGAGCCAAAATACGTGTTGCCTCAATGGTCTGCTGCATTCGACTAATGATGTCCAAGTAGATTTCTGGCACATTTGTTTGTGTGCGGTTGATCTACATTTCCATTGGTTAGTTTAGAGTAGATACTCATGCAAAAAAGATACTCTTGCATTTTTCTAGCTTAGGAATATGGGTCAGCCATTCTAGAACTAGGTTTACATGTAGTCTATTGTTAGACGATGGTAGGTGAAAGAAAACAGCCATTGATATTAATTTCCTAAACAAAAGCACAAAACAGTACAGATGCAGTACTTTATTTTTTAAAATTCTCTATCGACACAAAATAGTACAGATGCACATTAATTTTATATAACTGAATCAGAAGCACTGATGAAAGATCAATTTTTGATAAATTATTATATAATGACATAAATTTGTTGTTTAAATATGTTAAATTGTCATTACAAACACAATAATTATGGTAACACTACTGTGACGATGTGTGACAAATTCTGTGTCATGACCTCGTGACCCAATTGCTCGTTTCAAAATTAAATTTTTGAACGGACCTTTGTTGAAATTCACCCGTGATACATCAGTATCGAGAGAAGCTTCTAGCAAGGTCGGATTGTTGCATAACTTTAGGCCAGTGTCCAGCACCTTCGAGATCAACAACATACCACGTGAACGGTCACGTGATGCGTTCAATGCAGTTTCATAAAAATAATCATAAGGCGCCAAAACACTCACTCACTCACAGACCGGCAGACACACAAGGCAGCTTTAACATTAGCTCCGTCCCGCCGCCATACCAGAGTCGTAAGAGAGTCGAAGATGAACCCGCGCTAGAGCAGTAAAATCTACTTTTAAGAGGTAACAATAACACGTCTACTTCTTACAGTATCTATTGCATTTATTGATTGTATTTTGTAATTGAATTGATGTATGTATTTTGTGCAGCTTAGCGCTAATTTAGCCAAAGCACGTGTTTCGATGTAAAGGGACAAATCTAAAAGTTATTGTATATAAATTATTGTAACCTTCTCTTATCTTTAATTTATATAAATCTTAAATTCACTAGTGCCGCCAGTATGTCTGTGCACGTGGCGAATTCTTCTTGGTAATTCAAATTGTTCTTGCATATAATTTTTCGTGTAAAATTGTAAAGCATTCATGCTTCATTTTGAATTAATCCTTTGTGTGAATTCTAATTTTTAATGCTGTAAATATTTGAGAATTCATACGTTCGTGTAACGTTATATGTAACACACACGTGAACCACAATGTATATTTAAATATAACTATATTTGAATTGTAAACGACACGATAGTCAAAGATTCTAAATTCAGAACCTTAAACAAAGAAACATGTGCTTGGGTTTTGCGAATATAGACGCAAATAGTTACAGAGCCCAAATCCTTTGTTTCAGCCGGGTTCTTCTTATGTTATCCCTCTCTACCTTCGTACTTCTTGAGTCGTACACCGACTCGGGTGTCTTCATGACCCATACGTGAACTATGCAGAAGTACCTCGTGTTAACTACGGTTAACGATCGTCGCAAGTACATTAGCGATGCAGTAATTGAGTGGACGATTGACTGTTATGCTATGCAGTACTGACGATGAGCCAAAGGATGTGGACAAGTTCTAACCAGTTGAACCCCACGTGCGACCAAAAGTGTAGTTAAGTATATCTACTGTGGTCCAGAATCAAATGACTATTTGGCAAGATAACTTTTAACGAAGACGGTAAAATGAGAGAACAACGCTGTGTAGAATTAAGACGTCGTGATCGTAATTAATCGTTGCTGTTAATTGTTAAACTTATTAAATCTATTTCATTTTGTTAAGAACCTCTTTTTGTAGTAAATTGTATGCATATAGACCAAATGGGATTGGATGGGGGCTGTCTGAGCTAAACGAATGACGTAATGAATGCATATGAATCTAAGAGAGTTTTTTAACGATTTCCAATCTAGCTAAAGTACGCAAATTATCAGTTTCGTAAATCTGTGATCTAGACTACAAAGATGCATTTTTAATTTAGTCGAATGATGATTTGAGCAACCAGTCTGTTTAGGTTAAACGAAAGGGAATTAATTTAAATAGTAAATTAAGTTCTATAATTTCCTAAGCAGGGTCTTTAAATAAATACTGGAAACGTAACAATACAGACATTGACAAACACCTAACAACCTATTTGTATGGATTAGCTGCAATATTTCTGTTAGAACTAAAGAATTTCTCTTAAGTGTCTTTAAATTCTCTATCGACACAAAATGCATGATTTGGCTCACATAAATTTACAAGTGTTTTGCTTTGTGAATGTATTCACTGTTTGTACATAGGTCGGTTTCTGCAGGCTGCGTCGAGCACTTTTGTGTCTGCCAGAGGAAAATAATCTTTGGGTAATAATTTGGATGCCGACATTCAGTTCTCTGCTGACACACCACTGTGAACAAGTATAACCATGTGACATTAAAGTTTAAACTGTCCCTAAAACTTACTGAGGAAATTCAGGTACGGTTTGGTATCATCCCTTTGCTTTTTTAAAATCTGCAATTTATACTCACTGAGAAAAATCGGGTAGTGTTTGTTATCACCACTTTGCCAGTGTGAGCAGCGAGTCCACTACCTGTTTGGGGAAAATTGAAAGAACGTAAACTGCATTATCTCGTGGAAAGAACTCTATGACTAAACAGTAAATAATAGTATTGCATGTACCACCAATCTCTATGTGTGGAAAAGAACTCTATGACTAAACAGTAAATGATAGTATTGCATGTACCACCAATATCTATGTGCAAGTGTAGATTTCTCGCATAACGTGAAGTTCGTGTCACGTCATTTAGTACATGTGCGCGCACATACAGACACTAAAGACACATTCAGCCGATACAAGCAATGATCTAAAATCATGCCCCAGTCACACTGGTTCTAAAATCGACACACTATGGAAGTAAGACATACACAGACAGATATTGCAATATACACATGCAGAGACTGCCGTACAGCGAAAGTGATAATTAAATTTTAGTTGACAGTTCTCAGGATTTGTCACTTGTTTCTCCTGAGTTCATTTTCACTATGCTTATCGTTTGTCACTCAGTTTGCCTATTGGACGTACGTTAACTAGAGTTTATTTTCACTATGCTTATCGTTTGTCACTCAGTTTGCCTATTGGACGTACGTTAACTAGAGTTTATTTTCACTATGCTTATCGTTTGTCACTCAGTTTGCCTATTGGACGTACGTTAACTAGAGTTTATTTTCACTATGCTTATCGTTTGTCACTCAGTTTGCCTATTGGACGTAGGTTAACTAGAGTTTATTTTCACTATGCTTATCGTTTGTCACTCAGTTTGCCTATTGGACGTACGTTTGCTAGAGTTTATTTTCACTATGCTTATCGTTTGTCACTCAGTTTGCCTATTGGACGTACGTTAACTAGAGTTTATTTTCACTATGCTTATCGTTTGTCACTCAGTTTACCTATTGGACGTAGGGCCTACGTTAACTTGAGTTTATCGTTGCTTTAATTTTTCCTTAAAAAGCACCTACCCTCTACATAAGTATTATTCTTTCCCCTGTAGGTTCAACCGAACAGCATTTCTGAGCAGTGCGGCCTGAAAGCTGGAGACGCCATTCTGTCAATCAACGGAGTGCCCTCCGATCAGCTGACCCACGAACAAGCCAAGCAGGAGATTGTCCGCTCTGGGTGTGAGATTGACTTCCTCGTCCAGAGGTCAGCTAACTGCGTGTAGTTGTAAACTGTCCAGTGTTTATTGTATCATATCATATAGAGATCGTTTTGCACGACACATGGCCTAGAACGATGGCATATATACGCAATGTTTCTCAATCTTTTAAAAACCCTTGAAATAAATTGTCAGGTCTCAGGGAACTCCTGCATACAAATTAAGCAATGTTTCTCAATCTTTTAAAAACCCTTGAAATAAATTGTCAGGTCTCAGGGAACTCCTGCATACAAATTAAGCAATGTTTCTCAATCTTTTAAAAACCCTTGAAATAAATTGTCAGGTCTCAGGGAACTCCTGCATACAAATTAAGCAATGTTTCTCAATCTTTTAAAAACCCTTGAAATAAATTGTCAGGTCTCAGGGAACTCCTGCATACAAATTAAGCAATGTTTCTCAATCTTTTAAAAACCCTTGAAATAAATTACCAGGTCTCAGGGAACTCCTTCATGCAAATTACGATGTTTATTTTTGTCACCCACGATCTCTTTGTTGAGAGACCCGAATCTAGTGCTTGTCATCCTGTCCAAATGAGGACAATTGTAATAGAGGTAACTCCATTTGATCTCGGACTGTCTGGAAATTCTCCATTTGTGGCAGAGATGAAAATGGTTGTCAGCGGCGCAGCGCAAATATATGCACACCCGTTTTTCAGTGTATGTATGTTCAAAGAAGTAAAACAAAGCCGATGATCGTATACGTATTGATAACAGGGCCGTTGGACTTACATATCATGTATTTATGATAAGCGGTTATAGGATTTTTTTTTTTTAATGGTAAAACATGTGTATATAATTTGCATCGTACAGTCAAACGAGTCATTAAATTTGTCTGTAGTAGTTCTTTATTGCAATACTACTCCATCAGCACTATGCATGAATGTTTTTAATTAGTTCAGTGTTCTGTTGCCATTATTGCACGTTTAGTGTTCCAGTTACAATACTGCTGCGTAGGGTCTCTAGAAGTACTAATGGACGGCCCTGATCGTCAAGAGAAGTAAAATTTAAAAAAAAGAACATGACAAATGTTTATGTTTTACGTACTTCTTTTTAAACTCATGAATATTATCGTAGTCAGAACTTGAATTCTGTTGTTAAGTAATTTGTTGTTCCGTACGCGAATTCCCCGCTTGAAAAGGGACTGTTAACTGAATAATACATCATAATTATATTCCACGTTCATTGGTCAACTTCTTACTACATTTCTGAGTATTCTGTTTCATTTTATTTAAATAGCGTCTTCGGCCGAAACTTTGGTAAGATGTCCCTGTGCCTTTTGTGTTTTCATCCTTGCAGTTAATACCTTTAACTGCCATATCGTCACTTTTAGTTTTCCGGTAGATGTATTTTGAGAAAAAACCCTGACCAATCATGTACGTCAGACGTGTTACCTCGCCCACCGGGTCCACCGCGGGCGGAAATCGTGTCAACTGTTTTTTTAAGTCTGACCTAGAATTTGGGCGATATAACTTGCCCGTGTGCATGGCCTGGCCCTAGACTAGGGAGCGGTATAACTTGTCCGTGTGCGCGGCCCGGCCTTGACTAGGAGCGGAATGATAAGTCTGTGTGCACGGCCCGGCCTTGACTAGGAGCGGAATGATAAGTCTGTGCGCACGGCCCGGCCTTGACTAGGAGCGGTATAACTTGCCCATGTGCGTGGCCTGGCCCTAGACTAGGGAGCTGTATAACTTGCCCGTGCAGTGCTTTTGTTGGCTTTGATGCTATTGTAGTTTGCTTATTAGATGATTAGGCAAAATAGTGCCTAGCGCCGATTAGTACATCGTACTTTGGCACTTTTGGAAGTGCACGCGTAGAAATACACATGCGCTTGCAGACTATGGCGGCTTGAGCAGTAATCTAACACATGCTGTATGCACAGTCTAATTATTCAAAGGACAAGCAAATGGATTATATACGGATTTGTTTCCCCAACTTCATTTCATTTCAACCTCTACAGAATAACTTTTCTTTCCGCGAACATTGATTAAAGGTCAAATAGTAAGCCTGCTTAGCAATGATCTGAAGTTATCGCATTTTACCGCACAACATAAATCAGTGATATTTTAGAATTCTTTCGATCGTTATCTTACAAGTTCATTCTAGCCCTCTGTAGACACAGCTTTCTGACATCACAGACTACGTGGCCTTGATGATAACACAAACAGATAATAATATAAATCAATGTTATTTGAGTCTGTTCCATCTTTATCTTACAAAAGTTCCTCCTGGACCTCTGTAGACTTCTTTCCGACATCACAGATCACGCGGCCCTAATGATCAACACGGCCTTTTGTGGCCTTATTATTATCAACAGTTATGTAGAAGGTCGAGGTTAACCTTTTCTTGCTGCAGGGGTGGCAGAAACCTATGTGAAACGCTAAATCAACTAGTAAACTATCTATCAATAAAACAGTTATTTCTACACAGGCTTGCTATGTAAGACCAACTATCGGCCATGTCCGCCTAGACATTTTCTTCTTCCCTCACCCACACACCCTGCCTTCCAGTTTCTTAAGAATTCTTCTTTGCTTTTCTTCTTTTACTGATTTTGGCATCACAACAAAGGTAGTATCTATTCCTACCCCATCCGGCTTCGTTTGCTGGCTAGCAAGATAAACTCTATCTTTTGTTCCACAGCGATTTATTTTTGGGTTTCCTAGGTAGCTTTTTAATAGGTCATTGCTATTTAATAAATCAGTATGGTACTAAGGCATAGCAAGACTAAAGCGGTCTAGTTTTCCCGTTGAATGGGTGTGTGTACATTGGCATTTTTACACGGCTGTGTGGGGTTCTTCAGTACGCTTTGCATACCTTCTCCATCCAGCACACTCATCATCACCCACCTTGCATAATTTGCGTATCAGCCGGATAGGTCACGTTAAGGTTAGTTCGGTGGATCGAAAGTCTGTTGAGCCGGTCAGAAGGAAGATTTAAATGTCAGTCTCTCTGTCCTATCAGTGCAAACAATTAAGTGAATAATTTGAAAGGAAACTATATAGTATAAAGTGTTACGCAATAATTAAAACTTTTATTTATTTATTTTTTTGTTCTTATATTTCATTTTTCTAAATCAGTTTTAGGTGGTTTAGATGTATGGTGCCCACAAGGCTAATTTTAATATAACGTCTTTATTCATGTTAATGGATCAAAATAACTGTTATTTGAAAACGTACTTTTAAAGTTGGGTATAACTCATAAGACTTCGGCATTATGTATAATGTGCCAGCAAAGTGAATAGACTTAAATTGAATACTTTAAATTAATACAAGACCTATTGGATCCAATTAATTATTTTTGTAGATATTTTATTAAGGAGAGCAACTAAAATAATTTGTGAAGGCTTACTTGAAACGTGTCACTTAATTGGTTCATGTGACATACTGGTTGGTGAATACAATTTCATGTTGTTGCCCTGAATCACACACTTCTCGGTCTGCAGTGGGGCTTGAGCCCAGCTACAAATGATAGACACCAAATACACAGGTAAGATGAGTTACCCCAGTCACACATCCCACAGACAGTTGTTCAGAGTGGAGGGTGAAAGAGTGTCTAAAGAATCTGAACATTTGACTTTACTAAAACAACATTTGACTTTACTAAGACATTTGACTTTATTAAAACATTTGACTTTACTAAGACAAAATTTGACTTTACTAAAATAACATTTGACTTTACTAAAACAACATTTGACTTTACTAAAACAAAATTTGATTGACTAAGTTGCTAAATAATGAAAGAGTTGTAGGAGGCACTCTGTAAGATAGAAAATTTATGTACTACAGAAACAGTGTTAACACTTGTAACATTTTGTCTATGCAGATAAGACTATAGTAATATTCAAATTATCAAAAGTCTGTTGGTGCTCAACAGAACAAAGTAGTAATGAGTCAATTTACCAAAGACTAAATACTCTTCTAGTTTCTGTTACAACATAGAAATAATTCCCTTTGGTGGATGTTTCCAGTTAAATAGCTCTAGCCTTGCAGAGGGAGTAGTGATGGAGTGCCATCTTAACACATGGGAATGCTGGGCAGTTGCCTGGGGGCCCCATGCTAATCTATGTACATTGTGCTTTTGTTGTCAATTTTTATTCCTGTGAGTGGTTGTATGTGGGGGGGGGGGGGCAGTGCACTGCTTTGCCTGTGGGCCTATTAGTATTACTATAATGCTGTTAAGATGGCCCTGTAGTGATAAGTCAGTTTACCAAAGAGCAAAGTACGCTCCTAGTTTCTGTTACAACATACTATTACTTTCCTTGATGGAAGCTTCCAGACAGACAACTGTAGTCTTGCAGAGGGATTAGTGATGGGTCATTTTACCAAAGACTAAAGTACTCTTAGAGTTTCTGTAACAACACAGTAATAATTTCCTTTGGTGGAGGCTACAGTCAACTGTAATCTTGCAGAGGGAGTAGTGATGGGTCATTTTACCAAAGAGTAAAGTACTCTCCAAGTTTCTGTTACAAAATAGTAGTTCTTCTCTTTGGTGGAAGCTACAGACGGCTATAGAGGACACTTTCTCAGACAGAGCTAAAGGCTGAAGATGGACTACAGAAGAGCTTACTTGGAGATGATTAGAATGGTAACCAATCTAATAGCACAAATATGGTGATGGTACCTTGTAACCTTGAACCAGTATTGGGCCAGAAGAGGAATAAAACACAGACCAAACTCACTGTTGTTACACATAGGTAGAACCTAGGTATAGAATGAATCTCTCTGCATTAAAAAAAGTCGTGTAAGAGTCACTGTAAAACTGATAAAGTCCCACTTTAAATTTTATTATGAGTTGTTAATGTTAAATATTGTATCTATTCTGAACAGCATATACAGTTCAAAGAGAGCTATAATGTAGCAGTTTTGCATGATCTATTTATACTAAAAGTGACTCCCATAAAATTATATAGATATAATCTAACAATTAGATAGTCATATTAGTAGGCCAAAACTAAGTGTGTACATAGTATTTAGGATAAATGACTTATGATTTATTAACTAGCAAAACAAATAGTCATTTATAGAAATGGGGCATGACTATACAACTGTATAGATAATTCTAAACAGATAATTAATAAATAGCATTTACTTATGTCCACTGAATGTACATAAAATGACCTTAGCAAAGATCTCAAAATTCAGAACTTAATATTGTCTTACAATCAAAATAACCTCAAAGGAGATCTCAGAATTATATTCATGCATGCACACTGTTATCAAACAAATGCTACAATGATGCCACCATTGGAGTACAGGAAGAATATTGTTAGGGTTTACGTCTAGTACTTAAGTAGAAAAGTTTTAATCAAACATTTTGACATACTTTTTATGAAATGCTAAACAGTGAAAGAATAAAAGTGAAATATTTATTTACCGAATAGCTAATGGGAGCAAACAGCACAGCACAGCAGATGATCATGCATCTTTGTAGATCTGAGTGTGTGTAGATGTTTTGTTATAGGGAAAGAATATAATTTTTATAACAAATGCATGTTTTATATTTCATTGAATGGGTAAATAATTTTGGTAACTTTGCAATCAGTTGCACTAACAGTTTTGGGTTAAAGCACATTCCATCTTTGTTTTTGAAATGCCACAGTAATTTTAACAGAATATTGAAATTATCACCCCAGAGGTGCTGTGAAGATCTGGAAACCTCAGGTCACTCCCCTTTCAGAACTGCGTCCCACAGAGCTGAACACCATTAAGACAGCCACCGGAGAAGATATTCAACCTGTACAGAGAACGTCTCTTGCACTCAATTCCCCCCAGGTTTGCACATTGCAGTTTTCTTTTCCAATTAAGCAGGAGTTGAAACTTTCAATTTACTTAATTTATGTATGATAATTTATTTTGTTCCTCATCTCCAAGACTCTGTTGAGTCACTACTAATAGATATGCTCAGTGGTAAGCACCTATATGAAAGTATATCTGCTAAAAATCAAATAAAAGTTAGGTCATATATTTTGCAATTTATTATATATCAGTATTTTATTGACCAGGAACCATGCCGAATTGGAAGTTCTCACAACAGATCAGCCAAACCCTTTGGACAGAAAGCGGCAGTACCTACTGTGGTTCATGCCCAGTACAACACACCTATTGGTCTGTACTCTGCCGACAATATTGCTCAGACTTACTCTACCCAGACTGCTGGCATTCAGAAGGAGATGGCAAGGTGAATATTGCATTTTCTTGCATTAAAAAAATATACAACTGTAATAAAATCTAGTTATTTAGCATTTTCTTCACTAATTTTTACCAAACTTGTTTTGGAAATATTTGTCAGAAAATTTGTTGATACAGTGGTCAGTTTTTATTGTTTGTAAGAAAAACCTCTTAGATAAGAATTTAAGATCTTATCTAAGAGGTTTTTCTTATCAGAGGTTTCTGGACATTAGTAGAATTATAAGTCCGGGAGGGTAGTGGTGGTCAAGTTTGAATTAAATAATTTAAACCTCAGGTTTAAAGCTGTTTCAACTAGAAACAATCAGTAAGACTAAGAGATAAAGGACAGTGTACATTACACTTTATTTTTTCACAAAATATATGTGCAAATGAAGTTTTCTTGGTTTTTTTTAAAAAAATTAATTTTTAGTTCCTAATTTTGTCTCAGCAATTGGCCTGTGGGTTATCTGCCCTTTCCTGTTCTCCCTGACTGCAACATTGCATCATAGTATATTTAAAGTGAAGATTTTTTTTTTAATTTTAAAAGAATATATATATATACACACACTAACACAGACTCTCAAGTTACGATGTAGGATGATTCGCAATAACAACGGCCACAAAAATTTAAATTAAAAATGATAAAATAGGGGATGTGTTCAAAAAAATACATTTTTAAGGATTTCTAGTATATGAAACATTTTCCAATGCATGAAAGAACGTGATCTTATAACAAAATGTTACTGAATATTGTCGTATTGTGGGTAGAGTAATGATATATGATATGATATTAGCACATATGCATGGTCATCACACTGCTTCAAGCATATCCCTCAGTAGTTTTCTTTCAAACCTTTTAAAGTTTTATGTATTGCACAGTATATGACTTGAACAGATGATGATACGATGCAGTACAGCTCGGATAAAATGTAATACAGGTCAAGTCAGTACAGTGATTTATCTTATATCCTGCTAAACAGAACCTAATCCCATCAAAACTTCAGGACAATCTATATACATGTGTGTGTGTGTGCGTGTGTGTGTGTGTGTGTGTGTGTGTGTGTGTGTGTGTGTGTGTGTGTGTGTTCAAGTATTGAAGGGTTTTAACATTTTTAATTGTGCATAAAAGTAGAGATTCTGGATTATTGGATCCTAGTATGGAAATTAAGTTTCTCTTGGAATAGACTGTTTTCTTTTATCTCATTGCCATGTATCTCTGTCAGATAATATTAAAATAAAATAATTATTTATAATTCAATAATTAAACCTACATCTCTGAGGAAGATTCTGAACTTTGTAATAAAAAATGTGATGTTGGATGGAGAACAATTGAACAGTACATTCCTTAACTCATCAGTCTTATTGATCATAAGATGCATCAACATTATAACTGTAGCAAGCGTTAACATAATCTACAGTACGTCTAAAGCATTATATATTAATACTTTTTATCTTCATCAGCAACATTTATTAATTTAATAATTGATTTTAGCTAGATATTATATTTTAATTAAATGTATTGTTTGTTTGCTTGTTTATTTCAGTCTTGATGTGAATGATACACAGTTGGGCAGTAAGATGTCTGGAACTTTTCAGCCCTTGCCATCAGAACCTACTCAGAGCGCTTGTTTTGAAGAAGCTCAAGGTGACACACCAAATTATCAGGGCTACACTAACCCTGACCTTCAGTCCACCTCCTTCAAACGCATCCAGGAGGAGCTGGACAAAGTGGAAACAGAATGTATGCATGGTTTGCTGTGGCATTTGTTGGCAACATTTGATTAGGGTTTGAAACTTCTAAAACACACTTAGTCCCATTTATGCAATAACATCTATAAGACTAGATATATAAATCAGTTTTCAAGCATTATACATCTTGGGGTTAAAACCTACCTAGAAATACACTATGTATACGTCTAAAAAACATAATTAAAAACTATTTAGAAATACACTATGTATACGTCTAAAAAACATAATTAAAACCTACCTAGAAATACACTATGTATACATCTAAAAAAATAATTAAAACCTACCTAGAAATACACTATGTATAACTCTAAAAAAATAATTAAAACCTATATAGAAATACACTATGTATCATCTAAAAAAATAATTAAAAACTACATAGAAATACACTATGTATACGTCTAAAAAACATAATTAAAACCTACATAGAAATACACTATGTATCATCTAAAAAAATAATTAAAAACTACATAGAAATACACTATGTATACGTCTAAAAAAACATAATTAAAAGTGGCATGGCTTTTTTCACTCTTTCTTTCTGGTTTATTTTTAAGCATAACTAAGTGAAAAGAAGATAAGCTGCCATTGTTCATATTTTCTTCTTATTATTATTATCAATTAATTAATAGGCATTGTGTTACAAAATGAACATTTATTAACATCGTTGCTAACTCAATTTTAGTGATGTATTCGGAACAGGCAATTTCTATTATTCTCAAACTCTTGTTATTCAAGTCATTGGAACCATGTAAGTGATTTAAGCATCGACACCTAAATTTTGAGTCCTGCTTGTTTACCCAGTTATCATAACTTCAACTTATCCAATACATTTAAATGTGAAGAGGCATGTCATTAATCTTAACAAATGATTGTGAATGAGAATGACAATAGCCTGCTTCATGTTTTAAAGACTAATGGATACAACAAAGGAAGCTATTCTTAATATACCTATAAGTTACAGTTTGTGGCCAATGTAAATTTGTGTGCATGCATTCAGGCATGAATATTACCTGGTGAGGTTTGAATAAAGCTGAGTTGTTTATGAAATATAACATTTGTTCTAACCCTATAGCTGTAAAACCTGCTTTATAATTACTTATTTCCCTTCATACAGTTTAGACTTAATGGGAAATATAAATGACCTCACATTAACAAGGCTTTTGAGTAACAAAATAATTGTACATACACCTGTGTGAATAATCTTTTACTCAGTATTAATCCTCACCTATCTACTTAGTCCAAAACAAAGTGAAACTTAAAAAATATACTAGTAGAATATGATAACTGAAGGATTCATTAATGTGTGCATTATAAGCTCATGAAGACTGCAAATTATTTCCTGTCATATAGGAGTGTTTCTGTCTCATTTTCCTTTTAATAAACTTTTCATTTCAAAGATTGCACTGGTCATTTTTCATGCACACTATAAAATGGAAAATGTATCTAAAGTTTCTCATTTCATCTTTGGCACTTTAAGAACAGTAGCATTTATACTCATAAAAAATATTGACAAATCTCTTATCTTTTCACAACAAGCTGCTACCATTTTAAATATTTCAATTACTTTTGGATAAACTGATCTACACTATTCTAATATTTTCTCCATTATAATTCACACACTAATTGTTACGATCATGGAATGTATCATAACATACTTTCTTAAAGGTAGATTATGCATTATGTAACACTTTAGTAAAAGTTTAATTCTTCATTTCATTTGGATTCTTTTGAATTGTTGATTGCACTCATATTTAACTAAAATGTATTTTGTAGTTAACAGTTAATCTTGTTCAGACTGCATGTTTAAATTTATGTCTGTCTTATAGAGTGATAATTCTGAACATACATCAAAGGATAACAGGAGTCACAATATTTAAATGTGCATTTTAATGTTGTTTGGACTCCTTTTACTTAATGTGTTTGGTTAATTATATGTACTAATACACTATCATTAGATTTGTACACAACTGGTTTTGCTTGAAGATGTTGAGACATGATGGATCAGAATTACAATGTTTTATATATATATATTGTGAGAGGAATGATCATTCAGTATTATGCATTTACAGTTTAATCTATCAAAATCAAATATTTGTACACTTTGCATTGAAACAATAAAAGGTCATGTAAATTTTAAAGTAAGTTTTCTTTAAAATGTGTCTCCTTGTCTTGTTTTCCCTGATGTTAGATACAAAATTACTAGTAAATACATTTATTTATGCAAATTTACTTGAAAATTGATATTTGTATTCCATATTGAGAGTTTGCTCCTGTACTTCATCATTCAATTTTTAACTAGAAACTGGCCATTCATTTAATTTACACAAGTCAAACTTCATACACATTTTTATTTATTTTTCAATTTTTATGAATGCGCAGGATTTAATATACAGTTTGAAATAAAAGTGTGTTTATATTCATTTTAGCGGTGTTACCAGGGTTTCGCCCAGTGAACGCACCCATTGCTAATCCTGCTGGTCCTAAACAGCCTGCTCAAGCACAGTCAATGCGATGTGCTGGATGCGATATGCTGGCAACGTGAGTAATTACATGTATATATTTCTGAAAATCACTTTGGAATCAAAATACCCTGTTTGTGACAAAAATATTGGTTCTAAGTGACAAACAAAATTTCATTGCACTAAATTTTATTGAAAGTTAATTCAACTGCTGAATTAGTTGTCTGGAAATTTGTTGAAAAGAAATTGTTCACACAATGGTTGACTTAACATCTTTCACTAATGTGTATGTTGAATTTAACTGTGTTGTTTTATATTTTGTTGGGTTTTAATATTTTGATTGTATTTTTCTTTAACAAGCAAATAAGTATGCTAGTGCTTTTTTATTTTATTCAACAGGGGTGTCATTGTCAAAGCTAATGGTGTTCCTTACCATGTTGGCTGCTTTAAATGTGAATCATGTGGTATGAATCTCAAACAAAAAGGTACCTCCAGTTTTCATTTTTACTGACAGATAATTGGATATTTCCAACCAACATACATATACTGAACTTCTAACATTTACTATAATTTCTTGACATTGCAATCATCAAAGATCATGAACATGTTGGTGATTCTCCCTAAACAAAATGGAATCTTCATATCCAGGTGTTCGTTTTCTAAAGTTAGTGTTTGGCTTTCAATCCACAGTTAAGTGGAGTTGTTACAGTAAAGGTTTATTGTGTGGGTCTTTATATGCTAATTGAACACTATAAAGTGCTTTGAGCATTTTGAAAATGTACTCCTTTAAGTATTATTATTGTTATCATTATTAAACTCATGTAATCATTTATATAAAAACATTTATTGTATATATTATGCTTTGTATGTGAAATTAATACATTTAAAAAATCTAACTCATGACAAGTGTGTTCAGTGTGCATGAAATTTGAAAATGAAAAATTAAGAGATAACTAACAGAAATACTGCAATTAGAAAGTAGCTACTTCTTATCAATATTTCTAATTCCTGTAACTTTTCAGGTTATTTTGTTGTGGAGGGCAAACTATACTGTGAAACCCATGCTAGACGAAAAGCTCAGCCGCCTGGACCTGACATGGTGGCTGTACCTGTATACAGGTAATGCTTGCATATTAATTTTGATTTAAAATGTTAATCTGTAATGGTACTTGGTCATGTACATAATAACTATTGGTCTTAATACATACTTGTGTGATTTACTGGAATATTTTATTGTCTGATGCCATATCTGAAGATTTATAATTCATGGGGCATTTTTCTATTAGACACATGTTAAGTTGGCTGCAAATTCTATTTATCCCCCAACTCCCCTACCAAAAAAAAGAGAACTGTCATCTTGAGCTAGCATGATGTACAGTTGGTTCTCTGTCCATCCACTGGATGCCTCAAATCATGTGCTTATAAATTAAAACTAATAAATAAAAGTTTTAAGCTGATGCTTTGCGATGGTGACTTCGTATTTTGAAATAAAATAATATCATCCCATTGATGAGTCTTTTAGAACAGATTCAGCAGCACCACAAGTGTATATATTTCTTAATTTGATTGTAATGGTTTTCAATATTTATAACAGAAATGACAAAGGCAATCTTGATTTGAATACTTTTTTCCAGTTACAAAACAAGTTTATGTATGTTGGGGTATATGTATGTGAGCATGCTTAATGCATGTATGTTTGTGTTTTTTTTTCATGCATGCATTATCTTTGCTATCATTGTCTAATTTCTGCAGCATTAGTTCAACATATTAATTTCACAAAGTTCTAATTGCATATATTCAAATTGGAAATGAGTTTGGATTATTTAAAGTAGTTTAATTGGTGGTAAGACCAGCGTTTGTTTTTTTTAAATACCAGCTAGCAAACTGTGCTAATTTTGTGTAATATTTTTTTAAGTTTTCAATTTTTTATTTACAGCTGGTTGTTTGTTTGTTTCAGATGAAAGTCAAAAGTCAGCGACAAGACACAAATACCATTTTAATTGGAACTTGTTACTCTACCTGAGTGTTATTTTTAAATGTTACTTCCCCTTGGATATCCTAGTGAGATTCCTCTGCCTATCACCTCCTCTGCATGCCATTAGTTTTACATTTTCTTTTTTACCTGCAGAGATAGGTTTGTAAATATGAGATGGGCTACCATTTTCAAAATGTTCTTGAGCATGTAAGGAATCTAGAGATATTGGTAAAAGTAGAACTGCTTGATATTTTTTTTAAGTTATTTGCTCTCAATACATGCTAGGGCTGGGCATAAATACTTCTGTTTTAACCTGCCTCATTTACACTACAGACTTGTCATACCCATCCAAACCAAATTAAAACTAATTTAAATTAAACAAAGACTTTCCAGATATATCTTGCTCAAGAAATTGCCATCCCCCAAATAAGCAACTTCCCAAAAAATAAATTAAACAAACTGTCAGAAAATAAGACTATCCTAGCTTTACTTTAACATTATCTTGCTGGTAAGTTTGTCAGGTCACACCTAGTGTGGAGAAAAATAATCTGAATCTTGTGACTGCTGGAATATCATAATTGTCAAGTTAGCATAATGTAATACATAGTAAGTTCTAAACAAATGTTTTAATGTATTACTGCATACATTACACAGCTCTATATAAAGTGTAAAAGTAAAAACTATTGTTTAACATTTTACTGAATATTTCAAGCCATAACTTACTTGTCCCTATTTATAATATTTGCTTTTTAAAATTAAAAGAAATAAACAACTTTTTTTACTGCAGTCTTTACTTATCTGAGAGGTACTTTTAAAAAAAATTAGGTTGTACATTTATGCAAAGACTTGTACTTAATAGGTAGTTGTACACTGTGTGCACTGTGATGGTTAGTTTAGGGTCACTTTCAGAGTGTGCTAATCATTGTTGATTTTGGGATGGCACACAAAGAGGTGGGTGCTCATAGGGGAGTCTCTATTTTTCATTTAATTCTCACATTTTCTTAATCTGAACTTTTAAGTGCTGTGATCTAAGAACCTGTTATTTATACTCCAATACCTAGGCCTAGGTCTATATGCATTTATAGAACTATAGGGCCTTCTCTGGACTGCAAGTGCCCAGTGTTACTCTCTGTACTAGTGGATCTACCTCTGTTATGCATCAACAGATATATGCCATATGGTCATAGTCAAGTGTGCATCAACTTATTTATGTCTTCACTTGATCTAGGACCAAGTGCATGCACACATATATTATGTGTCAGTTTAATTGATTTAGGACCATGTATCTATAGAAATATCTATATGACTACATTACTAGGATAATATTACACATTACTGGGACTGCAGGCACCAAATTTTATTATGTATCTACTACTCTGCCTTTATTCCAATAGATACTCTGTCTTCACTGTTGAGGTTAATGGTACCAAGCATTACTGGTGGACCTAGCAGTAATTGTACAGAGGTACTATAATAATGACTTATTACAGGAATATATGTCTAGTTTGCAGGTATCAAACATTTCATTTTGTCTACTCTTACTGGACCTATGAGGCGGTGTACCAATAGGTACCTAATAACTACACTGTTGAGCCTCAAGGTACCAAACGCCCTTGGACCTAGCAGCATGCTTACATACAAGATACTATGATATTGACTGCATTATAGAAATATGTCTAGTTTGCAGGCACCAAACATTTTTGTTTGTCTGTGCTACTGGACCTAATCCTGCAAACTGTCTCCACCACTAGGCCCAGCCCTGCTTGTACTGATACATGTTATGTGCAGCTTTTAAATTTATACCATTATGCTAACATTTTAAGATTTAAATATTTGTACTTAGCAACAATTATGCAAATATAATTTTTTTTTAAAGCATTTGCTAACAAGTACAGAGTAATAATATAATCATATTTTAATGCTTTTTTATAATGTACAAAAGAAAACCAAAACCCAGTTGTTCTGATAAAAGAAAGATTTTTTAAAAATCTATAATTATTGTTTGATTCAGCTTCTCAATTGGTTTCAGCAACATTTAGACTTTTTGGACTGTTTCCATTTAATCTTGAGTAAAATTTGTATTAATGGTTCCAGGAACATTTAGATTATCATACCAAAATTAGTATTGGTTCCAACAATATTTATAGTTTTGAATTGTCACTATTTAATCTTGAGTGAAATTAGCATTTAGTAGATCCCAGTTTATTAGGATTGCCTAAAACTATTCATTAGCTTTCTTTCTTTTATTTTTAAATCAAATTTTCAATAGTGCCTTCTCTTAATTTTTATTTGTGCAGATACCTACATTGTATTAGACACTATATACTATGAACTTCCTTCTGAAGTATTTGTTTGTTTGTTTTAATTAATTAATTTATTGTTCTATAATTTTTTATTTTTTTTTTTTTTGGGGGGGGCGAGTGGGGTTGTAACAATTGCTTTGCGGTAAATTTGGACTAAAATAATTTTATCTTTTTAATTCTTCTTTACTTTAAAAATTAAGCATATTGTGATTGACTGAGTCTTCATTGAAATCAAATATTTCTTCTACAGACATGCAAACTGGAATAGTTTGAAGATTTGAATTATATAAACAATAACAACAATAAACAAGGTGAAATATATAATTGTTACTTTAAGCTTTGTTTACTTATAGTTTTAGTAATTAATAAGTAGGCATTTGTATAAACAGATGTACAAGTTATAAGTAGAAATAATTGAACAGAATAATGTACATATGCAAAACTATCTTTAATCTTAGTAGCTAGTGATTTCAATTTAATTTTAATTATTTTTGCTCCCATTCACATAATTTACAGTTGGTTCATGGTTCAGTACTTTGCCAAATAAAATAATTATTGATAACTAAATAAGTTTAGTTTGCAATTCACTTAGGCATTATATAAAGCATAAAATGGCATTTCTTTTTCAGATGAAGTGTTTAGAAAATAAATGTATTTCTTTTAATGATCTCAAATGTATTGTTGTAATTATCTCCAGCATGACCTTTAACTGATGTGTCAGAACTTAAAACATTGTTCTAAACAAAAAGTTTTTGTTTCTTATTTTTTGCTATTGTGTTTTAGAGTTGCAGATCATTGATAATTATTTTTTCTTATTAAAAAAATCAAATCGCCATCTGATTATATTTTTTAAAATAATTTCCAAATGCATAATGTTCACAGAACTGTTCAGATGAGTAATATCATTATATATTTAATTTACTTTGCTAAAAACTATTCTCTTTACAGTGATATATATATATATTTTTTAATGAGTGCTGTCTGGGAAAACTAAATACTTTCTTCTCTCATGTTTTACACTGTACTTGAACTGTGTATGTTTATGAAACTCTGGTGCTTAAACTGAACTGTGATTTCACAGATTGTTTATTGTGTATTTTTTATGTGATATCTACATTAATATTTGTTAAGTTAGAATCTTTTTGCAGATGACAAGTTATTACCAATATTTATTATACAAATAACTCTTGAATATTTCTTGACTAATTAATCTTTGGAAAGGATTGTTAATGAATTTTTATTACTACATCACATATGTAGCAATGGCATTTAGGGACCTATCTTAGGAAAAGGAAAAGGAAATATTTCAATAGTGGACATGCCCAACTAGTTTTTTTTTAAGCTTTTATAAATAACATTTTTTTAATCTCCTGCATGTAGCTTTTTAAAAACTTTTTATCTCCTGCTAATAATCTTTTAATTTAGGGAAAGTGCATGCATCGTTTATAAATAATTGCATAAACCACTATAACTTTAGAACCAGAATCACACAAAAATGATACAAGCACTATTAAAGTGCACTAAAATCACAGGTCTATAATAAAAATTATCTTTGTAATACATGTACTTTTGTTTGTTGTATTTTGGGTTCAAATACATAAATGAAAGCGTTCAAAATAAACTAATTTAAAGTTATAAACAGTAAACAATTAATATGAAGAAAAGTAAAGATATAATCTTATTTATGAATATGCAATATCAAAACTGAATAATTTTGCACTTGTGTCTAGGGCTCTCAATTTTTTCTAAAATGCCGCCCGGGTACCCATCCAAATTTTGAATGGGTACCCATTCGAAAATTAGCATAATCTTCATCGCAACTCACGATCTCTACACAAAACTACTCAACCATTAAGCATGCGCTCTATTTCACACAGCAGCCATAGGTATGCATCTAGTGACTTACTATTAGTTATGATCTTTATATATACAATGCAAACTTTTATTTTTAATATTAATAATCATTACATAAACTAAAGTAAACTAAAACTAAAAGACATGTCAACAACAATAATGTATTTAAAAATAGGGCATCAAGTTCAATCGCCCTTCACCAATAGAATTTCATTGCACAGATTGCATTTCATCATGTCATTATCCAATCACTTCGCATAACTCCACACAGAGGATGTCTTCCCCATATTAAAAATATTACATTATTATTTAATTTATTGACAAGTTTGTTTACTGAAGTCATATTAACATCAGTAACATGCTACACTTGTTAAGGAGCACAAGCGAAAAGAAAGGGCGCAAGCTATGGTGATTGGTGATCTATGTTGTAAAAAATTAGATCTAGGTACAGCGGCTGTTCAGTGCGTATGCCAACCCAAGGCCGGCACAATTTAGCAGGCGGGACGGGAGTGTGACTGGAAGGGGTGTGTGCTAAATCGTGTATAGACATAACGGCCACATTACCACGGGTACCCGTTCTCAATTTTACTACCTGGGTATTAGCACGACAACGGGTACCCAACACTACTTGTGTCATAATCTTACTGAATAAATTGTAAGCATTTTACTTAAAGTCCATAACTGCCATGCATGCACACACACAAACATATTAAATTTAAGAATCTCTACTACTGTAGGAGTATATTGCATTAACTCCTTTAAGAACAGAAAACAAATGTTAATATATGAATAAATAACCACTTCCACTTCAATGGAAATGACAAATTTTAAAGCAATACTTTAAAAAAATGAATTAACAATTTATTGAGAATAAAGTAATCATTAAAAGTTGTGTGAATGGCATAAGCTGTTACTTTGTTCAGTTTTTGTACAGTTTCAGTATAGAACATTATTATGATTTATTATCACATATAATTATGCGCAAAGATTTTTTTCCTTGTAACAAACTTATTTTTTCCTTGATCGAGTCAGTAGTATATATTGTTTGTAGAGTTTATTTAATACATTTATTACAATATTAGTTTGTATTAAATTGTATGCTTGCAAAGAATCGTTTATATTTATTTTTCTTTCTTTTAAAAAAAACAAAACTCAAACCTTTTTGTGCACTAGATATTTTCATGTTTCCTCAATTTTATACGTATACTTTTTTATAGTTTATTTATAGTTACTTGTTTTGTGAAGAAGGGTAAGCATGCGTATAAATGGTGAGTTTATCTTGTTAAATTTATATGTTTAAATGCCTTTTTGCTTACTCAGTGGTTGTTCTTTGGTTCCCATTTAGTCAAACTCAAAGACAGCTGTCTGCCACCTTTTCCATCTTGTGCACACTTTTGTTTCCTTTGTTATAATTTTCAAATTATTTTACACATTTTTCTAATATTCCAATTGATTGATCATTCTTAAGGTATTTACAAAATAAAGTACTGTATATTTCACAAGAAAGAAACAGAAGATATATTTTTAGTCTTGTTTGCTCTGTGTTTGGAAGTGCAATGTCGTGCAAGTGTGTGTCATATCTTTTAATTTTATGGCTGGTTTGTTTTCTTTTATGTGTGCTTTGACTATTATTATAGTAGTATTATATCATTTACATTTAAGGATCACTAAGGGACAAATACCAAATCCAAAATAAGTAATATAACTCATTTAAGATAATTTACAAGACCATTTTCAAAGCATTAATTTCCCTCAATCACCCTCCCATCACATCATTTTTATGATCAGGATTCAGATATTTTTAAACAATTTCAAATATAAGTTACAGTTATACTTATATGTGTGACAAATGAACATCAATTTTAACCAAGTTCAATATGTAAAAGTGCATGCAATACTATATATGTTCCTAATATTAGAAACTAAGTGGCAAAAGAATGATAGTAGATGTGGCACACTTAACTCACCAGCAGAATATCAGATTATGTAACCCCACAGAGGTGATAAAATCATATATATATATATGGCATCTTTCAGTTTCAAAACCATTATTTTTTTACCTAGTCATTCACTTTTTAAACTTTATATATAAAACACACAATCCCATACAACATAACATGTTGCACTCATCACAAGGTCATGAAGCGCAAGCTATATAAAAGACTCCAATCATATATCCCTTTGTATAAATGCAATGTGTAGGGAGTAAGCCTGTGCCAATTAATCATTTCATACTTCTTACTCTTAGTCACAAGTGTGGGGCGTTTGAGTAAATAAGTCAAATTCAGCACAAGGTCATATCAAACAAAACAAAAAATAAGGGCAAAAAAGTGACAAATGAACAAAAGAAAAAGGATTTAGGATAGTAAAAACACAAGGCCATTTACAAATTGTTTAAGTATAGAATCAGTTTACTCAGTGTCAAGATCAGTCCTGCAAAAGCAAATGATCTATTTCAAGCGATAACATGCACAGAAATTGATACATAGGCCTACAAACAAAAAAATATTACAAGTACCAAAACATAATAATATCTGCCTGACCACCTTTGACAAGAAAATAATAAAATAAGCTATCAGTTAATCATTAATTAAAGACCCAAAAAGATTTTATGAGATACTTTTCTTTAATGTTAAAATTCAAAACTAAAATAATTTAAAATTAAAGCTATATATCAGTTTAACATGCCAATTCTGAAATTTTCACCAATGCATATTTTACTATTTTAATTATTATTAAAATTAGTAATATACAACACGTAAACAATGATAAAAGGCCTATTTATATTATTTAAACTTTGAAACACTGTTGCACAAGTGAAGTATTAGTATGTCATTAGACAGTGATTAGCCGATCCAATAAATTGACAAAATTTAACTTCCTCAGAAAGGGGCTTGGCCTAATTTTACTGTAAATTCTCTCTGATAAAATTCTAGTTGCATGGTATCGTTTACTAATACTAATAGTGCTCCGATTGTTGCATTTGATTGGCCGGAAGCAGTACTACTTTGCGATTTTGACTATCCATTTTAAAAATACTTATATTATCAGCACTCAGGAGTTAGAAAGTGAGGGTATCAAAAGTTATCCGTAGAGTCTCATGGTCAGAATTAATTGTTAGAAAAGTTGACACCAACCAATGGATGACCTCTATTCTTAGGCCGATTCAACCGTTTCCTACAAAACCGCTAACTTAAAATAAAAAAATACTTAGGGGGGAAAAAACAGGCATATGTTAAAAGAAATATCTCAGCAAACTGTGACAAGTCTAGAATTGACGACCACACATCATACACCTTTTGGTAAAATAGGGTTTTAGTGTCGGTTATTATTTAAGCAAAAACTGAAGCTTAACTTTTTTTTAAAATAAGGAAAAACACACTTCTCTAGTTTAAAGCGAACTGCAAAAATAATAACATTTATTACTTCTAATCTAGTGTGATTGTGACAAAATATTCTTGTATTTATCTCACTTAAAGACCTCTTGTTAAAGTTAAAGAGACAATTCGGCACCAGTTGTGCGTTACTTCATATTTACATGAGTTCGTATATCGGAATAATTTCCGTTTAGATGACATTTTCAAGAACTTTATAATCACTTTGGCTGACAATTATGAATAAAAATGTACTTTTTGTAAATGTTTCTTCTACTAACTTACTCTTTATCTATGGTAATAACTATTCTAATAATAACCGACACTAAAACCCTATTTTACCCACCTTTTATTTATGCTGGTGGTTATGCTAGTGGTTGCTACTGATGTAGACTCAGAGGATAAGACAAATTTAACCACCCGTGGAATCAACGAATGTTGAAAGTGGATATTTTCAGACAAGTTTAAAGGGGATTGTCACCCTTGACGGAACTCAGTGACATGCGGACACACCCATATTTTAAACATTTGAAAAATGTTGATTTATCTCTTATTAAAATTTATGCTGACACACGTAACACTGATAATTTTCTTTTTACAATTATATTGTCATTTTATTCTCAAAAGATATATATACGGTATGTTCGTTATACATCTGCCGTGTTTATAAAATAAAGGTCAGAAACGTGCCGTGTGCAAAACTGAGTCAGACTGCCTGCTTTAGGACAGAAGAGCAGTGTGTCATTAAACCTTAGGTGGGATGGAGTGAATGTCGATATAGGATTGTAGCGGTCCGTGGTTACCAAGTGGTTTTAACGCAAAGTTCATATACGGAAGTTTCGAAAGGCTGTCATGTCGGTTTTAACACTAGAAGCCAAGTTAGAACGAACGGATTCAACAACACCATGGGGATTTCGCATGCAAGGGGGCAAAGACTTCAGTGGCCCTTTAGCTATACAGCGTGTAAGTTTTTCAATCAAGTTACTCTGCCGCTAAGTACAAGATCTGCAAGTTACGATATCTTTACGTTCGTTTTAATTAAAAGTGTATTCCTATAATTATGACCCGTGCGATTTATTTCTTTGCAGTCAGTCTAATTAAATTCTGTTATGGCGATACAGTGTGTAAGTTTTTCAATCAAATTACTCTGCAGCTAAATACAAGATCTGAGTGTTTTAATATCTTTTACGTTCGCTTAATTAAAATTATGTTCCTGTATACATATATATGACTCGTGCGATTTATTTCTTTGCATTTAGTCTAATTAAATTCTGTTGTGGGTGTACGACTTCTCAGGTTTGCTTAGTCAATTCTGCTGGGTTTTCCCGACCTCCAGTGTTAACTGTTATACTGTTAACATTTACGATTGCAATCAATTTTATTATCATTAGCCTATATGTATTATTATTTAGGCTTATAAATAGTGAGCTGAGTGTTCAGAAACTACGTGGTAGTTGAGTGATTTATTACCGATCCATGAGTGTGACAAGCAAGGGAAAAAAAAGTACTTAATACTGATACAGTTGTAAATATTCACACTCAGTCACACACCAAATATTTTACCTCAGATTTAGAACGTAGAGAAAGATGAACTGGATAGGTTTAAATTGTTAGATCAACACTTTTTAAATGCATATAGTGTTGGATTAGTTCACTTTTGAAAGAAATGTGTGCTTTTATTGTTAATCCTTATTGTTTATTTTACTAAATAGATTCTGAGATCTATATCTTTTTACACAATATGTAGAACTAGAGCAAGTTGATTAAAACATCCACAAACCAGACTATACTTCATTAACTTCTTTTGTAATTTTTAAAACATATTTATTTAAGACAAACTTTTGCCTCTTTCCCAACTGCCTAATAGTAATACCAAGAGTTTATATATACTTTTACATTTAATGGTGCAATTTAATTTTCAGCCCTAAAATAAAAGTTCTTGAAGAGTTAAATTAGTTGTTGCTAATGTGTATGCCTAGTCCCATTATATACAAGTTATCTGTTTCTTTCTAAAGTCTGAAAAGAATTACTTCAGTTTTTAAAAAAATATTTATGTAGTCTCTTGTCTCAAAGACCAGATTAAAAGCTTTGTGCTGCTTTATTCACTGATTCACTCATTCAGAAAGCATTACCTTTAGTGATATTGTGTACATTGAGAAAATAATATTAATAGTATAATATGAATTATTATGTTTAAGCATTTTATCTAAAACCATCATTATCTAAACACATAATTAAGGGGTTAAAATAACAACATATAAATATGAATACATTTTCAAACATAAAATCAGATGCCTTAAAAATAAAATAAAAGTATAAAAAAATATATCTGTTATACAAATATATTTCAAATTATCATCATTTATTATATTAAGTTAACTTCTTGCACCACTTTTAGCTAGAAATTTTGATAATATCATTAAATATGGCTTGGGTTTTTTCTATCAAAAATATCACTTTCAGGTAGCCATTTGACTTTATCTGAACAGCTAACAAAAATAACATGCAATATTAAATTAATATTTACTTCCAACAGAAACGAATGGATATCTAGGTTTGTAAATATGTTTAGGATAAAGGAGGCACTTAGGACTGCCAGTATGTAAAATTACATTTCAAAAAATATGTTTCTTTCTTGAATGAGCAGGTATATTGTACAGGTTGCAGAGATGAGGGTTGGTAGGTGCAGCTCGGACTGCTAAATTTCTGGTACAAAACTTCGATGTGCTACTAATGTACTATCAAATTTGAAGAGTTGGCAATATTTTATATCATTAGCATCACATACCCATGTCCACATACTGTTACACAATTTCTGAATTTGTAAAGGCCAGGCAATATGCATAACTTAAAGCAGTAAAAGTCATTAAGCAGCCTTTTCACTTTGTCTACTGTAGTGTAAGTTTAGATACATTTACATGAAAGTCTAGGGTGAGCGTCATTCACCAAACCTACTTGTATCTAAAATCAAAGGCAGAAAATGATAAAACAAACTAAACCGGATAATTAGTTTTATTAGTTATCCAGCTGTGATTTAATTTGATTATCATTTTATCAGTATATTTCCTTCAGTCATTGTTTGTTCATATACAAATGTACTTTCATCAACCAATAAATTGAAAATAATTTTTGTCTGTACATGTATACATTTTGGTATCACAATTATCAATATCAGTACAATTAGAAACTGGCTCAGTTACATTTCTTGATTCATTTCCAGATAGGCAAGTCTGTGGGGGAATTAAAGCTCATCTTGATACTGTTTTTCTTATTATTATAACAAAAATAAAAATATTGCACTTACTGTTGTTAATCAACAGTGAATTATATTTTTTACAGCCTTACTAAGTTACTTGACTAAGCCTTAATTAGCAAATGGCATACACAGTAAATGTATAGAAAGAGAGAACTCCAAGAATTGTATTGAAATTTGAAGATTCTGAAATTAGGTAGGACAGTCTTAGCCTTATTCTTATTGCAATCCTTTAAGTTTAATACTACAGATTATCATTATGTGAACGTTTATGAAAGTTAAATAATTTGATATCTATAGCTAATAATATTGTTATCTTGATAATTTTTTTTGCTTTATATAACATTATCACTTCATCTTCAGTTTGCATTACTTATTAATGTTCCACTGTCTCCATTTGTTGGTTTGTCTTTGCATTTATTATCACTCATTCATATATTATTTAAGTAGAACATTAGAAGTATTCATCCACCTCACTCTCAGAAATGTAGTACATGTATGTAGTTTTAGACTGGCAAGTCAGTAAATCCTTTCCTTGCAAACATTTTAACAATCTTATGCACATTTTAACGTATGCACATATAAATTTATAACTGATCATTCTCAATCTCAGGGTTTCTTTGTATGTCCTGGTTATCATACTGTTTCATTACACTGATTGCTATAGCTTAGTATGTCCTGTTATCAAACTTTCATTACATTTACACTGACTGCTGTAGCTTAGTACTAAATAGTAGCTTTGTTTGTCGTTTGTAGTACCCTTTAATATCACTGATGTACTGTAGCTTACTGCCTTTTTACATTCTGTTTGTAATACCCAGTCATTTCACTTATGCATAGTGCCTCTTTTAATCTTTACATCCAGTTTATAATTTTTGTGATTCCCTGTCATTTCACTGTATATATGTTACTAATATAGCCTAGTATCCTTTTACATCCTGTTTGTAATACCCTGTTATTTCACTGACATACTGTATCTTAGTACCTTGTAAATGTCCACTTTGTAATACCCTATCATTTCACTGATATACTATAGCTTTGTGCCTTTGTATAACAAACGGATTGTATGTCTTGTTTATAATATCCTGTCATTTTACTGACATACTATAGCTTTGTGCCTTTGTTTTATAATGCCCAGTCATTTCAATGACCTACTGTAGATTAGTGCCTCTTTACATCCTCTTTGTAGCAACTTACTGTATCTTTAGTACTGCGCTGTGTAGCTGTGTATCGTGCATCAAAATGCAGAATGGCATATCTCACTGGCAAAGGAACACCTGAACGCCAATTCTACCTGCCTTAAAAGGACCGGGACATGGGTTCTGTTACATGTTTGTGTGTGTATGTGTGTGCCCCATAAAAAAAAAAAAAACGAATGCCCTTGATAATGCCTTTACACCCACCGCTCACCCACTACCTGCATAGATACTGCAGCAGGCATACAACCTGTCTCCCCCAACCATCTCTTTCTGTGTAGGTCAATCCTGGAAGTTTGGCAGCAAAATGTGGCTTACAACAAGGAGATATCATTCTAAAGATAGGGAACACCAATACTGACACACTGCGCCATAAGGAGGCCCAGGATTCCATCCTCGCTGCAGGAAACCGACTGGATCTTTTGCTACAGAGGTAAATATAGGCTTTGAGTTTGACATATCAGCTGCAATGTGAACACTGAGCCAGCAACATATTGCCTGCTTGTGCTACATGAATTAAAGTGGGCGCTTGTCATATTCATTTGGTTAATAGTACAGTAATAGGTTGATTACAGGAGAATATAGTGTGTTTGGGGAAGGGGGGGGTGTCACTGACTGAACATCTAAATTCTCTTTGAGGAGCTCTCTATATCTGTACATGAATGTGATAATACAAATTGGATTGTGAGTGATGTTAGTTACTTTTAAATTTAATTCATATTTCATACAAGGAGTGAATTGGAGCCAGGGTTATGCATTTTCTAGGTGTAGTTTCAAGCTGGTAATGAATATGGGCTGCTCTTTGTTCTATGAGGACATGGAGGTGTTATAATAATGTGTGCATTAAAGTCTAATACTAGTAATAGGCTAGAAGATGCTTGGAGAGTTTTGTTGTCTTTTACTTAATGGGAGAAAAAGAAAGAATTAATTAAAATCTCCAAGTAGCATTCCTGTAAAATGTAGTGAAAAAGCTTAGTTTCAAGTAAAATATTAACAGATATATGCATAGATTTTCTCATTTTAGAAAAGCTAATTTTTAAATATAATAAGAAAATTATATTTTTTGAACTTGTATTACATTTGGGACCCATAAATCACTTATGAATACTAATTTTTTATCTACTAAAAAGTACTATACTGCCTTATTTCTATAAAAAAAAAAAAAAAAAAAATATTATTACCACTTGACTAAAGGGTTATTAAATAACAGAAACTAGATCATATATATCATTATATGTATACAGAAACTAATATTTTGCACTTCCATTATACACAGTGTGTTTATATAAATTTCTGAAATTCTGTTTCTTGATGAATTTAGTGTTAGGAACTGGATTTAGATTTCTGTATTATTTTTTAAAACTTTAAAAAAAATCCTTTTGCATTGTTTAAGTTACCAACACTAATTTCATTTGAAGATGAGGGTCATGATGCAATGTGTTGCAGGGTGTTTCGGGTGGAAGCATGACAGTGATTTGCACTAATTACATTACTAATTTCATAATTTGCAGTGCTGCTAAGCAGCCACTCTCGATTGCATCAGCATTTGTTGGTGGGTTTTTTCCCCACCTGAAGCCTTGCAGCAGAAACTGAACATAAAGTTTTGTTTTGATTTATATTTTTAAACAGTATTGATCAGCTCTCTGAAAAGCTTTTTGGTGAGGGTTGGTTGTGGGATGGTGCTAAAAGGAGACTGAGTTATTAATAGAGTAAGAGACAATACCACAGTTTCAGCTTAATAACTATTTTTTCCTGGTAAAACTGTCCTTCTTAAGAAAGAAAAACAATCCTCCCAAAATAGTTTTGCACTGGAAATCGAAACGTGGGAGTAAAGAATAGATTTTTAAAAAAATATTTTTGTGTGATCAATTCATAAGTAGTATGATAGTGATACTTTAAGTTTTATAAAAATGAAGTGCTGTATGCAAGTATATGTGCTTGTGTGTTAGTGTGGTTGTTGCTGCTACTGCTTTTGGTGAGATTTTGATGTCTGATATCATCTCCAATTCATTTCTGTTCATCTAATCCAGAAGTCAACAAACGTTTTGGACTACTAAGTACTAGGCCATTTTAGGAGGTCAAGAAGGCACACTAGGCCAGAAATGGTCAAAAGTACACCATTACTAGGCTTGAATAAAAGTCTTTGCACTTTATTTTGTGCAATTTAATTTGTAATAAAGAGAAGACACTGTACAGTTTACAACTTAAAAGGGTAGGGATAGACAAAAGTTCGGACTGGAATACTAGCTAGGCCGAAGGCCGGACTTTGCTGACCCCTGATCTAATCTAATGATTTCAAGCACAGTCTTTAGATTGTTGTAATGAACAGGCCCATTTATCCAACAAGTATCAATGATAAATTCAGTTTCCTGGAGTCAGTTACTTATTCTACTTAAATTTCAACTGTCATCTTGTCCAGAGCATCCTGTCAGCAGTGTCATTCCGTTGAGACAGAATCTGTATTTGAACATAGTTTGTCTCCCCTGATAGTTTACTCTTGCTTGGTTTTAGACTTTTAATTCAAACTGCATTCAGCAGAGTTTAATAACAGAGACTTTAGGCTTTCCCTTCGTACCATATTTATTGATGTGTAAATAATTTAATCGTTGAAGGTAGTTTAAAAAATAAAACTAATTCTTGCCAATGCCTGTTTGTTATTTAATTGTCCACTTTAAAGTGCAGAAAAAACAGCGTTATGTAATGTGCACTTTCTATAGAGTATGCTACTTACCAGTCCTCGAAGTTGTGAGGTGGTCTAACGCCATGAGCCAATGGCGTTCGTGTATATTTGAGCTTATTTCGACGGCTTGCAAGTGGCGTTTGTTTGTTGTGAGTATGCGTGTCAATGAGTGTGAACGGTGCATATATGTGCAAGTTTATGTCGCCGATCAGCAGTTTGGCATGCAAATTAATGTCGCAGGTGAGCCAATGACATTTATATGTAGGTTCGCCACTGTCACCTGTGAAGAAAAGACGTTTATTATTTTTGTGAAATTTTGGCGTCTGTATATTTGAATTTGTCGGTTTTGCCAGTGAGCAGTACGAGATCAAAAAATAAAAATAAAAGCGACTTTAAACGAGGGGTAAGTGGCGGGGGAAAAGGAGTGGGTAATAAGAGGAGTGGCTTTTAGCTGTTGGCATGGATTTTAAGTTTTCTTAAAATAGTTTCATGTTGACACGGAAATAGGGGAAGGAAGGGGAGATTAGAAAGAGGACGGTGGTAGAGGTGATAGGATGTGAGCAGGGCATTGGCCATATTTTACTAGGTCATGCTGCTCTTATTTCTGTCTCGCGCGCGTTGTTGTTCCATGTACTTTGTATTGTTTTTAAAATTAAATTTTAAATAAGAATATTTTCCATTTAAAAAAGATAGTGAATGTAATGTTTATTGAACTGAATGAGAACTGTCTGTAGATTTTATCGTGAACCAAGGGATGCTATGTCAAATCGCTTTTGATCAAAGGTCATCCGTGTGTTGTATTGCACTTCGTTGTTACTTATCGGGCTAATTCTCACAACATTCGCGAGTCTTACAGTTATTTTGCTTTGCATGGGTTACGTTGATATCTTTTATCATGACGGCATTTTAAAACTGAGCAAACATGTTTTGCAAGCACCGATTTCGAAAAATTCGATCGGTTTCAGTTTGGGTTAATCCAGTGTCTGTCCGTGAGTCATATGAAGTCACTGCAGGTCACATGCCGCCGCCTTTGCCTGTTAAAGCATTTAATCAAACGAAATCGCTTGTATGGGCATGATCACGCTTTGCACCCGTTTTAATGTAAGCTTACTTTTGGACTGAGTTAATAACAGATTGAAGTGTTTGTTTCACTTACATCAAAATGTACATTTCACTCACACACAGCTACTATGCACATCACTGTGAAAGGATGCAGCCTTAAATGTCTCACCCCACAGCTTAGGCGTGAGCCACACCACGCATGGACGTGATTGGTTCGCACACCGGAGAAAGAGACATGTAGACAGCTCGCCCCCAGTCATACTCAACCAGTGACTAAACAGGTATAGAAAATTGCTAAACTGAACAGAGAACAGATTGAAACAACCGCTTGTGGTTGATGGGTTGATTGAGGTCACTCACAGTGCGATGTGTATTCTCTCAGTAGACAATTTATTGATCTGTTTATGTATATAGTATTCCAGTTAAAGAAGTACAAGATAGTGACGAGAATGGCTGATCTGCAGCTTAGTTTGGGATGAGCAGGAAAAAAAAATATTCACTGATCGAGTGAGAGCAGCTTGTAGTCTTGAATTAAGTTAGAACTTTAGTCAAACACATAGACCTCAGGTCTAGACAAATAGCTGTGGAAACAACAATTGAATGACACTACTACATTGGAGCTACTGTAAAGCATGTACTAGCCTGCTTCAAGTATTTTGCTCTTTCTCTCTTTGAGATGTTATGTACTTTAATCATTCGCTGTTTCCACCAGTTTGCAGCGAGCTATAATGACAAATTATAGCAGACTAGTATTTTCTCCTACTTTATCAAACAGTTGACTGACATATTAAGAAACAGTGCATATTCTTGCACACACATTGCCTCGGTACAGCTATATATAGAATTAATGTTTTGCATACAAAGGGATGTATCATCAAACGTGTGTGTGTGTGTGTGTTTATGTATGTATTTCACCACAAATAATAAAAACTGCAAAGTTACACCCACAAATATTATCATTTGTCAGCTTCTCTGTAAAACTTAACATTGAGCATTATTTAACTATTATTTCCGGTGATGGTTGTTCAAGTGCTTAATGAAGCAAGCGAGAGTCTGGACTTACAGTGTGTGTGCAGATATTGATTTACATTGTATACAGATACTGACTTACAATCTATGCGGATATTGACTTAACAGTGAATGCAGATAGTAGTCTCTGTAAAACTTAACATTGAGCATTATTTAACTATTATTCTGGTGATGGTTGTTCAAGTGCTTAATGAAGCAAGCGAGAGTCTGGACTTACAGTGTGTGCAGATATTGATTTACAGTGTATACAGATACTGACTTACAATCTATGCGGATATTGGCTTACAGTGAATGCAGATAGTAGTCCTGCCACGGCGTGGCAGGCGTTGCTGTTGGACATCTGATAGTATTTTCAAGTTTAGAATGCATGTTACATTTTCTACGCTAGAACAAGTTACGCCAGCACTTATCTACAGAGGCATGAAGACAAATGATAGGGCGTAGACATTCCTCTTGCCTGAATTATTAATAAGCCTTCTTCCCTTCAGGCTCGGTTTAAACTAGTGGCGGTGTGTTTACAACAGCGGATGCTTTGTGCTACTAAATCTCATACCGTCACTGAAAGTAATTCCTACTCTGAAGTATGCACATCTTGCACGGTCTACTTGTTTGCAGTCTGCCCGGGCTTTCAGTGCGTGACCGACTGTAGTATGCAGTGCGTTTACCCTGCTTCTCTCAAGCAGTTAGTGTGTACAGGTACGAGAGGCCTTAACGAGTTTTAGCTTGCGCGGGGGACATTACGGGGCATGATTAGTAGTTGACCAAGTACTCAGCAGAAACATACTTTTAACTATACAGCCATTAGAAAATGCATTTATTTCAGCTGCTCAGAAACGAGCGAATGTTTTATTAGTGAGCCTAGATCAGGAAGGGCATATAATTATAAATTTCACCGATGAGATGATATCTTTTCAGAAATGGAACATTAGATTGTGCGTGCGTCTGTATTGCTCATTGGTGGTTTTTTATGATTGGACTTTGAGTTTAATTATATATTGTTTTCTCTCTCCTTCAGATTTATAAACTATTATAGATGAAGTAAAGTAAATTTAAGTGGCCTTCACTCGCAACTGCCTACTTGAAGATCGACTGCAGACGGACTGCTGAAGTGCTTCCGAGAAAGCAGTTGCAAGAATTTGACCTGACCTGTCTTGGGTCAGACCGTGATAAAAGTTATTGTTTTCACAATAATGTCATGTTACACGGTTAAGAGTGGAGAGAGAGAGAAGAGACGGAGGTATATCATTGAAGAATTACAAGGTATATTCAATGGACAGTTACTGATATTGGCAGTAATGTTGCATTGATGAGTGTTTGTCACTAATGGTATTAGCGATGAGACGACCGTTGTGGCATTTTGCGTTAGTCAGCAAATCAGAGAAAGGGGGTGATGAATACAGACTTAGCGTTCATTATTACTGACTGCAATTCGTCTTGAACAACGATCTGCTTATATTGACTTTTTCTCGTCGAATATTTCAGTAGTCTCATTTCTGTGCCAACATACGTAACTTTTATATTCATATTTCTTACACAAGACTGTGGTATGAGATGAACTCTCTTGACAAGCTTGTGCGGATGAATTATCCAAAAATAAGAATATATATTTGTATATGTGTGTGTGTTTTCCTCCCTCCAATATTCACTACCTAACGTAAAAGTAAAGACAGGTGCTTGGACATTCAACAAAATGCAAAGATGTCATCTTGCGGTCTTCCTATCAGTAATACTAATAGCTTTCCTACGGTGTATAAATATCATCTCGCTGTTTCGTTGTTTTCTGGTCACGTTAACCTTCACCTGTAGCTTTCTCTGCATTGCATAAATTTCATCTCTCTGTTTCGTAGTTTTCTGGTCACGTCAACTTTCGCATTTTAAAATTGCATGGTTACAAACTGAAATATATTTCCTGGACCACGGATGGAAAAGATCGATTTTAGCGGGTCATAAAACTAAGGGTTATTTACTCGGAAACGATCTGCTTGAGTGCTACTAAATATATGCATTGACTGATCTTTTCAAATTTGCAGAGAAGTAATGTTTGGGTTTATTTATTTTTAATTTAGTCAAAATTCAAATACCATCATATTTTACTTTGCCGCACAAGAACCCATACTCTTAGTCTAATTCAACACGCGCGCTCGCACACACTTCAAATTGTGCTTGACTGTGCAGTTCTACCATAACCAATAGTCTACCATTTTCTAACATAAGTCCACTCGAATGTTTAAAACTAATAATACTTGCAATGATATTTTAAATATACGCTTATTATGTCATTTAGATCGGCCAATGAGTTTGAAAAAAGGTGAAAGTGTTGTTCATTACAATTCCAATTTTCTTTTAAAAAAAAAAAATGCCACTTAAAACTATACATGTAATGTTTTCTTCCTTTAGTCCTTTTTTCGAATGCACTCACTTTCCACCATAAGTGTGCATTGAAGAGCACCATAAGGGATGTAACTATATGCACTTTTTAGTAAAATTCTAGTTCTGGAGTCATAATAAATATGCTATTTAGAGGGGGGGGGGTAATGCACTTTTGTTGTTGGGTGGAAACGGGGGTGTGAGTGTTCGAAGCGACAAGCCATCGACCATAGCCGGTGTCTTGGGTTGAGGAGCTTTAGGCTGGAAGAACGGATGTGGGACACTCGCCGACAAAAGTGTTTTGTTTCAGTCTGACTCCTGTGGAATGCACGGAGAGCGATCAATGTCTACCTACCACTTAGGTGGAATGATTTCGTCCGCTGGCGGCACAGGCCAGATTACACAGGCCAGATACACAGGCCAGATACACAGGCCAGATACACAGGCCAGATACACAGGCCAGATACACAGGCCAGATACACAGGCCAGATTACAAGTTCGAAAAGGGAACAAGCGACTTCTTTATTCATGTTTGATAACAGCACTCCAGTTGGAGACTGGAGTCTAATCCACTTGCTGATAACATTGACGCTTAAGCAACTTAAATTCATAGTCTGATGATTTCTTTCGGGTTTTATTTTTCGAAAACACTTAAAATGGCATATGCTGCTGAGAAGCAGAGTTGGGGTGGGGTGGGGGGCGATTTAATACATATTACTAGTATGCGTATTATTTACATATTTTTCCTTTTTTTGCTTGTGGAATAGCGATTCATTGATTCCAAGTGAATGATATACACTTCCTTTAAGTATTATTGTTTATATAGGTGGAGGATGAGTAGGCAAATTGGCTGGTAGTTTGATTTATTGACTGATAAAGTCAATTATAATCTGGCAAAATTATTTCTGTTGATGTATCTTTTTCTTGGTAATTTTTCAAAAGGATTTCAAATTCGTTTTTAGTTTGAACATATTCCTAAGTGTCTGTGACGTGTCTAGCATTTTTTTTCTCACATCTACCCTAAGTCCTCCTTACTTAAACAACTGCTTTAGAAACGACATCTAGCATGGAGTGACCAATAATCTGCACATTTAACACACTTCTTCCCCCCCTCCCATTTCAAATCCCACAAAGTTTAATCTAGATAGGTGTGTGTTTATTACTTAGGCTTGTACATTATGCCAGTTTGACATAATTATGCTAACTATTCCAAAGATTTAGCTGTTAAATCTCAAAATATTTTTGAAAGACTTCATCACAATAGATCAAATCTCAAACTGACATGATTGATTGATTATCATTTAGCTTTTAATTGGCAGACTGGAGAATATAAATTCCTAAGGAGATATTTTAGTTTTAACCAACTGAATGTCACCTTTTTATTTACTGCCTGCATTCCTTCATTGAGTTTTTAATTTCTTGTATATTAAAAATCAGTGTTAAATTTTAGTTTGAAATAATGTTGCTTTAATACATTTGTTAAAATGTATTTTGGTATACATATTATTATAAAACAGCAAACGAACTTGCCAGATGTCGTTACACAAACATATTACTGATATTAGGCAAAAGACTGACAAGATATAAATTATAGATATGGGTTGTAACTTGTATGTGTGTGTGTGACAGAAGGAGTTTTCTGTTTCAAACAGATGATAGTCAGATATACTGCATGGCCTTTCTAGCAAGCAGACAAAAACTCTTACTCTCATACAAGTTGCAATATTTTGAAATCATTGTTGATAGGGAGTTAGATTACAGTTGTATCTTGTACTTGAAATCATTAATGTTTATTTTAAATTTATACAAATACAGTGAATAAGTATACTTTTAAAGTCATTTGATTTATGAAAGACATATCTTTGCTGAACAATTTGATTTTCAGTATTTGTGGTGATAGAATCAGATTGTACATGGTATATCAACAACTCCTTAACAATGATAATATTGGACTACACATTGTAAATCAACAACCCATTATTTATGACATACCCACGTAAATGCTGCAGTTTCTCTTTTAAAAAAAAAATTGTACAGTAGCTATACAAGAATTCATTTTTCTTGATGAGTAGATGTGCTTAATTCCAGATATTGTCTTGATGTCAGTAAATTTGTGGGTGCCATTTTTCTCTGCAGCTGTACAGAATTCCATGCACAAAATATTATGTCTCCTGGGTTTTCAGTTTGTCTTGTGAGTGGGTGTTATTGTTGGTTAATTGTATGTGTTTTAGTTTGTGTACATGATGGTATGTGTTCTTGTTTTTTGCTTATAATTTGATAATAAAAGTAATTGTTCAAAGACCTTGGTAATGCTGAAATTGCTAGTGATGATTAGTTTGTCTTGAGCAAGATAGATGTAAAAAAAAATTGCCATGAACAAGTTAATTTCCTGAATTTAACTTCTGAATTGAATTTGCGATTCTGTTCATTTGCTTTTTTTTTTTTTTATGTTTACTACAGAACAATTTACAGTTGCTTTCAGCATTAGTCATGGCAGATGCTTTAAAAGTTTAAATTAAGTTTATTTAAACTGTGTTTTGATATGCTTCTTAGACTGTTAGAGTCTTGAATTCAACTAGTGCAGTTTTTGTTACAAATGTTCATATACGATATAGGGCCCACCCTTATGAGAAATCTATTTGAACACATGGTTGCTTTAGTTAGCACGAGTCATGTGGTAGACATATTGTAATATTTTGACAGTAACAGGATATAACATTTTGACACGACCAGAATATTAATGTACCTACTGAGTTACACGTGCACACAACTTTCATGTGCACAGACACAGTGTAAAGTTAAATATATTTGCATACTTATTTACACTTTTCCAGAAGTACATGCACATGGTCATACTAACTTTAAACAGATACAGTTGCTCACATAGGCTTATAAATTTACAGCAGTGCAATAGTGTTTACACTCAGGCATACAAAACCTATGTCAACAGTCTGTGTGTGCTAAGCAAGCATACTCATGTATCCTCTTTTTCAGTCTTTGCCACTCTTAGTCTTAGTTTGCACACGCTATAAAAGTACCCCTGTACTTGGCTGCAAATAAAACAGGGCAGGAAATGCAGTACACTTGTGCATTGTGTAATAAATAATTACAATGGACAATGACAGTCTTTTAAGTGTTTTCATTTTTTTAAAAAAGTAATAATTGTGTTCACCAGAAGTGCAAAGATATAGCTTTTTAAAATTCTCTTTTAATTTATTTTTTAATCATTAATTGAATATACAAATGTGCACATTTATATCAAGGGTTACCATACATAATGGATAGTATATTGTATTGTTTGATACTATCCCCTCATTAATTGATTAAGGGGTGATTAATGAGCTCACATATATAATGGTAATGTATGGTATTGTTTGACACTATTAACTGATTAAAGGTTGATTAATGAGCTCACATATATGCATGTTTTTCTTATATACAACCCTAGAATTAAACTGAAGCATTACATTCTATATATTTAGGTCATTTAGAAATTTTATATACAGTAATTCCTAGGACCTATCGGTGTTTCACAATTGCAGTGGAGTTATTTTAAAATGAAATAAAGTTCCTTTTGCTTTGTCTCTCGCATCAGATTTATGTACAGTAAACACCCTGTAACTTGTCTCTTACTTCATTTCATATTTCTTAATGAATTTGATACTAGAAGGACTTCATACTAGATAAATAATAGATTAGATACTGCATAAGTATTAGATTCTAGATTAGTTCTGAATAAATAGACTCTTGAAATCTACTGGAAGGGGGGCGGGGGTATCACACCATCAAGTTTACCCGATACCCACTAGAAGTATAAAAAGTAAATATAAACAAAAAATATTTTTTTACTATAGGAATTAGTGACAGCACAATATTATATAATAAGCAAATATATGTGTGTAAAATGTATCGTCCTTGTCATATAGACTACCTCCACATTTACTGTATAATAATTTATTATAAATAAATAATGATATGCCTTAAAAGTCCATATCAGAAGTGAATGCTATTTTTGCTCTATTATTGAAAATTAAGGTACATTTATTTCAGCCTTGCCTGTTAATATTGTTTACATGTATTTTTCTTTCATTATGAAAACAATACTCAATTTAAATATTATAATTTGCATTGCCTATTGTGAATTTACTGAATATGCCATTTTCATTGCAGCCATGATATTTTTATTAATTCAAATAAACATATTTATTTGCAAACTATATTTTTGTCTATAGACACCATTTTGGGTGGATTTGTTAGGGGGACAAGTTAGTAGTAATTTATATTGTTTTATAATATTTTTGAATAGGGTGAGAGAAGGTGTGCTCTGAATTAATCACAGACTTCAGAAAAAGGATGGAACATATTAAATGTAACCTCTACTTAACTGCAGAAAAAATGGGAAAGAACATGCAGTACACTTGTGCATTATTATTTAATAATTAAATGGCCAGTTACCTTCTTTAAAGTGTCTTGATTATAACCACCAAAACACTGTAATTTTGTCTTTTTTGTTTAAAATAGAATAAGAGAGAAGAAAGTAATCTCTTTGGATGGGTGAGTTTGCATGACTGTGAACGAAATGTTTCTTCAAACACTAAATGCTAAATTAACAACTATGCAGCAAGTTACTAGTCGTTACTAATGATATAATGTTCAGTCTAGGAATAGGCATAGCAGTCCAGAGAAAATGATTATTAATAAGTTGTTTTTGTTGTTAGCTTGTACTTTAAATTAAAGGCACAATAGACAAAGCCAACCTTCTTAGCATTATTGCATCATTAAAACTTTTTATATGTAGGAGATTATTATATACTTGGTTTATGTACCCTTTCTTAGCCAATGTATTTGCATGTAGGTTTTTAAAATTTCATTTCACTTTTAATCATGAATTATGAAGTTCCCTCCCTTTAAGTGATTTAAGCACTTCAACCGATCATCATTCACTCATTAATAATTATTTATACTATTTTATACTAATGACAAACTCATTGATTTAGTGTACTTTTTAACACCACAATATAAACATAGACGGATAGTAGATGGGTAGTAGATAGGTATAACATAGACAGAGATAAATATTAATTAATTAATATTGTGCCTTTAAATTTAATATATTTATGTTGTTGCATGTTTAGTGGATCTATTATAAAAAGCATGGAATATATTTTTGTAATCACGAATCATTCTGTATTTGCTAAACTTGTCATTATTATAGTCTGTATTATCAGTGATATGATGGCGTCCACTTTTTTATAACAATAGATTTGTTTAATCTAAACTCTGAAAATTTTATTTTAAAATTAATAATTACAAGTAGCAGCAATTAGAGTTAATTCAGTATCATTATAATACTGAGTCAGCATTAAT
Organism: Sinotaia quadrata; assembly: GCA_028829895.1. NCBI lineage: Eukaryota > Metazoa > Mollusca > Gastropoda > Architaenioglossa > Viviparidae > Sinotaia > Sinotaia quadrata. The sequence continues at coordinate 2,710,436 of CM054182.1, forward strand.
TGTTTTGCAATTTAAAATGACAGTTTTGTAAATGGAGTAATCTGTCAGTGTAACTGGAATATATTTTTTGCCTATCGTATTTTATGATAGGACAAATTTACTTCTTGGGTCTTAATGACAGTAAATAGCAAAATGGGATAATCTTACTTTTTTGTTTATAGTGACATTGGAATTGAAAATAGTGAAATATGGTTTATAACTTTGTAAAGCTGTTCAAATAAGGAAGAAAAACATCTGGTTACTGCAGTAGTATGTGATTGAACAGGGAGAAAAGGACAAAAACTGAAATTTACCTCCCTTACTTTACCAGCTTATACTGGTACAAGTAGGAAAAAGTCTCCCTTTTGTGTTGCTTGTTAGTTGTTAAAATTTGTCAGGGAGAGTTCTGAGTGGAGAGTTTGAACTATCAAAAACTCTTAAATTTTTTAGACAGGCAACACCTCAGTTACCAGTTATAATTTTATTTTAGTAGGCATTTTTTTTTTTTACTTCATTTGTCATTCATTTGTTTGTTTGATTTTTAAGTTTTGTGAGCATTAATAGTGCTAATGTTATACCTTCTGGCATATTACATATTAGTGAAAATCTTTCTTAGAGAATAAATAATCTTCTCTTCAAAAATAACTTTTCATTATTTTAAAAACAAAAGCAAAAATACAGGTGAACAAACAATTTCCAAAGGCATTTCAGCTGTCAGTGTTTTTATGATTATGTATGAAATTTTATTAACACTTTATCTTAATTTTAAAACTGTGCATGTTGTACAAGCTACATTAATCTTAATGTTAAAACTGTACATGTTATACAAGCTACATTAATCTTAATGTTAAAACTGTACATGCTATACAAGCTACATTAATCTTAATGTTAAAACTGTACATGCTGTACAAGGTACATTAATCTTAATGTTAAAACTGTTCATGCTGTACAACTACTAGCTACATTAATCTTAATGTTAAAACTGTTAAGTGGTGTCAGACTGCAACCTACGAATGATTCAGTGTGACTGAGAGCATAGTTACCTTTTGCACTGCAAGAACATCACTTAAATAGTGACATGGTGAGCATTCTCTCTCAAATAGTACAACAATCATTGTGTTTCTGTCTGATTTTATATAACTTTTCCATTTTGCATACCCTTCTGCAAAACACAACATATCAAATTAACTCCATTCTTGTCACAAAATGTTGTGAATAGCTGAACGTCTCAGTTTAAATGAGTTTGCATTTTCACTCCAATGTCTTTAACATAACAACTAAGCAAAGTATTATGATAATATTATCTTTACAAACTGGAGTAAATGAATATGTTTCAATGATCTATGAGTGTTAATATCCTGCTTACATTTTACATAAAATCAAAATATAACCAGATTGTTGATCATAGTGTGTAGCTGCATACTACAGAATCAATGCTTTATCATAGTCTGTTGTTCTTTCCCGTTGTATTGTTCAGAGAATAAGACCTAGCTTATGCACTTATTAAATACTGTTTCAAATAAAAGTCTGGGGGGAAAAAAGAAAGAGTCTGATTTTCAGCTACTGACACCTGTTATATATATATATTTAAAAGAGTTGTCTTCACACTTTGCACCCTATTCACTTAATAATATTTAGTACTTCCTGATATTCAGTATCTCTAGACACTTTCTGAGTAATAATATTTAATACTTCGTGTTATTCAGTGACACTTTCTGAGTAATAATATTTAACACGTTATGTTATTTATTATCTCTAGATATTTTCTGATTAATAATATTTAGCACTTTATGTTATGCAGAATCCCTTTACATTTTCTTAGTAATAATATTTAGCACTTTATGTTATTCAGTATCTCTGAAGTAGAACTAATTTCCCTTTTCATAACCCACAAAATTTTAAATAGCATTTGGGGATGTACACCAATAAAAATTTGAGTAATCATGCCACTTTCTGCAACCTTGTCCACTAAGCTAGTTCAGTAGCTGCAATATTTGTCAGTTTGTCAGTACTTACTGTGAAATCATCCCAATAATTATATGTTGCATGGTATGCTTACCATAACTACTAGTGCTATACTTGATCAACAAATCAAGGGCTGTTTTTGTTTGTTTATAAATTATATTTTGTATATTTGTATAATACTATTTCACTGTTAGCTAGTTACTAAAAAGTTTTTGTCTATGAGTTTCTTTTATAGTATTTTATTTGCACAGTCTTATAGCATTATAAATATTGATGATGTGCATGATTGTATTGTACTTATAAATATAATAGATCTTCATTCACTAGTTGTTAATTAATTTTCTGTAACTGTAACTGTGTAAGTAGTTACATATACTGTACACATGTTATTTAAGGTGAAATAATATCTTGTCTGCATGTTAAACTGTGAGTTTGTGTTATGTTTTAGTTTGTAATTTTTTATATGTTTAGGTGTTTTCTTTTAATTTATAGGTCTTCAGGCTTGATCAGTGCAATTTAAAATAAATAAATAAATAATAGGAAGAGAAAGAAAAAGTATGTGTTTATCATCATATTATGTCAAATGTGGTGTAGTAAATTTTTGTTTTAAATTATTGTTACTACAGTTATACTTCATAGATAGAATAGTTATATGTAAATTGTGTGTATATTATTCTTTATAGCAGCACAACTTTAAAGGCATTGTGCCACAAAATAAATGTATTAATGAAACAAAGACAACTATTTATACACTCCTGAGTGATTATTATTGTAGTTATTTGTGGTAATATGTATATGGTGGTGTGGTGTCAGGGGTGGGGTGGACTTGTTTGTGGGGATTTTTTTATCATCTGTATGTGAATGTTACAAATGGAACAATTATTAAGACTTTCAGTTTCATATTAACATGGCAAACCTTCCTCATGACCAACAAACACGTTAGCAAGTAAACCTATCTTATGGCAAAGAAATGCATTAGCAAGTAAACCTATCTTAAGGCAAAGAAATGCATTAGCAAGTAAACCTATCTTATGGCAAACAAACGCGTTAGCAAGTAAACCTATCTTATGGCAAACAAACGCGTTAGCAAGTAAACCTATTTTATGGCAAACAAACGCGTTAGCAAGTAAACCTATCTTATGGCAAACAAACGCGTTAGCAAGTAAACCTATCTTATGGCAAACAAACGCGTTAGCAAGTAAACCTATCTTGTGGCAAACAAATGCATTAGCATGGCATAACTGCCTCTCATGACTGTTGCTTATGCCCTAGACTGCCTAGAGTAACTGTTTTAATCTCTATATTGAGAAAAGTCATTTAGTAGGTATATATTGTGTTAAGTTCTCGTTATTTATAATCTTCAGTTTGGTTCGATAAACTGTCACCATAACATCTTTTGAGTTTCAAACTGCTGTCTGCTTGAAGATAGTGAAACTATTCGCTTTAATTTAAAGATAGTCTGGCAACTTGTATTTAACCTGTTTGCTTCAGTGTCCAAAGATTAAAACATATAAATTATAATCTACTATTTTGTTTTTTTAATGCTATTTTGAATGCTTACTGGGCCACTAAATTGAATTAGTGCTGCAGTAAACAGACACCTGATGACATAAGACTTAAGAGATTTGATTTAGCATTCAGTCTTTAATTTTTTTTTTAAGTAATGATTTCTTGTTATCTCAGATTAAATATACTGAATATAACTATAAGTTTTTTCTTTCTCAAATTGGTGTCTTATTTAAATGGACTTGGCACTTTTTAAACAGTCATTTCTCTTGCTATATGTTTTATTATATCACTTTCCCAAATTGCATGTCAGGTTTATAATATTTTATTTCTGTGAAGTTTAAACTTGAAAGCAAAATGTATTTTGTTGCAGAGGTGGTGTCCCACCCACTCAAGCCTTTCAGTCTTATGAGACATTTTCTGCACCATCAATCAATGCAAGCTCTGTCCAGAATGCTGGGGGGTATAACCAGTCACAGCAGGTATTCTCTTTCTGAGTGTGCATGGCTATGGTTGTCGCTTATTCTCACTTTGTATATTAAGTGTGTATATTTTTTTTTATCACAGATCAGGTCAACCAAAATAAATTGCTTCTTTGCAAATATGCATAGAACATAGGACATTGATAATTCTTTGTTAAACTTTAAAGAAAATTATTTCCTGTTTGTGACATAAAATGAATATAGTTTGCTCTTTATCCATGATCTGGTTAACACTTTTATGTTAGCTTGTACATTTTTCCCTGCATACTCTCATACCTCCCCTCAAAACACCTTGCAGAATGTGAACCAACTATTAAATTGAAGACTTGTGTTCTTTCCTCCCCAAAACATGTTTACAAATCGTCATTAAATCCTATGAACTCTTTAGCCATAAATGAAGTACTATTGAAGGAATTGATTTTTTTTCTCGACAGTAATTTACTATTTACACAGTATTTTATAATTAACTAGAAAAATACTTGGAAAAATACTTGAATTGTGAGAGTACTTTGTTTCATTAAATGTTTTTTACTGTGATAACTGTTTTTAGTAAATAAGATTGTAACACATGCAGTCATTTTCTTGTAATATTCTTAAATCTTTATTTCACTTATGTGACTGAACAGTTAGTTCTTGTCTTTAAATTCAGAAATTAATTTATTCAGTTTATTATTATTATTCCTATCGTTTCAGGCTCATCAGAGGGTTTTTTCCTATTTTCTTATCTTTATAAGAATTGAAGTCTATTTTTCCATTTTATTTTATATCTTTTTGCCTCTTTACTTCTCTAATCTATTGTACATAAGAATATATTTCCTCTCTCCCCCCTTATATGCATAAATAATACATGTAATAATAAATATTCAAACAATAATAACAGAAACAGAGTTTAAAACTTTCTTGTTAAGAAAAGACAGTCATTAAATCAATTGTTATAACAATTACTTTATCACATAATCTTTTATAATTTATTATCATCATATTAATTTGAGGCAATCTGTCTGGAGAGCTTCATTGAATTTAGCAGACAGTATTTGTTTTGTTTTGAAGAAAACATTTTTCAAAGGATACTCTTTTTTAAAAAAAATATATAAATATTATTAATAAGTATATACACTCACTTTTAAAACTTGTTCTTGCATCTGTAAAATTGTTGAGTCAACTTTCATTTTTGTAATTTTAATTTCTTTATAAGCATATTGATTCTTAGTTTATTGTTACAATACCTCCCTCAAATGTGTTCCCTCTTTTCAGTTTCATATATATAATATAAAATCATTCTCTGGGGAAGTGTACCATTTTGTGACATGAAGTGCAAAAAATAAAGAGAATTAAATCTAATTATTTTACCCTGTAAAAGTGTACAACAGGACCTAATGCTGACATAAAAACATATGAAAATTATAAAAATGTTGATTTTATAGGAGTTTGAAATACATAAAAAGCATAGTTTCTTGAAAGCTGAGAAAGTAAGATTTTACTGGAAAAAAGTATTTTTTACCAGGAAAAAAAAAAAAAAATAAGCAATATAATTATCTCATTACAATGAATATATTTTCTTTATTAACCTAAATTATTAACTTAATCTAGGAACATTTTAATTTAAAATAGTGTAAAAAAAAACCTACAATTTTGCAACATGGAAACCATATTAACAAAATTATCACTAATATCAGTCATAAAAAAAGGCTCTATTTTTTTAAACTAAACATAAAATGGGCTAAGTTATTATGCTGCAAAGATAATATTAAGTAATAAATAATGTATCTATTTAAATACATTGTTTTTAAATATATATATTAGTCTAATCATGATATTTCTATTCTTGATTGTAATTTACAGGTTTTTCTATCGTTACTTGCTTAGGTTTAAACATACACAGCTAAATGAAACTTTAAGTGCAAAATAAACTATATGGGTAGTACATAAATATGCAAACTATTTACTATGTTAATCAATTTATAAAAAAAAAATATCGAGAATTTCATAAATCTTAGCTGTTTTGAAACATCAATGATTCCACAAATTTTCCAAAAATTCCTTTGCAACTATACGATCTGAATGGAAAATGAAAGAGATTTTTCTTATTTGGTACTTAAACTCATCACATGAAGACAAAAATGACATGAGAGTTATCTTTCTGGAATATGGCACCTTTAAAAAATGTAAGAAGTAGTTTGCGATATTATCTTTATCTTGTTTATATTTACTAATTTATTAATTCCATTGTAACATGTTGGAGAGGAATTGAAGTAAAATTAGTTTTCCTGAAGCTAAATATTTTGGAATATAACGAATAAATTTGAGAAATATTAGTGAGCATGAATACTTCTGGTTAAAAAAAAAATATTAAAAGTCACAAGTCATATTTGTCTGTCATATCGCTGTTTGGTAAAAGAATAAAAGTTTTGGATTTATGTAGAAACTAAACATTACGAAGAATCTACCTTTTCAAAATGTTTCTTCACAAAATTGAATTTTTGCCGATAAAAGGCATTTTGAATGTTGCTTTAATGTATTATCACTTCTATAGTCTAAGAAAACCTTGATACTGCAAGTTTGTTGGATTATTTATAACAATGAAAATTAAAGAAAATAGCTATATGTTTCCATATCACAAAAAGAGGTGCCATTTTTCAGTTCAAAACAACTTTGTATTACACAATTACACATAATTACAAAATAAATAAATGCATATTCACAGAACTATCTTATGTATCTAGCACTTCAATTCAGAATGTATAGAATATAAACACATGATATTTCAGTGCTTTATTTTTAAGACAACACATTTCAAATGGACCTGTCCTTCGTGGTACACTTTCCCAGATATATATAGATATGTGGATAATCTTAAATTGAGAATTATTAATAATTCAGATAACTTAGGGTTTTCTTAAATTTTATTTTATTTCACCATTATTCTGCAATTATAAGAGATTTCAGAGAGCAAACTTGATGATATGTAGATGGCAAAATATCTTAAATTTGTAAAATTGTTAACAGTGCATGTATTGTTTAATTGATAGTGCATTAGTCAGTATTGTCTGAAATACTGGACAACCTTTCTTGATTTTAATTATAATTGTTATTATCTCTTGTAAGTTTTAATTACTTTCCTGCATACAATTAGATATGTTAGTTTCCCTGAGAATATTATAGTTCAAAAGATTTTGGCAGTAATTAAATACAGATATAGGTAACTTGTGTGTAGGGCTTTGCTTGTTCTTTTTCTATATGATTTAATTTATTAAAATCATTAAATTTATTGACTTTTAAAAAAATATTTTGGAAGTTTGGTCATTTGGACTCAAACTAGGATAAAAATTTGTATTTGCTTTATTAGCATTAAATTAATATTTGCAGAAAAAATATTTTCAAGTTTGTATTTTCTTAAATTAATAAATATCTTTGCATTTAGACTTTTAAAAACATTAAATTATATTCCACAGACTTTTAAAAATATAAATGATAATCATTGTAAATTTGTATATTAAACAGAATATGGAATTAATTTAATAATGCATGTAGTAACTTTTAATTGTGTGTGTGAGTGTATATATATGTATATAAATTTAATTGAAGCGGTCTTGTATGACTAGGAGTTTCTTCGGCTTACACTTTCCTCTATGCTCACTTGTACATGTTCCTCTTTAAAGACTTGAATTATCAAGATTTTGCTGGAGCTAATAGCTTTTGGTTTATTGGATTGCTCAGAGAGAAATGATTGCTTTTTCATATTAAATTATTTTTAGTGATTGTGCTAAAGGCTGATTCATTTATTCTTCTTTAAAAAATTCTCATGCATCTTTAAAAGCAAATCTCTTTGCCTTCATTTTATGTCTCTCAGACTCTGTGTGCACTTAATGTTGCATGGAATTTGCCTTAAATAGAATTAGCTTGTATCATTAAATTTTAATTGGAAACAGTTTTTTATATTCTTTTTCTTTTCCTGAATATCTAATTATGTAATAAATTTTATTTTTAAAACAAAAATATAATCAGAAAATATTTTGCGTAGATCTTTGCAATTTATAATGACAGGATGGATACCCGATAGATGGAGCAATAGCATCAAAATTGTCTGTTAATTGTGTTATCATTGTTTAAACTAAGTAGCCAGTCAGCATTATTTTTTAATCCCGGATCCATTTTTTTAAAATCTGGACATAAAAGTAACTGTGATTTTGCTGGTTTTATGCAATTGGTTTTGTGTGTGTGTGTGTGTGGGGGTGTATTTTGTTTTGAGTAGACTAAAATTAATGTATGTGATTTTATAATTTTAGACAAATTCTAATGTAACGAAATAGGTCATTCATTGTAAGGTTGCAGGTCATCTGGTTTTTTTTGTATTTTGAATATCAAATAATTTATAAATCAATTATTTTAGGCTAAAAGAGTGTAAACCCCTGTCATTTTACCACCAAACCTTACAAAAATAACTTGCTTGATTTGTTTGTCTTCATTTATATTATTATAATTGATTTTTAATACTTCTGAAATAATGTTTACTTGTGTTATATGTGCACATTAGCTTAGCACTTAGCTGGATCTTGGATTTAAAACATTGCACTTAGCTAGATCTTGGATTTAAAACATTGCACTTAGCTGGATCTTGGATTTAAAACATTGCACTTTAAAGCTAGATCTTGGATTTAAAACATTGCACTTTAAAGCTAGATCTTGGATTTAAAACATTGCACTTTAAAGCTAGATCTTGGATTTAAAACATTGCACTTAGCTAGATCTTGGATTTAAAACATTGCACTTTAAAGCTAGATCTTGGATTTAAAACATTGCACTTTAAAGCTTAAGGTGAGTTGTATGAGACTGCTGAGATTTGTACGTTGTATTCATAGTGTGACGCCATCAACACCTAGTTAATGGTTATGATTAATATTATTATTTAATCACCCATAACTAATTACCCACTATCTCTCCAACATGTGATTATTTTTACATACCACTTTATCTTTAATGACTCTGTCTCAGTATCAGGTTTTAAAGTTATTAATTCTAATATATACACCTACACTGACGACAGACTGATTGCCTAATTCACCCTTCAGCCTTTACAATTAAGTTGCCATTGAGTTCCGGCATTCATTGTAATGACAGGTAAATCTGTGTACAATGCATGGGTTGGAATAGTAAGACTGATTACAACATAGATTATCTTTCATTTCACATTTGGCTCCTCCCCCACCAACCTTCAGTCATACTTTATAATCTATTCAATTCTTTTATTAAAATAATAAGAAATAAATGTAATAATCTACAGCAATATAATATACAATCTGATACAAAATGAGGTTTATATGGGTCTCCTGAGACTGCCTATTCTGTCTATATAATTAGAGTCATATTGTAAACATGGTTCAAAGTATACCTTGACGGAGTTACACTCACGAACGGTCCACAAGTGACACAGCGATTATCACAGGACTCGTCTACTGTGTCTTCAGCCTCAGTCTCCAACCAATGTGATGCATAGGCATGGAGGTAGAGGAAACAAAGCAATAGCTCACACCCAAAACCAAAAGCCCACTGAAATAAAATACCCAATTCTATCAGCGTCGGTGCATAATCTACCTATCATATCATACGAGTGGCAACAGAAATAGGTGGTTTGACCTTGATCGTTAATTTACAATTAACAGTTTCAAAGGGGGAATAAAATGTCCCAGTTCACACTCATATGAGTTACATTAATTATAAATGGTTTTTACATTAGTGGAGATTGAATGAGCATTCCGCTACATCCAATATCTGTTACAATAAATTAAAGGTTATAATAAACACACAGCATGTGTTTGAGTTTAACATTACATATTTTGATTGCTACTGAACGTCATAAAAGAAACTGCATTATTTTCATACAAAAGTCAGTAAAAGAATACATAACTATCTCTACAACATTCTTATCTTAATACCAATGATATAGACTATGTGTGGCAGAGTAAATTTGTCTATTCCTATTTTAAAATTTTATTGTTATATAAATTGTTAAACTATCAAAGTGATCCGGCCTTGAGCACTCCTTATGATGGTATTTTTGTAAGTAAACAACTCGAGTTGAGAATATGCTAGAAAATTGCTGATGCAATCCAAACCAGTTCCAACTGGAAGAGTAGTTTTTCTTACTAATAGTCTCACACTTGTTCATATCATTTTTTAAATGTTAATGAAACATATAAATTAGTATCCATTCACAAGCAATCAAGTATCTATCAATCAGAAACTTTCATAAAATTTATTGTTTGCTAATCATTGCTTAATTATTGTGAAAGTGTGTATACTTTTTAATTTATTATTGCATTGTTTCTTTTTTTAAATTTCTTGGCTTTTTTAAAACCTTTTTTTCAGAATAACTATAACTTATGTCATCATTCTCTTTTTTATACTTTTATTAATTTGGTTTTTTTCCCTTCAGTTTTTTATTTTATTTTTGTTGAGATGATGAAAGAATTTGTGGTGATTGCTCAGTAGTTTTGATTTTTGTTTTTGTATGACTGCTGGTGAATGACAAAGAAAAGTGAGTGATTTGTGTATGCACAATGGTGAATGATAAAGAAAAATGAGTAAGTAAAAAATGCTTACAGTGTTTGTCATCACTTTTGCAATAGACTTTCAATACTGCACCACGTCCATTTGGAAGCCAACAATCAGCACCAGTTCCTTTTAAGTCTGTGTATATTGATGACTCCCTGACACAGAAAACTCAAAGCCTTTCTCTACAACATGGGTGAGAATTTACAGCATGCAGATATTCATTTGTTTTCTTTCTTTCACACATTTTGGTCCAAGAACTTTCCATCTCAACTTTTGAGGAGAATTAACCTTTAGAGCAGTGGTTATTTTTTTGTGTTTTGCAAATTTTATCACATCTGGAAAATCTCACAAGTGTTCTGTTTCAATTGCAGTTTAATATCTATCTTTAACATAATTTTGACAAATTTGTATATAAATTGGAGGAAGCCCATTTTTCTTTTTCTCCACAGGTATTGAGCACTGTGGATAATATAGGCTTTTATCTTATTTATTTATTTATTAAAAAGTGTTGAAGATGTTCTAATATCAGATTACTCAGACAGTGTATTTGCATAGGTTCTGTATACTAATTCATATAAAAAGAGTTTGTTATTTTTAATTATTCTTTTTAAATGTCTGTCTGTATATAAATGCAGCTAAATACAGTTTTATTATATATATATATGCACAATTATAATTATTGTGCATAGTAATTATAAATAATGTATTTAAAAGATTGCCCTTTTATTAAAGTATAATTAATTTAATAAATATAATGTCTTGTTTACTTGTACTGAGTTGTAGAATTTTTACTAATCATTAAGTTTAATACTAGATGAGATTATCTTTTAAAATTGTGTGTATTTTAATCTTGTAAAGAAATTTCGTTTGATTGTTTAAAGATTTCAGTAGTATCGTGTTTAGGATATTTGGAGTATTTTTAGAAATCACTTGAGAGATTTTGCCCCAGTATTAGTATTATTTATAATTTGAGATTTGTTTCAAGCATGTTTTGCATTATCACTGAAGGGTTAGCATGTTTATGTTTGATTATTTTTTTCTTTTTCTGAATGCAATAAGTTGGATTGTGTTTGAGTGATTATGTTTTATAATGTTTTCCACTTCCACTTTCCTCTGCACACCATTACTTCCAGGTTCTCTATTTGGATCACTTAAACAAAATATGTGCCTTCATGAAGATAAAAGGTTTTCTTTAAATCATTAAGCTTGCATTGTTCCCTTAAACATATTGTTTAGAGTCAGTGACCTCCCTGTCAGTGTCACCATTTCACCTACCATCTCACCTAAAAGCAGTGATGCAGGTTTTCAGTCTGTGGCTGAGAAGTATGCCGATCTTGAAGAACCCTCTAAACCCTCTCAGCATCAGTCCCGCTCTTTTAAGTATCTACAAGATCTCATGGCCAGTGGAAAGGGTAAGCCTGTCTTTCAGAGTAAGAATGTAGCATGAGTTTATTGCTGCAGGTACATTAATATAGCAGGTTGGTACATTTTAAAATCAGTATTTTCGTTGATTTAAGTAACTGGCATGCCATTTTTGTATTTTTGCAAAACCATTAAGTGGTTATTTGGCAATAAACTTTTAATACATTAAAAGTTAATAAATTATTTTAAAAAATAAATGTTTATGGCAGTATAATTTTTCCCATGTGGGTCACCATCATTTAGAATATGCATATTGCTTCATTTTATTCCATTACTGTGGATTGTACTTTGCCAGAAAGCACAGCAACTTTTCAGTAATTTTTTTCTTTTAACAATGACGGTTATGATAAATATACTTCTACTTCCTGATGTAGCATACTCTCTTTCACAATTTAATTATATAGCTTGGGGAAAATTGAGTTTCTTGAGCACTTTTCAGAACCTCCTAAGGCCCTTAAACCCACCACTCCCAAAGCCTTGCAACCACGGAGTACTTCCCCTTTGGAGAGTGGCCCCCCTTCCCATGTGGGCACTGGCAAGGCAGGCACAGTGAAGGCTATAATGTCCCAGCGCTACAACACCCCTATCGGACTCTACTCTGATACAGAAGTCATGACCCAATTTGAGGGACAGTCAAAATTTTTGATGACACCAGAAAATGGGTAAATTACACTCTTATTATGTAACCATGTTGTCTCCATGAAAATACCTGTCAGTGTGTAAACTTATAAATATAATCAAAGAAAAGTACACAGCTCTATTTCTTTGTCTAAAATGGTTGCATGGTGGTTTTTAATTGACTTTGATGTTTTTGATCACTGCTAGTGTCTCAAGATTATTTATTCATGTAATGCTTATAACATGCATTTCAGCTTCTGGCATTTCAGTAAATTCCAGTTCCATTTCGTATTAAGTAGGGTATACTTTTTTCCCCTTTTTCAAAAATCTGATATGGCTGCATGCAATGAGTTCTAAAAATAACTATAAAGCATCTTGCTTGTTTGGAAGGTAAATTGTCGACCTCATAACAGAATCAAAAGCAAATGTGCAGCCACCTGGATCTAATGAAATCATAGAATCATCTTTAGGAGAAAAAAAAATTTAACTTCAGAACACATTATTGTTTTATGGCTGTAGATTTGCATACTTTGAAAGACACTTGCAATTTATTAATCAACTTCTCTTTGTCTCATATTTTTATTTTAGGCAGATTGTTCCTTGTCTCTTTCTAATCTTCTAGAAAAATCTTTCTAATTTTTATTGTAGCTTGCATGAATGTTTTAGATTTTTACTTATGCAGGGCATTACATCAGCTTTGATATTCATTTGTATTTATTTATTTTATAGTAATAATTTACTTTGTAGTAACTTATCAGGTATTAAACTCATGTCTTTTTTTCTCTTAGCTTCACATATGTTCATTATTGTGTTTTACATGTATATGACTGTTGATTATTTGTTCTTTGCACTTGTAGAGGTTATAATTGTAATCTTTTTTTTTAGTTTAGTTTTTATATTCTGTTGATTTTAACAGATCACTCTTTTAGCATGTTACCAGTCAGTAAACATTGCACTTTTCTGTGTTGTTGTTATTGCAAGTAATTAACCAAGAGCAGTCAGTAAGTTCAGTAAGTGGTTGTTGTTATTGCAAGTAATTAACCAAGAGCAGTGCAGTAAGTTCAGTAAATGGTTAATAAAGTGCACTGTGTGCTAGTCAATGTCAGTAATTCAACCTACTGCATCCTTGCATGTTACTTGCCCTTCTAGTGCATGCTGTTGTTTGCAAACTCCATGTGCAGTTCTGGCGATGACGATTTGCCGCTGCCTCCTCCACCACCAGAACTGGAGGTTCTTGTGCCACAGGAGACTGAGCTCAGTGGACCAAAAGTATATGTTCCTTCAGAAACATTCCGAATCATTCAGGAGCAAGAAAAAGGATGCAAAGATGATTCAGATGATAAAGATAAGACAGCACACTCTCGTTCCTTTCTCATGCTACAAAAACAACTAGACAGGTGGGGGTAAAGTTTTGAAGGGAGGTTGGGGAGTTTGAGGGAGTCCGGAAAGAATGGGTGCATTTTTGCTGCAATCAAAATAAGATTTTTACTCTTGTCTAGCAGACATTTTTGCAGCTTAATTAAATGTTATTTTAATGGAAGTTAGAATCATTTGCACTTAATATGATAACTTTAGAAATTATATGTATTTATTTTATTTATTGGCACTTTTGTATAATGCACAGCCTCTTTGGGCTGGCATTTAAAAAAAACAAAACAAAATTGCTGGCAGAGATATTGACCAGAAAGTTTTACAGGATTATAATTTCAAGGGAATTTGTTTCTTTGGATAAAAAAACAAGCATTAAAATATGTTTTAATTTTTTTTTTTAACTTTAGATATGTTGAAGAGAATGCATGAACATTGCTGGTATTTATTCATTCTTATTAATTTTATTACTAAGTTATTTTTTTAATGAAATTGTCGGTGAATTGTGGATTGAAGCTTTCAGTATTGCCTGCTTTGGTATGCAAACATTATACTAATAAAATATAATAACAAACTTGCATGATGAAAGAACCTGGTTTAATAAATAGAAGAGCATAGTAATTTTGTCAAATATTGATATGTATGTCTATAATTGTAATTTGTTATAATGTTATTGCACAATGTTAATTTCTATGTGTTTAGTATTTTTCTTGATATTCCTCTTAAGTATTTTTTAAACAATCTGATAGGCTAAATATTTCTTTTAATTTATAATCTAATGATTATAGAGATTTAAATATTGATAAACTATTGATTTTAATCTATTTTGTTTATTTATAATTATGTATTAAATTTTTCCCTTCTGACCAGTGTGGTGTAGTTTGAAAATTTAATTTGAAATAAAATGAAGTATGCTTATTTAAGTACTTATTTATTTGTCAGACATTGTAAATTTATGCATTCTTTCTGGATGTACTTGCATTTTGTTGACATTGGAGATATAACAAGAAGTGAAGAGGAAATTTTTTTTAAATTCAGTATAATTGTAAAGTTTAACATATTTACTAAGCACACTTTAATTTTTGCATATTTGAAGTTATTGAAAATGAGATGTTATTTCTTACGTTTTATTTCTTTTCATTTTGTTTTTTTCTTTTAGTAGCTACTTTGGGTTTTGTTTTTCATTTACAGAATCATTATCTTTACTTCAGTAATTTTAATTTAGTTTGCATTTTTTCCCCCCATTAACAGCAGTGGTGCCCCACCTGCCCCACCTGCCCCTCAGTTCAGTAAGTATTTTGATTTTTGTTTGTTTGTTTGTTTGTGTGATTAATGTATAATTTAAAGTTTGTAAATTGTTTTAATTTATTGCAAATGCCAATTTTTTTGTTTTTTTCTTTTTCCAAGCAATAGTATTCATTTGTAGATTTAATTTGCCCTAATATGTATTTTCTTCTATTTGGACATGATACATTGTATGCTAAGTTTTATAAGTAAATTTATTTTGAAAAGAAAAACAAAAACTCATTCTGAAAATAACAGTATTATTGCGAGACAAGTTTACTAAATTAATGTTTAACTCAATGCAGACCATCCAGTCGTGATAGTATACACCTAATCGTTTTTGACTAAAAAGGAATGTATACTCAAAATTAATAAGGTTTGCCAGTAATGTAAAGTGAAGATAACTGAATCAAGTACTATTTTTCAGAAATTACTTTTAAGTACAACGCTGGTTTACAGTTATCTCAGGCTTAGCAAGAAACTTAGAAAGAGTTTCCTTGTCAAAACTCAGGCTGAGAATTGTTCTTGGCTGTTCTCAATAAAACTCTAATTAGGCTTGATGCCTATGAATTATAATTCATAGATGGTTGAAAGTAAGGATTAGCATCATGTGGTTTATGATAGATAGGTTTAACTGTGTGCTCTTAAATATATTTGCAATTAGTCATTTGAATTCGTTATGTGTTACAGTTGTCAAAATTGGTTGTTAAGTCTTTGAATTAAAAGATATTATGGTTTGTTAATTATATGTTTTCTTCTGCAGAAGATGAACTACTTTTTATAAATTAAAATATTTTCTAGAAGCATTCATTTTCTTGAATATAGCGCTTTTAAAAAAAAAATCAAAGACAAAAATACATCCTCTTCTTTGTTCAGAAATGTAAATTGCCTATGCAATGTGTACAGGCTTTAATGCATTCATATCAACACATCACTGCATGTTATAAATTGTAAGTTTAAAATAAAGAGAATATTTCTAATTGTTTTAAAAAATAATCATTGTTCTGAGTGTTAACGTTAAAAGGAAAAAATCCAGTTTGTAAACTATCGACTAATAAAATAGATATCCTGATGTAGTGCTTGTCTGCCCAAGTGACTGTTCAAATACATGCTAGTTAATCCTGTTTTGACACAGCTCCCAAACCAGTAGCTCCAGCCCCAGTGCCTACTTACAAAGCTGCTGTGGCTCAACCTGTTGCAAAGCCCTGGACCCCAGTTTCTCCACCTCCCCCTTCTGTGATAGCTGGGCCAAAACCCTTTGTGGGAGGAGCCTCACCCAAACCATCAGGGGTTGGAGCTAAACATGGACGACTGGGAGATGCTGTGGTTAATGCACCTGGCACTGGCATTTCCAACCGAATCCCTATTTGCTCCAGCTGTGGATCACCCATTAGGTATATCTTTTTCTCTTTTATGAAAACATTTTATGCTTTGTTCTCCTTTCTGTACAATTGTGGCTCATTATGTAGGTAAGCTGTGTTTTTCTTTCAAATAAGTTGTGGTTCACCCATTAATTATGCATTGTTCTCCCATCTGACACATATTTGACTCATTTATACATCTTCTCCATTCTTTTAAAGCTGTGGCTCTCATTTTAGGCATACCTTGTTATTTTCTTCTTTTAAAAATGTGACTTACCTGTTAGATATGTTTTATCTACCTTTCTGGCAAATCTGTGACTCAGACTTTATGTTCTCTTCTGTACACTATTATTTACGTTTTTCTGTACCCATTTTGTTGCTTACCCATTATGTTTATCTTATCTGCCCAAGTTGTGGTTCACCAAATGTTTTTCTTACCTACCCTAGCTGCTGCTTACCAATTATGTTTATCGTATTTGCCCAAATTGTGGCTCACCAATTATTTTTTTACCTGCCCTAGTTGCTACTTGCCTATTATGCTTATCTTATTTGCCCAAATTGTGGTTCACCACTTACATTTTTCTTACCTGCCCTAGTTGCTGCTTACCCATTATTTTATCTTCTTTACCCCAAATTGTGGCTCACCACTTATTTTTTTTTTTACCTACCTTTTTTTCTTACTGATTGTTTATCTTATCTGCCCAGATTGTGGCACACCAATTATGTATTTCTCACCTACCCTAGTTGCTGTTCACTTTTTTGTTTATATGATAGGCCCAAATAGTTGCTCAATCCATTAAATCTATCTTATCTGTCCAAGTAATTGTTCACCCCTTAAGTTATCTCTCCAAGTTGTTGTCAATCATTTTGTTTTATGGCATCTGCCCTGGTTGTTACTCACCCATAATTTTGATCTTACCTGCCCAAGCTATAATTCATCCATTATGTTTATCTATTTGCCCAAGTTGTTACTTAACCATTATGTTTATCTTATCTGCCCAGTTAGTCACTCATTATGTGTCTCTTCTTGAACTGTGAATCCTGCATTAGTTGAGCTGGGGTATTTTTTTGTTTTCTTCTTGTTTATCTACATTGTGTTTTACATATCATCTTGTTTTGTCTTTCTGTGTACTCAGCTAAGCTGAAGATGGCTGCTGTTCATCATTATATTTATCTCTGAGCAATTGCCCATATAAATATTTTAGCACTTGTGATTGAGTACTAGAAATAATACAAAAAAGATGGGGAATAAAAAGCCCAATTAATTAAATGTACTAAAATAACTTCTCTTGTGTTAAATGTGTACATATTAGCATTAATAAGCTTTGTTCCTAGACCTGAAATTAATAGAAAATTCATTCACTAAATTTTCTGCATTCTTTGTAACATTTCTTTTCCTGTAAAGGCCTATTTGTGATTGCCTTAGAAAGTCACATTCACTAAATTTCCACTTTCTTTGTTAACATCTGTTTTCTTTTCCTGTAGAGGGCCATTTGTGAGTGCTTTAGGAAATTGCTGGTGTCCAGATCATTTCCTTTGTGCCAACCCACAATGTGGAGTGAAACTAATCGACATTGGCTTTGTTGAAGAAGGTGGTTTCCTCTACTGTGAAAAGGATTATGAACGCTACCTGGCCCCACACTGTAAAAAGTGCAGCAATGCCATCATTGGGGTTAGTTTCCAAGGAATTTAGTGATTAAGGTCATTATATCATTAGAAATAGTTTTCTTTAGAAGATTCCAGAATTAAAAAAACAATAAGTGGTTTGAGTTAATTTTTAATAAAATAATAATTTAGAAAAAAACAGTAATCCAGTATATACAGTATTTTTAATCTTTATTTTTCTCAGTGGTCACTCTTTGAACTCTATTTATATTAGTCAAGAAAACTAGAGAATTATAAAAAGAGGAGAAAATATGATCATTATCAATATTTTAACTAAGCTTTAAATAGTGAATACACAAACTAAACTGTAAGGTTCAAAGTATGCATTTTTCTTTCTTTCTGTGGTGGAGTACATTTGCCTACCCCTATTCTAGACTTAATTGTTATATTAATTGTTAAATTGTCGAAGTGACCCTTGGGCACTCCTTATGGTGGTATTTTTGTAATTGTCAGAGTTGGAGTAAACAACTCAAGTTAAGAGTATGCTAGAAATTGCCAATGCAATCCAAATCAGTTGCAACTGGATGAGTAGTTTTTATTATCCAATGGTTAAGATTTACGAGAACAACACCAACCAATGGGCTGAGATCAAAAGTTTACCTGCTGTAGAGAATTCTATTGTCTAATCACTTTGAATTTGGAATTGCAAGAAGTCCGGTCATGAAAGGTGGCCATTAGCTTAATGGTGAGTTAACTGACTAATTGAGAGAATGGACTTAGAAATATTTTGTGCATTTTGCTATTGATATGTTATGCCTGTGTTTACATATTGTTGCATTATGTGAGTAGACTATTATTTCTACAAATTTTTGAACTAATATATAGTATGCTAAACACTTAACATTGTTTCTAGTGATTGCACTCATAAAATTCTGTATTTAATATGTTGTGTGCATGTATCAGGCTAATAAATACTGATGCAGGCTGTAAGTTGAGACTTGAATTTAAGAGATAATGGATTTAAAGATGAATAAACTGGAAATAGCTGATTATAATGTACAGGGAATAAGTAGCCTTGTTTTATCTGAATCTCCTGGTTTACTGATTATAAACTGCTATAACCATGATAGATGCAAGAAGTATCTACCAGTGTGTAAGTGTAAGGAATACACTGCACTCCATTCATGTATGGTGACATGCTGACTACACTGAGCAATTGCTACAATTGTTGTTCAGCCCAAGGGAGCTAATACAGCAGAGCACCAGATAGCCTTGAGGTAATAGCAGCTAGTCAGTGTTTACAACATGAGAAGGGAGCTAATACAGCAGAGCACCAGATAGCCTTGAGGTAATAGCAGCTAGTCAGTGTTGTACAACATGAGAAGGGAGCTAATACAGCAGAGCACCAGATAGCCTTGAGGTAATAGCAGCTAGTCAGTGTTGTACAACATGAGAAGGGAGCTAATACAGCAGAGCACCAGATAGTCTTGAGGTAATAGCAGCTAGACAGTGTTGTACAACATGAGAAGGGAGGTAATAGCAGGTAGTCAGTGTTGTACAACATGAGAAGGGAGGTAATAGCAGCTAGTCAGTGTTGTACAACATGAGAAGGGAGCTAATAGCAGCTAGTCAGTGTTGTACAACATGAGAAGGGAGCTAATAGCAGCTAGTCAGTGTTGTACAACATGAGAAGGGAGCTAATAGCAGCTAGTCAGTGTTGTACAACATGAGAAGGGAGCTAATAGCAGCTAGTCAGTGTTGTACAACATGAGAAGGGAAACAAGTGGAAGCTTCACCTAGACAAGGTTACGTAGAAACTATTATCGCTTATCTCTAATAACTCCATTTAAGCTATCTGATAAGAAACTATCCTGTGATTTGTATTGATACTAATCTGTTGAATTGTGTTTTAGAATATAAGACTATATCGGTATTAAAATTATTTGAACGTGGGTTTTGTGGAAATACTGATGTCAAGTAATTTTTTATCATTGTATTTGTTATATTATATTTGATTGTTGATTTAATAAATTTATTGTTAAATTTATTGACCTTCTTACACATATTGATAACCTTATGTTGGAGAAGAAAGAAGGTGGATGGGGGCTCGCTAAATATAGATTAAAAGATGGATTTATCTTCTCCTTTAATAAGAAATTTTCCACCTACTGAAATATTGTGACAGTAAATGTTTGTGGAAGAGAGAAAACGTTTACAGCGCCTGCATATCCACCAAGTGAGAAAGACATGTGATGTCCTCTGGAGAATTATTAATAACATAAATTAAGATTCTCATCACTTGTAATTAGTTATGGATGATTAATTAATTAATAATAATCATAATCATTAACTAAGTGGCATCGGCATCACACTTTCTTTTTTTTAAAAGCTAGCTTTGAATTAATTTACTTTTACATTTAGTACTATTTATTTCCTAAAGTTTAATAGTGAAAATAGCAGTACTCTTTTTCTAAAATTTGTACAGAATACTTACATAAGCATATTTATTTATATTAATATCAACTAAGCAACTTAGATTTTGAATAAAATGTTATTTATTTTAATAGCAAAATTGCAATAAGTTTTAGATCATGAACAAAGTTTTATGCCAGCCAGCATTTTGTTTTACATTCACAACACTTTCATGAGATGATCATTGTGCTTTAGCTCAAAATGACTTTGGCCTGTTAAAGGCATTGTCACCATGAAACGTGAAGCTAGCAGATTTATAAAACTAGCTTTACTTAATTTTTTTTACCCACCAAATGTTTCCAGAATGTTATAACCTCACACAACAGCATATTTCAAATACTAAATTCTTTTTTTCTTTTTTTCAAACCAAGGTGTACAAGTTAAATTATCTCTTTGTCTTTTGTGATTGTTGCACAGTTTGTTATGATAAAAGTAAATGGCAAAGTCACAAAATATAATGCTTGCCTTTTACATTATTCATTATTAATGACAATAAAGAACACACATTATTTTCTTAATGATACAAATCTATCTATTGTCATAAAATTTTACTTTCATTGATCTGTGAAATATAATTTGGTTGAATAGGCAACAGCCTGTAGCATCACAATATGAAACACCTCTGACAGTTAAGTATCAGTTTTGAACAGTTTTATATCTCATTGCACCTGATTCATTACTGTTTGGGTATATTCACATGAAACACATTAAACAATTTAATTTCAAACTGAATATTAAAACACAAATTTTAAAACCTTGCAATAACAACAAGAGAGTTGTGTATCCTAACATGCATCAATCACAATGATAATGTATCATTATGACAACATTTTAGCTAGCAGAGTCAAAGTAGTCCAAGTGTTCCACAATACACTGGCTTTTGATGCGTACACAGCAAGGAAAACATATTCTAACATATACTGTGATGACATCCTAAACTGTAGAGCAGGGTTTTGCAACATTTTTCATTAGTGGGCTATTTTCATACAATGGAACAACACTTAGGGCCGGTCACTGTCAAAAATATGTAATCTAATTACAACTAGTGTATTGAGTTATGAATACATTGTGAATAATTTTTTTAAACAATAAAGACAAATAAAATTAAGTTTACTTTTATTAATGTGAATCTTGGTATTTTATGTTTTTGCACAACTTATCTATGTCCACTCTGACTGATGTGGTGGCATCTCAAAGCTAACTGGTCAAATTTTCATCTGTGAGCTGACTGTGGTATCTGTGTTCAGTAAATTTAATTCTTCAGAAGAACTGCTCACAACAATATATGCTGCCAAAATGTTATGTCATTTTCCTGGCATGTTGCTCCAAATGTGGATGCTTTCCACTTGCATATTTTTTGTAGAAAGTTACCAGTTCATTGCAATCATATGCTCTTCTCAAGTCTGTCAGATTGCAAATCTCTCAGCTCCATTTGATAGCAATCAGGACTGTCCTCATGTGCCATGTCAAATGGCTGAACTCAGTTTCACATTTCCTGAAATCAGCAAATCTGCTTGTAAATTCAGCACACAACTTGCCAACACTTACAAATATTTGGAACCATCCAGATCTGGCATTTTCTGCTTTTCTGACAGCTATGAGCTAGACTGGGAAAATGAGTGAGTGCTGTTCTACTCAGTTGAGTCTGAAAAAGTTGTAGTTTCTCTTCAAAGGAACAAATGTGTTCAAACATCTTGTTCACCAAATTTTGCCTTGCAGTTTAACATTTAAATCTGAAAAATGTTGTTGTGTGATGTCAGTTAGGAAAGCAATGTCATTTAACCAGTCATCATCACTTAAATATAAAAAAAAACATCTTGTTGCTTATTTTTCATGAAAAGATTTAATCTTCTTTCTTAGATTCCAAAATCTTTTCAAAGTTGCAGCCTTACTAATGCACTGAGAGAAGTACACAACATCAGGATAATCATAGATAAGTTCTTCTAAAAAGGCCTTAAATTGCTGATGATTCAGTCCTTGAGCATGAATGTAGTTCACACATTGAACAACATCTTTCATAACATCTGTAAATCCAAGTATTTTTGTGCACAAGCTTTCCTGGTGTATAATGCAGTGATTCACCACAACCCCATGTGAACTGATGGTATCCAAAGATTTCCTGGTGAATCCATAGGTTCTACCTGTCAGGGAGGGTGCTCCATCAGTTGTCAGTTTAGAAGGGTTAAGTTGAAACTTCTCCATCAACTTCAAGACTTGTTCACTAATGTCTTGTCCAGTGGTTGTTGAAGACATACTGGCCATGTCCAAAAATTCTTCAGTGATTTCAAAATTGTCAGTAACTCCTCTTACAAATACAACCAATTGTGCAGTGTCATGTATATCTGTGCTTTCATCAAGAGCCAAACTATATGCTGCACATCTATTTATCCTCTTCAATAAGTCTCTTCAATATTTTCTGCAAGTTGATTTATCCTGCATGACACAGTAAAAAGAGAGAGACTGGTTTGCTGTAATAAATTTTTCTTTTCAGGACATGCGAAATCAGTAAATATGCCCAAGCAACTTTTTATGAATTCTCCATCACTGAATGTTTTCTCATTTTCTGTGATCAATTAACAGATTTTGAAGCTAAGCTTTGTTACAAGTTTAGCGTTTGCTTATAAAAAGTAAATACTTTTTGTTGCTTCTTAATTGACTTGGTCATCTGTTCTAGTTTGTCTACTTGAGCTTGACCTACCAATGTATCATATACTGTTGAATGTTTCAATGTATAATGATGTTTAATGTTGTATTCCTTCATTACGGCTATTGTTGTTTGGCATATTACACATACAGCACCTTGGTTGTGATGAACAACAAAATATTTGTTGCTCCAATCATTGTTGAATATTCTTCCATCAACATAAATTTTCTATTTTTTAGCAGCAAATATCTTTACCTGAATAAAATATTAAAAATATTGAAACAGTTTGAATTATTACAAAGGCAAAATTGAAGAGCTCAGAGAGTGCAATTAGCTGACACTGTGCCAGGGTATAATTAGCAAATTTGCCATTTTCACTCGGAAATTAAATTTAAGCATTCAGAACAAATTTATTTTAAAATTTGTTAAACAATTCCCTTTGTAGTAGTATTTGGCTAATTACACTCTATATCTGCTGTTGGGCTGACTAATTTCATGACAGTTCTCAGTTAAACAGGTGAGTATTTAATTTTATATGGTTTAGTTCAGTGTTTATTTAAAATGAGCATGATAAATGTTCAAAGTACAACAAAATAACTGATAAATTGGTGTTAACTCATGAGGCCAATGGAGGTTTAAATACATTGATAAGCTCTGTTGAATATAAACAACATATAGCTACGATCAGACAACCACTGGTATTATCACCCATGCAAGTACTCTTTAATGCACACAGCATTGAGTTACCATTTCAAATAAATAAAATTACTAAATTTTATTAAAAACTTACCAGCAATCACCAACAAGTAACTGTAAAAAGCTCTCCAGCCTTTGAATTCAAGACTTGTATAGCTGCTGTAGCACACTCACTCGAGATTTAAAAAATGTGCCTGACCTTTTGTATGGTAGTTTCGAATACTGTAAAATTTGTCTTACAGAAAAAAATTGAAATTGCAAAAAATAAAAACAGCGGGGGCCACACTGACTGGCCTGGCAGGCCAGGTTGTGGCCCGCGGGTGGCTTGTTGCACACCCCAGCTTTAGAGGATCCCTTTAGACTAGGTGTGTAAATATATGACAGGTCTTCTCTTCTACTTTACAGACCTGTTGAGACTAAAAATGTGTGAATATAATGTGACAGACCTGATGATACATAAAATTTATTGAGTGGCAGGTGTATACTTGTAGAGCATTGCTTGATGATCAAAAGTATTCACAAGAATTCTTTATACTTCATGCAGAAAAAGGTTAAATTGTAGTAGCTTTAATTTGCGTACAGAGAAAAAGAACACTCTAAACTGTAGAACTTTTAGAGAAATATTGAATAATTTTTCAGTATATGCAGCAGATAAATGCTGTTTGCCTACCTGTTTTGGGAGCACTTTCTGGTAAATGCTTTGTCTTCCTACTTTGCAGCAATGTGTGAATGCCCTGCAGTCTACATGGCATCCAGAGTGCTTCACATGCACCCAGTGCAAACAGCCCATTGGTGGTAATCAGTTTCACATTGAGGAGGGTAAACCTTACTGCGAGCGAGGTCAGTCTCATCACAGCATAGATTTCACCTGACTTAATTCATTATATGCCCGTCTCATTTCAGTAAAGTTTCAGTTTGAGGAGAAAACACCTTACTGTAAACAAGGTCAATCTTATCATAGCATAGATTTCACCTTGACTTATTTCATATTATGCCTGTCTTACTTCAATAAATCACTATAAGGAGGGTACACCTTACTGTAAGGTCAGTCTCATCATAACATAGATTTCACCTTATTTCATATTATGCCTGTTCACTGCAGTAAAGTTTCATTTTGAGGAGGGTTACTCTCAATATAGCTTAAATTTCACCTTGACTTAGCTTATTTCGTGCTTGTCTCATTTTAGTATGTGTCATTTATATGACTCTTGTATGTAATTAATTGTATCTGATTTGTTTGATAAATGCACACATACAAATTTGATTGCCAGATTGAATGTCGTTCAAGTTGTATTAGTTGTTTTTTTTTAATGCAAAAATATTTCTCTAGTTGAAGTTTAAAAGCATCTAAATATTTATAACTCAAATCATTCACTGTCTTGTTACCTTTGTAAACATTCCCAAAACTCTTTCAGCCTCAGGTTTTTGTCCCATAAATATTTTTTTTTTTTTTTTTTTGGGGGGGGTGACTGCATAGTGACTCATTGTTTATCTGTACTACTACACTATATTAATTTTTAGTGTCAGCTCTGTATTTATCAAACTGTTGGGTTAGTGACAATAACACTATATTAATTTTTGTGTCAGCTCTGTATTTATCAAACTGTTGGGTTAGTGACAATAACACTATATTAATTTTTAGTGTCAGCTCTGTATTTATCAAACTGTTGGATTAGTGACAATAACACTATATTAATTTTTAGTGTCAGCTCTGTATTTATCAAACTGTTGGGTTAGTGACAATAACACTATATTAATTTTTAGTATCAGCTCTGTATTTATCAAACTGTTGGGTTAGTGACAATAACACTATATTAATTTTTAGTGTCAGCTCTGTATTTATCAAACTGTTGGATTAGTGACAATAACACTATATTAATTTTTAGTGTCAGCTCTGTATTTATCAAACTGTTGGGTTAGTGACAATAACACTATATTAATTTTTAGTATCAGCTCTGTATTTATCAAACTGTTGGGTTAGTGACAATAACACTATATTAATTTTTAGTGTCAGCTCTGTATTTATCAAACTGTTGGGTTAGTGACAATAACACTATATTAATTTTTAGTGTCAACTCTGTATTTATCAAACTATTGGGTTAGTGACAATAACACTATATTAATTTTTAGTGTCAGCTCTGTATTTATCAAACTGTTGGGTATTGAATTTGGAATGGGTTAGTGACAATAACAAATATATAATACATAAAACAACCAGTGAGATTTACTAGTACATTAAAAGTAGAGATGCAGCATTTTATTATTTTAGCCTCTGTACAGAATTATTTTTGTTCATTATGTACCTAGAGTGGTCTTGGTACAGTATTATTTTTGTTCATTATTTAGTTAGAGTGATCTTGGTACAGTATTATTTTTGTCCATTGCATACTAGAGTGGTCTTCGTACAGTATTATTTTTGTTCATTACATAGCTAGAGTGATCTTGGTACAGTATTTTATTTTTGTCCATTGCATACTAGAGTGGTCTTTGTACAGTATAATTTTTGTTCATTACATAGCTAGAGTGATCTTGGTACAGTATTATTTTTGTTCATTTTATACTAGAGTGGTCTTCATACAGTATTATTTTTGTTCATTACATAGCTAGAGTGATCTTGGTACAATATTATTTTTGTTCATTGCATACTAGAGTGGTCTTTGTTCAGTATAATTTTTGTTCATTACATAGCTAGAGTGATCTTGGTACAGTATTATTTTTGTTCATTTCATACTAGAGTGGTCTTCACACAGTATTATTTTTGTTCATTACATAGCTAGAGTGATCTTGGTACAATATTATTTTTGTTCATTGCATACTAGAGTGGTCTTTGTTCAGTATAATTTTTGTTCATTACATAGCTAGAGTGATATTGGTACAGTATTATTTTTGTTCATTACATACTAGAGTGGTCTTTCCTTCTTGAACATGATCACATATGGAATTGAAAAGCAACATTATCGTTCTCTTTTATAAAATTTCATAATTTCAGTTGAAACATCTTGCTTCAGTCTTGATGCATGTATTTAGATATAACCCTTGTAATAATTGAGTATTTAGATAGAACCCTTGTAATAACTGTGTTCATGGACTGTTGCATGTTTGACTCAGTAATAGTCCACTTGCTACGAACTTTTGGTCTTCACTTGATTTTAGTAATTAAACATTTTATGGTTCTAAATATGTCAGCAGTCTAATCATGCTTTAGCCATACATGTTGGTCACATTTACTGGTAGGAATAATTATAGAAAAGAGTCAATTTCAAATGCTGATACCTCTCTCAAACATTTTGATTCTCACTTTTTCCCACTTACCTTTAGTTCATTGGTCAATTTTTTTCATTCTTAGTGAATTGAACTTTTGATTTAAAAGCATTCATGTACATCTGGGAATGGAGTTAAAAGCTGAGCAGAGAAGCACTGAATCTCACATGATCACAGATTAAAAAGTAAGAGTTGAAAGCAAATGAACCAAGTGGCTTCCCTTTATGATTTTTTATTGATACAAACTACTTTATCACTTCTGAGTGCAAAGCAGATCATGATTTGATTTTAAAAGTGATTAGGAGAAAATTAAATATCTGATATTTAGACAATAATACACAAGATTTAGAGGTATATCATCAGTCTCGATAGTATTTATCACATAAAGCCAATGCATTTTCTAATGAGCTGCGCAGCCACGCACCTTACAGGGAACATTGGTTATAAGAGCTTTAATGTATCATATAATGTGAATAAAATTGTACATTGTATTCGGTACTCATAAGAGCCTCCACAGACGGTAAGACATTTGTCTTATAAGGCAGCTATATGAGGTTTGTCTTACTGTGAGTGGACAGATGTTTTACATAAACATCCTAAGACAGTTGTAATGACATCAAAATGCCATCTAATAGTAAACATCCGTCAAATCATTTGATGCTAAAAGTATGAAAATAAAAATAGTGTTGACAAGCCCTGCATGCAAGCAGGCACCATGATGTATACGGAGCCCTAACAAGGACTGGTGTTAAAGAAATAAAATGAAGGTCACTGTGAAGACAAGAAAAGGGGGGGGGGGGGTAAAAAGTGATAAAATGTGCACCATACTGATCCCTGCTTGAGATCCATTCTCTGACCAAACAAAATCTCCCTCTGCTTTTTTTTCTCTTTGTCATCTAAAGTTTCAGCCAGTACAATAACTTATTTCACCATCACTTTCACTGAATTCTGTAACATCCATGGAAACAGCTATTTTGCATTATCATATCATGTGACATTGCTGTAAATGATATGAAGGCAGAGCTAAGTGTATGTGACTTGGAAAAGTTATGACATTTGTCTTACCATGTACAGAAGTCTTAATCCAGTAAATTACATTCATTTTGTTTATCCAACATTTCCTGCAGACTGGGCTGCCATGTTCCAGACTATGTGTGCTGGCTGCGAGTTTCCAATTGAACCTGGAGACAGATGGGTGGAAGCATTGGGAAAGAATTTCCATTCAGAATGTTTCAACTGCTCTGTAAGTTATTTTGGGTTTTTTCATTTTATTTTATTTTTTACCAGATTAGTTATTTATATTAAAAATGTACTAATTGCATATCTCAGCACAGAGCAAACACTGTTATTTATTCCCCCCTCATGTCAAAAAAAGGTTATGTTTGCTTGTTTTTAAAAAAGAGAAAATTGTCTACAGATTTAAGAATTAAACAGGGAAGCCCACTTGTTTTGTTCCTTTTAGTATATGGAAATAACAGTGTGATGTTATATATCAACTGTCTTCATATTTTTACCATTGTGCATTGTGTTTTAGAGAAAAAAAATTTCAGTTTTTTATGTCACTTAGTAGTTCATTTTCTTTTAACATTCATTTTTAAATTCAAAGATTTGGATGTAGAAGTTTGTATATATATTCTATTTTCAATATATATGTTTTCTTTTAACATTCATTTTTAAATTCAAAGATTTGGATGTAGAAGTTTGTATACATATTTTCAAAATATACGTTTTCTTTTGTCCTTTTTGTCAGACTTGTCAAGTGTCCTTGGAAGGACAGCCATTCGTTGCGAAGGGGGGAAAGGCTTTCTGCAAGAAGCATTCACGTTGAAGACCCTGAAGCTCATAGTGCCATATGCATTTTTTCGTCCGTGCCCGTAGAAGCTAAACATTGGTGTGTCATGAAGTGCTTCTTGTCACACAATAATTGTGATTGTTACTATAGGGTTTGAATGTTTTGCACACAGCTCCCTCTAAGTTTTCCTCAGGGTGGACAGTACTAGGTGAAATACAATACTTCTCTGGGTTTGTTTGTTTAGTTGGGTTTTTCTCTGTGTGTGATTGATCATTCCTATTTTTTCCTGTTATCAGTTTCATGGCAGATTTGCAGTGCAAATATTCCTGTTATCATGGTAGATGTGCTGTATAACTACTGTAGATTGACATTCAGGTCAGTCACCATTTTAAAGTACCATTCATCTGGTTGCACTTGGATCAGTTTTTTTACCTCTAGTTTATACAATCACTATGTGCTGCCTGGCAGGGTGTGGCATAAATCGCATATTTTGAGTGCTGTGATACCTCTGTTCATTTTTCACTTCATTTGTGTTTTAGAGAGCACTACATGCAGGGGAAATTAGGATTCTTATGATGAACAAAAACAAAAGCACATTAATATTGTGTTCTATTGCTGTGCAACCTGTTTCTTGTTGATGATACAAATAGATTTTTTTAAGGACTATTATTACATGTACATAAAAGAAAATGTTTGTCTGACAGTCACTCTGTTTTCAAGACATGAGGAAATAAATTCTACTGATTATACCGGTATATATATTTATGTACACTAATGGAGTGTTATTAACTTAGAGGAAAAGTCACATTTCCACACAGTGATTTCTTTTGTTTTAGGAAAGGCATTTTTCAGACTATTGCATTTGAACTTGCTTTGATCTGATTTATATCTTTTGTTTTGCTTTTTAATAAAGCTCCTTCTCAGTTTACAAATATCTACATGTTCATGTGGGTACATTGTGTAGTAATAAATAAAATGATAATCTGAACACTGTTGGGGGGGGGGGGGGGTTGATTTAGTTTGTGAAGAATATTTTAGCTAAGAAATTATCTACATAGCTGAGTGGTGGAATTCTATAGCATGAATATTTTTAATATTCATGATTTTGTTTGCTTATGCAAATGTTTTGAAATTTAACATCTTAGTTATAAATAGAAATGCAGACTGTTTAAGGGAAGAGCTTGTGAAAAAAATTTTGTTTGATTTATAAACTGTATATCTTTTTTGACTGCAGTTGTCTCTTACTGAACCTAATAAATTCAGTGCCTATTGTGCATGTTTTAAATCATAAAATGTATGCACCCATATTGGTATATTGTAAATAGGACACTATTTATTATTGAGGTTCTGTATTAGATGCTGTTTGATAGGATGGAACATGTGTAAAAGTATACTTTATATACTGTTGTTCTTGTTATCTGATATATATTTAATGCTTTACAAACAAAACTGAATTTGTAAACATTCTTTATTAATCCAATTTATATTAGTATGTTAAAGAGAGCTGATAAGAATCATTAATAAATTTATTTTGGACTGTGCATTTACATCAATAAATGGTTAACAGCACTTTTTATATCTTCTTATATGTCTCAAATTTATCAAACAAATATGTGTCCAGTTTATGCAACTTTGCTATTAATATACTATTAACCCTACATATCTTCACCAATAAATATTGCTTTATATTAATAAACTTTTTTTTTTCCTGGTGCCTTAACCTACTTAAACAAATGCATATTGTATCTCTTAAATGCACTATGCAATTTCACTCTTACATTTATTATGTTTTAAAGTTTAGTTTCTTATGGAATTTAAACATATAGTTGCTTGTAGATCTTTAAGTAGTGTTCTTGTGATATTGTAGATCTTGTAACTAAATTTATTTCATTGCAAAACTTATCACTGTTAATATCATAGCTACAAACATTTGACAATGTGGACAGTCAGTCTGTAAGAAAGACTACATTATTGTCTCTAAGCTGTTTTAAGTATCATTATGCATATCTCACTGAGAGTTTATGCTGATTCATTTTCTATTTTTAATGATTATTTCTAAAATATATCACAAATCAAACATTGTCCATCAATTGTTTTCTTAATGTTAGATATACAAGTAATCTTGCTACATTGTATGGTGTGGGGAAAAAATAAAATGGTTTTAGATAAAAAGAAAGATTTCTTATATGTAAGTTAATACTTAAAAGAAAAAAATATATTAAGTTTACTGCAATAAAATAACAAAACAATTATGATTATAAAGATGCTCTGTTTGTCATTGTATTCTGCTCTGTGGAAAATGTTACATTTTAGGACATAGGTAAAATTTATTGCTTGTGTGAAATCCTTATGTTGGAATGGAGGTGTTGTAGCAGAATATACACAATGTTAACATTATAAATATATTCTAAATTTACCCTTTATTAATAAATAAAATTTGCTTCTCCTTCCAAACTCTGTTTCATTCTTTTGAATTTTGCAGCTTAGTATTTTTGCAAGTGTGTACATGAAGAAGGTCTGAAGTACATATCCTCTTTTGTTCAGAAATGCATTATGCACCACTTAAATGAACAGTTATCTGCATTTGCCTCAGTCTCATATATACTTTTAACATAAATATCTTTGCGCATTACTGATAGCACAATCAATTCATTTCTCCAGAAAATCTGAATTAGAGAATTTACTTTGACTTCCCTCCCTTCACAACTAACTGGATAATTTTTCTCTTGCAGTTTGATTTGAAGAATGCCTCTGGTTTAGTTTATCCTTGGGTGAACCATATGATGTTACTGATACAGAACAACTAATAACTTGGGTTAGATTTAATGCAGGGGATACATTTAAAGAAGAACGGTCGGCACTCAAAGATACAACCCGAGGGGAAGACCTTTTATAGAGCACTCAAAGAATGCTTGTTAAAAAATGACATTGACATTAAGAAGCTATTTTCATTTACCACGGATGGTGCCCCAGCAATGGTAGGAAAGAAAATTGGGTTGATTGGCTTGTTGAAGGGAGATAACGATTTTCTAGATTTCCAAGCCTATCACTGCATAATTCACCAGCAAGCATTTTGCTCAAAAATGAAAGATGATGAACTGAAAAAATGTCATGGATGTTGTAAAAATTTAGAACTTCATTCAGGCTAAATCTTTAAACCACCGACATCTTAAGACACTTGTTGAAGAGTACGAAACCAATTATGGCGATCTTGTTCTAATACCGATATTTGTTGCCTGTGTTGGCTAAGCAGAAGTAAGGTTTTGACAAGATTGTGGGATCTGATTCAAGAGATCAAACTCTTCCTTGGGGAAAAAAAGTAAGGAGGAGCTATTAATTCGTCTTCAGAATCCAGTTTTTATCTGTAGACTTGCATTTTTGACTGACATTACTCAACACCTCAGTATATTAAACTTGAAATAACAAGGGCGTCATCAAATCATACCCACACTAATTAACGAAATTAGTGTCTTTGAAGCAAATTTGGATTTGTTTCTCAGTCGATTACAAAAAATCTAATTTTACACACTTTCTAGCACTTTCTTAAGTTGCACAAGAAAATCTTGATTTAATTAAAAGTGAATGGTTTGATGCATCATTACAAATATTGAAATCAGATTTCTCTGCTCGCTTTCAAGACATTCGTCCTTTGACTCCACTTGTGCTGTTTGTTGACAATCCCTTTATAAGTGACGTATCTGTCAGTGTCATGGCTACAGATATACAGATACTGGGAGGAGATGAAGGTGCAGTGCAGCTCGAAATAATGCAGCATAACACGGTTCCTGGGGACAAACGCAAGGATACGACGCCAACAGAGTTTTGGATGAAATATGTTGTCTCCTGATGAGTTTCGGCACATAAATGCTGCACAAAACTTTTGACCATGTTTGGAAGCACTTGCGTTTGTGAAGCAGGATTTTCTGCAATGACCAACAGCAGGTCAGAGAAACGAAATTCTTTGACTGACGAAAATTTAGAAAACCTGTTGAGGGCAGCTGTAACTCAGTATCAGCCACAATTTTTTTTTTTAAAAATGCTAATTTAATTCAGTCAGATTTCGCACTGAAGATGTAAATTGAGGCTAAATAAATTGATAAGTTGGATACTGGTTTCGAAACATACACAAATTATACTGATAGTGATAATAAACAACTATAGATTAACATCAGATAATTCATTTTTGATCAATTAACTAAAAACTATTGACATTTGAAAAACATCGGATGACACAAAAACATTTTAAATAATGTACTCTACATGTCATCGATACTGTACAATGTACATATATAAAGTTTTACAACATTTACAATGTTATGAAATTCTTATTTAGAAGGCTTAAAAAATAGGGAAAAGTAGTAATGGTCAGGTCAGGTCTTTATTATTAATTTATTTAACAACTGTATCCAACAGATAGCTAACAACAGACTACATTTTATTATTAACTTATTTATCAACTATATCCAACAGATAGCTAACAACAGACTACATTTTATTATTAACTTATTTAACAACTGTATCCAACAGATAGCTAACAACAGACTACATTTTATTATTAACTTATTTATCAACTATATCCAACAGATAGCTAAAAACAGACTCCATTTTATTATTATTTAACAACTGTATCCAACAGATAGCTAACAACAGACTACATTTTATTATTAACTTATTTATCAACTGTATCCAACAGAGAGCTAAAAACAGACTACATTTTATTATTAACTTATTTAACAACTGTATCCAACAGAGAGCTAAAAACAGACTACATTTTATTATTAACTTATTTAACAACTGTATCCAACAGAGAGCTAAAAACAGACTACATTTTATGCCAAATGTTCCCAAAAGCATTGACGGTTACGGCTCCGCCCAGACCTCGCTGGAGAGCTTACGAAGCTCCCCCAACCCCCCTAGTCGTAAGGGGTTTCGCGCCCGGGTGCCTTTGGCACCCTCGTTCGTCCATCTGGCAGCATTGCGGCCCCTGGTATCGTGACATTTTTTTAAACGGCACACAGCCTGAAAAATGGTTCGACAGCACTGGACTACAGCAACTGACTTGAAGTCTACTATATTTCTCAATAGACTACAGCAAGAGACTTGAAGTTTACTATAAGATCTCAACAGACTACAGCAAGAGAATTGAAGTTGACTATAAGATCTCAACAGACTACAGCAAGAGACTTGAAGTTGACTATAAGATCTCAACAGACTACAGCAAGAGACTTGAAGTTTACTATAAGATCTCAACAGACTACAGCAAGATACTTGAAGTTTACTATAAGATCTCGACAGACTACAGCAAGAGACTTGAAGTTTACTATAAGATCTCAACAGACTACAGCAAGAGACTTGAAGTTCACTATAAGATCTCGACAGACTACAGCAAGAGACTTGAAGTTTACTATAAGATCTCAATAGACTACAGCAAGAGACTTGAAGTTTACTATAAGATCTCAACAAGATAATCATCGGCACTGCCGCTTCAAATTAAGTGACACCCCTCCTTGTTGCATTCGAAGTGCTAAATCAAAGCACAACTTAAGGCCGATATAAATAAACTCGCAATTCTGACTGAATTATATACTATATTTTGTGCGCTATAAAACATTTCTTCGATTTTTAAAAAGATGTAAGCGTATCATATTCATTCATAAATTGTCATTAAAAGTTACCAGTATGTTAAACTGTTCTCTAGTTTGTTCTGTCTGGTATTTATTTTTCTGGACTATTTATTTGTCTGTTAGATCCATAGGATGTCTATGATGAAATTTGGCTCACTCCTAGACTGTCTTAAAGAGTGTGATATTTATTTGTCTGTTAGATGTACATCCATAGGATGTCTTTGATGAAATTTGGCTCACTCCTAGACTGTCTCAAAGAGTATGATATGTATTGTACATTAAAAATTTCATTTAACATAATTACACACATCACGAATTTGATTGACATAGCCTGTGTGGGATTCATAATTTAAACTCATTTGTGTTTCTATCTGACCTTACAAAGTGAGCCATGTAAGTTTAACTCAGTAGTGCTTGCGTCTGACTTACAAAGTGAGCAATGTAAGTTTAACTCTGTAGTGCTTGCGTTGCTGACTTACAAAGTGAACAATGTGTGATAAAACTAGTATGACTTCACACTATTTTGCGCCTTCCTGAGCGTATTTACGATCGGATCTGACGCATCTCTGATAAGTCTTTCCTCAACTTTACTACAGAAAACTGTTCAACCTCACTGACTAATCACCCTCGGCACAACTTTATTCTGTCCATCCTCACTAAAATACCTGCTTTAGCTTTAGCATGCATCCTTATATAGACAATTAAAGCAGGCATTCTGTATTTCCTTTCTAAAACTGTCGCTGTTGGGATGATAGAATTCTACATACTTTGTTATTTAGACACACTTCCTGAAGACTACTTCCACTTCCAGTCTACCTAGTACTGTTGTTCACCACAAATCATCAAAGAATCCCGGTTTCCGTTACAATCTTGAAAATCAACGGACGTTGGAAGTTTACGGCAGACGTTGACCAAAGGAAAAGATTCCTTGGACTAGACCGTTATTCCAATCAGATCTTGCCGTTCTTGAAATTGAGAACTGAACGCCTCTAGCCTCGGTCGTCTAGGACCGTATGCAGATCGAGCGATTCACACTGGACCCTGAACTTCGGTGTCTGTATATAGGTGAGGGGGGGGGGGGGGCTGCAGCCATCCCATCCTAAAACAAACTTGATGGACTTTCCAGAGGACTGTCCATCCTGCAAGATGTGAGCACAACTTATTTGTCTTCCTTTCTCCTAAATCATGTGACGTCATTTCCCTCTCCCATCGGACCACCCAGATATATGACAGTGGATGTATTAATTTGGGAACTTTATATTTATAACAGTTAATGTCGTGAATGGCTTGCTACCATCCTATCCAACCTGCCCACGCACTCGTTTGTCGCCCAGGGGTGGGGGGTATTAGTACCCAGACATTGTTGTCGGTATGTCATTTTCTATTAAACACTCTGCAGTGATCTACTTTTTATTCCTATCAGTCTGTAGTCTTTTATAAAGTGTTCTAGGATTAGTTGCTCGCCAATGCTACATTTAATTATCTTATGTCTTGTTATTTCACTTCCTAGTCTGAGTTTAAATTCTTGATTTTTTTCTCTTCACAGTGCCATTTATAGGATGTTGTTATATTATTTGTTGCCTAATCAGTCTGGCTTCATCTGAACTATGGCCGGGTGAACTGCCCCTTGTTAGTTTCAATGGCGAGGGTGGACGACGCACAAGCAGTAATATGGATGACGCACAAACGGTACCATGTATAACGCACAAGCTATACTATAGAATACGCACAAGAAGTACTATGGATGACGCACAAACGGTACTATGGATGACGCACAAACGGTACCATGTATAACGCACAAGCTATACTATAGAATACGCACAAGAAG
The DNA here is from genome assembly GCA_028829895.1 of Sinotaia quadrata. Classification (NCBI taxonomy): domain Eukaryota; kingdom Metazoa; phylum Mollusca; class Gastropoda; order Architaenioglossa; family Viviparidae; genus Sinotaia; species Sinotaia quadrata. Next base: position 2,746,895 of record CM054182.1, read on the forward strand.
TACTATGGATGACGCACAAACGGTACTATGGATGAAGCACAAACTACTATGGATGACGCACAAACAGTACTATGGATGAGACACAAATAGTACTATGGATGACGCACAAGTAGTAATATGGGTGACGCACAAGTAGTAATATGGATGACACACAAACAGTACTATGGATGACGCACATTGGACGACCAACGTCGCGCTGACTCTTCACAAGCACAGTACAAAGACAACTCGAACATAATAGGGTGATGTTACATACACTGAAATGCTAAAGAATTTAACAAAAGGATGTATGAAGGAAATCACAATTATTTATATAGTTTAAAAAAAAAAAAGATAGAAAGTGGTTATTTATTGATAGGCGGGATGCAGCCCAAATAGCTACATACATATCGTGCACAGCCTAGTTAGCAACGCACACGGAATACCAGATCTGACGTGCACAGCCCAATTACCTACTTAACACAGAATACTAGTATTATACTATTGCTTGGGTAATCAAAAAAAATACAGTGCGTTACTGTTGGTTTAGTTATCGTTCACAACATACAAAAGTAGTGATCAGCATCCCCCCTCTCGGTTTCTAAATCTAATCTCCAAAAATCGCAAATCTACATCTCCTAACGCATACTGTTCTTGTGCATCTACGGACAGTTTGCAGTGGTAAAAGTGAAATCCCACAACTATGAAAACGGAAAATCTCTATCCTAGTTCCCCCAAATCCTGCAAATAACCATTTAACTACATGTGCATGGCGTCCTTTCACTGTCGATGACCGCTAAAGCAATCAAAGTCACCAAATGTCCAGATGACAGTTGGTGTTATATAAAAAGTTAAGCTTTTGGATCCTGGTTTTCGCTTTTCTTCTGAAGTCAGCAGCGCTCTTAACCAAACTTGACGAGTGGCGTTGATTGATTACGGGAAACAGAAATACGTCACTAGACTTAGAACTACATGTATTGTTTCCAATTATTTACTCCCACAGTCTTTCTACGGTATGTAACTTTATTTTATAGATATGGGCTAAATTATAATCCAGGGGAGAGCATTACGGAGCCACACTAAACACTTTCGTTATCCAGTACGTACATCAATGTGTTGAATTTGTGTCGACTGATTGCTGCTTTGAGCCATATTGATGCTGAGACTTTCTTTGGAGTAGTTCAAATCGTATATATCATATTCACGGCTAGATGATGAAGTAAGAGACTTGACAACATTCACCCCATCTCTGATCACTTGCCTACAATAATCCTTGCGCTGGAAGAAATTCTGCAGAAACTCGACCCGAGTAAAAAGAAGCCCTGAAATATATGAAGTAGTTCAAGTGCATTATTGGTTGGCATATGGATTAAAATCCTCACAATGATTTTTCCTTGTCATTCAATCAAGAGACGCGACTTGCAAAACATTGACTCGTTGACCAAACCAGCCCCGAGATCAGTAAAGTCAAACCGGCCTGAGATCAGTGAAGTTAAATCAGCCCGGGGATCAGTGAAGTAAAACGCAGCCCGGAGATCAATTCAAATCAGCATGAGGGTCGATGACGTCAAATCAGCCCGGGGATCAGTGAAGTCAAACGCAGCCCGGAGATCAGTAAAGTCAAATCAGCCTGATGGTCAATGACGTCAAATCAGCCCGGGGATCAATGGCCAACGCTTTTGGAAGAAGCCAAATCTGCTGCACAATCTGCGAAAATCAGTTCTAATCTTGCAAGTAAGTGTAAGGAAATCAAACGGAACAAGTTCAATGTGATTAAGCTGTTGCAGATTCGACAGAAAATTAGTCAGAAGAAGAAAAAGCAACTTTTAGGAGAATGATGGTTTATTCTGCTATCGATTCTGATTGTCGGACTTTTGGTTCGTCTAACTCTTACTCAAGAAATCGCAGCTATGTTCTCTTTTTTTGTGGGAATATTATTAAAAGATATCTTAAGCCGAAATTAAGAATACGCAATGCTTCAAGTTTTCAAAGACATATTTGGTGTAGATGAAAATAAATTGACCTGAAACAAATTCGCACTGCGAATTTTAGAGCCAAACCTCATTCTCCAATTGATTTGTTTAATAAGATTTTAGAATTGAAGCTTGGTCAAATAAATAATGAGTGTTCTGTGTATTTTTATTTTCACTGCCATTGACTGTTGTCGCATCAACTGATCAAGAGTTGCACGAGGTCTACTATAAATTTATGCAAGAAAGAAAGAAAAATCTTGCCATCTTGACTACTGTTTCTTAGCACGGAAACTTAATTGAAAAGTTTGCCAAAATGAGGGTAAAAATTAATGGGTGATTCTGTAGTAAAGATAACATTTTTTGGAGAGGGTCCCAAAAATCTGAATAAAGCTCAGGACCCATACCCCTTACACATACGCGGCCAAAATTTTTTATGTATATAATTATTGTCATGAACATCACAAAGACGCGCGATAGTATTTATTCCGTATGTTTGATTGGCTGAAACTAAATGTGAGAGTTTCCGTTTCCTGTCGTTCCGCAAAGAAATTGAACATTTTGCTTTGTGTTTTCGATGTTAGCGCGGAATTACAATTCTTCTTCAGGTGTCGCAGGCGAAATGAAGTCGAAAAAAAGACCTGCAGAATGTTTTAATATACCAGAACCTACATCTGATAATATCGAAGCCGATCATGAGCTTTTTCTTCAGGCTTTTGAAAGTAAGGGTTTTTTTAATGTTTAATTCTGTACGTCTTAGTACATTATTACTTAATAGTAATACGAATAACAGTACAATTTTGTTGCCGGACATCATTCTACCTTTTAATTTCTGGTATTTTATAAACTAGATTTATGTAAATTATGATTGTGATATAGATGTTTTGTTTAACCATGATTTAATGCCTTGATGTACTATCTTTTCAGAACCAACACAGATATACCGGTACCTTAAAACACGAGATGTTGTCTTGGTATGTTGACATTGAAAATTACACGCGTAGAAAAATGATAAGTGATAGGCCTAAGTAATTAATTTGAATATATTTATCCTGTCAATGACTTGTTTAATAACTAGATTTTAGAAATATATTATGTTGTTATTCAGGTGATTCTGACATTTGCAAAAAATAATCCAAACATACAACGTAACGAAATATCAATCGACATGCACTAGCTAATTGTAGATAGACTGCTTATTATGACACTTGCATTGATCGAATGAATGAAACATTATTGAGTTTTGTCATTTCGAGCGATAAAACTATTAAAAGTAGAGCATATTTATAACATATTTTAAAAATTAGTCTGATTATGTCATCACAAAAAAGAAAGTCATTGTTTAAAAAATTGTTACAAGAACAAGAATTATTTTGTGAATTGTAACTTGTAAGCGTAAAAATAAATATTTTTTCAGCTCACTTATGTTTAATTTCACATTATTAATGCTTAACATTAACTTTGAAATAAATTACTTGAAGTTGTAATATGTATGTTTCATGGTGTACACTTTCCAGTCACTTTACACAGCACACTCACATGAAACACTGAACAGGTTAATATTATAATCTGTATTTGCACACCTAACATTTCTGAGTTCAGTTATAGGGTGACTAAAATTTATGACCATATTTTGTCTTGTAAATCTAAATAAGGCATTCAAAAATATTTTCATACATATATTCTCCTGAACTATATTTCACTTTGTTCTGAAAATAGCTTAGTCACTCATGTAGAACTAATTTTTCTTATAGCAATTAATAATGAATAATGGTATGAATTAAATCCATGCCACTATTTGAATCACTCACACTGCTGGTTGTAGAAATTACTAGCAACTTCCTTCTGTTTTATTTGTTTCTACATAATTACAATAAATATTTGCTTTCAAGTTTAAAAGAAAAAGTGATCTTGTAAAAGAAGTGGGGCAAAAAGAAGTCAAAGAATTGTGTCTGGTGAAATGTGAGGTGGTTTAACATACAATCACACACTAACTTAGTTAAGAGTCATGTATGGATTAGTGTCTTAAAATTTTAATTGTAGAATACGAACCTTTTTTGCAACAAGCTGCTGTATAACACTCACACTCATAAGAAAAAAAAATTATGACACTCATCAGAGATGTGGCTTTGTTTCAGCTTCTTTGTTTACATTTGTCATTTTGTGGAATAAAATGGTGGAGAATGAGGGGCACTACATTCCCATATATTATTGATTCTTAATTTAAAATGGTATTTAATGAGTTTTAATGAGCCATAAGAAATTATTATCTCTAGATATTTTATGCCTAAACAGTCTTCTGTTAATCGCCTAATAAATTGCACACTTATTACCAATTCATGATTTTTACTGGTTGATGGACATCTGTATTTATTGAAAACAATGGAACTGCTCAGGATTTTGTACTGATTAAATGTGTGTGTGTGGAATATTTGACCACCTTTCAATTTCAATACTTTTAAAGTTTTATACCTGTTAAAAAGTGTTATTCTGTAATTTACTTGACGCATGGATCATCTATCCCCCTTCTTGAACTCCCCTCCAAATAATAATAATTAAAAAAAAAATTAAAACCCCTCAAATTTGAAATTTACTAATTTTAGTTTTAAATTTAAACTTTTGTAGATTTTAAAATTTAAGTTTTAAATTTTTTTTTTTTTTTAAATATGATCTATCTAATGTAAACAACTTAATAAGCATGATGAGAGTGATTTGTTTGACAGATAGTGAAATAAATCACTTTTATTTTTTAATGTGCTGTGTTTAAATAATTCTTTTTTCTTCAAAATTTTGAATACTTATTTACAAATATTGCTTGCTCGCCTTTGATTTTGAAAGATAAACATTAGTTTTTCAAACTAATTAGAATTAATGCATTTTTGTGTGTGGAAAAAGCATGCTCTTAGGAAAGACTTTTACAGTGATTGCACATGTTGATTTTATTATGTGCAACACAACATTGATAATATTTAATAGAAAATATAAAATTTTATTTTCACTGTCATTTTGATTGAGGTAATTCATAATTTTAATATTTTTAGGTAATAATACTAATATATATATTTAAAATTCAAACTATATATATAATTCTGTAGCAAGTGAAATGAGTATCACCAAGAATGATTATAGCAGGGGTCACCAACCTTTTTGAAACTGAGAGCTACTTCATGGGTACTGAGTCATACGAAGGGCTACCACTTTGATACACTCTTCTAGTTTGCCTTTATACATTATTAATAAAGTGATCCTCAACTGCTCACTAGCTCATGTTGGTGGACTTAATTATAATACTGTCAAATGGAATAATAAATATCAGTCCCCCAGTTTACAGGCCCTGAATATTATTAATAATTATAGATCTATTGCCAATAAATTGATTACTGCTAGGTGAAATTCTATCCTGAAATTCTTCCTCAAAATCCACTCATAACATTATGACTTTTCCTTACAGAACATGTTTTTCCTTAGAATTAGACACTTGCACCTGTGTGCAGTGAAGTTAGTGGTAAATGTACTCAACATATTTTTAAAATAAAAGTTCATCTTTGTGAATAAATGTATTTTAAAAAAAACAATTTTGCTTATTTTGCAATCTCACTAATTTATATATGTGACAAATGGCATAATTAGTAAAATTACACTTTCTACATGGACTTTGTGCATGTGCATGTATGTGATTCTTTTTCTTTTCAGCCAGTTATTCTACCTCGGACACTATGGTATATGAAAGGTCGAAGATCTGTGAGTAATGCTAAAAGGTTGGTGTTATTTAGTTGCATAAATTTGAGTTTACTGTATTGTACTATTTGCTATAGTTAATAACACCAGCTTATTTTTAATTGGTACAGTCTGCATGTATTCATAAACTTATTTATATTCTCATTTTAATTTTATATAATGCCTTTGTTTCTAAGGTATAACATTTTTAGCTGGCTTCCTTTATAGGAAACAAGAGCACCCTTGTTGCATCAACATTAATAGTGCAGAAACTAGTTTGAACTATTACATTTACTGATCATTTAGAAATAATTGATATTAAAATTTATGTTTATGTAAGATCAAAGCTTTTCACTTAAGCAGGCTAAACATTCATCAAAATTCTAATAGAGACACTTCATTACAGATACCTGTGACATCATTTAACAAATGCTGAAACCATTTCACCAGTGATAGCCACCAGCTAATCAGATATATATTCCCCAAACTCATTACTCATCTTTCCATTATTAATTTTTTATGTTATAGTAATTGTCTTGTCATGATAAAGGCTATTAAAAAATTTAAGGAGGTGCATTGATTTTGCTTTACTTGCCCTATTTACAATAGTTAATGTTATTGTTTTGTACTTAATTTTTTTATTTTCATGCATATTCTGGTTTTTTCAGAAAGACATTCAAAGTGGATTCACTTTTATCTACCCTAACAGCTAAGCACCAAAAAGAAAATATTATGCAGAGGTATGGTATAGAAATTTAATTTGCTAGTGCATACACAGGGTTCTCATGCTGTTTGAACATTGACCCTAAGTGAATGGATCTCTCTTTAAAAGTATTGAATTATATAGTGGTTTACATAATTATATTACATGTATTCTTCATGACTGAAAGTTTTGTTCATTATATGTCAAAATTAGCATCACTTTCTGGAAATATCCCAATATTTCCTAACAATAATTTAAATAAATGCTCCTTTGATCTCTTAAGAGTATATTTCTTTCTTTCCAAACCTTGTTTTCTTTTAATTTAACAAATTTTAAATTCTTTTCATTTCACACACATGCAAACACACTCAAATGCACACACAAAAGTGCAATCAATTTGAATAAATGTGATCTGAAATGTCATTTTATTTTTAAAGCTGACATGCATAATTCATTCATATTATTTAGTTGGTGATTTTATGTGTAGATATTGATATAATTAAATACTGCAATATAGTTAATTATATATTTTTTAATGCTCACATAGTTAATTTTTGTTTTTCAAAACAGAAAAAAAACTGCCTTGCTAGCATAACAATGCTGACATCACATCAGCATAGCAAATGGCTTATCCTCTATTTTTAGAAAGAGGCCATGTCATTTGCCATCTTATATTATTTCATCATTGTTACACTAGGTGAGGCAGTTTTATTGGCTGAAATGGGTACACAATTTATGTGATGTAGTCTTATATTATTAGACCATCAGACATTCTTACCCATAATTTTTAGTTCCACATAAGCATAACACTAAAAGAGAATTAAATAATTTATAACTTTTATTCTTCAAGCATTTCCTTTTGTCCTGCCAAACTCCTGCAACCCCATATTATTTTTTGTTTCATTGTTTGCTGTACATCAGTTTTTTTCCTACAGCCATTTGCTGTGATTTTACTTCTAACAGGCTGCATGTTTAGACATTTGGGGTCTGCATTAACCTTTGAAACAAACATGGGGTTTGTTTATCTATTGTGACATCAGAGCATGGTTTTCCGGTTACAATCAGCAGATAATTAATCTTTGGAAATGTATTTGTTTTTGCATTTTCACAAAAAGTAATGATTATTTCAAAAGAAAAATATGCTGTTTCTCCTCTTTCCTGAATACATTTTTTTGTAATTCCTAAAGTCAGAAATGTATTTTTTGAAATGCTTCCATCTTACTTTACACCACTTCAGTCCCAGATTGTGTCTGTCATTAGCACTGATATGGGCAGGATTTGATTTCATTGCTTGCATTTGGTTTTGTTGAATTCATTCATTGTGATTTTTTTTTTATTAACCATTAGCATATAATGCAATTTATGTCATACTCAAACTTTTGCCACTTATTATTTATTATTATTACACAGTTTTTAGTGTAACATGATGCTTAGGTGTACATTATTTCCGGGATGACTATACCTTTCATTTATTGTGCAGAGTGAATTATAAATTTAAAACAAATGAATCAGAATTTGTTTTCGTCAACATATTATTTTGGAAATATGGTCCTCATGTACTTTGCTTGAGCTTTGATGATTTAGAATAAGATTAGAGTTTAATATTTGAATAGATGTTTCCCATTAGTTTGATATTTATAAAGAATATCATCAGCATAATTTTTTTAATGGAAATAATGTATTAAAAAATTTTTTGATTGATATTAGCAGTTTCTTGATATAATAATAAAATATTTT